>CM062809.1:687813514-688249307 GCA_031772625.1 Pinus tabuliformis
AAGAAATTCTGTGTATGATATAAGCAAACCACCATTCTTGACCCACAGGCAGATTGGTTTTAATTTTCCCCACGTCAAACAAGCTAGTTCACCACCTTTCGAAAATTAAGCATGGGGATGGCATGTTCGAGCCTACCTCTCTTCGAAATTTCCAATTCCGACACAATAGACATGGGTTTCTCTGCTCCGGGAGCTTTCATTGTGCTTCCTGTAGAGCTCCTTCCTGTAGAGAGATTTTGTTGCTTCTGGAGGACGTCACGGCGCTGCTGAGCAAGTCTGGGACGCGGGAAGAGTTTGAACCAGGCCGAGAAACTCAGGCTAACGAACTGCAGAGGGGGAGGACGCTCACGTTGCTGAAAACCAGTGGTAGGCATGAATGACAGTGGTTAATGTGAGTGCTCTGGCGGAATGATTTTGAAATATGGCACAATTCATGGCGCGGGGGTGAGGTGTCCAGGCCGAGCCGTTAGACAACGTCACGGCCATCATTCCCCAGCGTGTCTATGACCGCCAATGTCTATCTCCGCCATTACCCGCCGTCATTCCTGTCAGTCCGCTGATTTCACTGCAAATCTGCTGATTTTCCCCGACTGGACACTTCCCACGTGTCGGTTCCAAGTCCTTTTGGTGGAATCGAGCGTAACCATGCTCGTTCGGATCCCACGAGGCAATTCTACCGGCTGTGGGTGGCCAGTTGACTGGCCATTTCATTCGTTCAATCCACCCCATTCACAGATATGCAGTGTTCATAGTATAGCTTATGCAATTTGACGAAATAAGGTTAGGCACTTACCTGTGTGGCCGTGGACGTGTTTCGCAGGTTTTTGGACGTGAAACAATGGCTTTTCTCATTGCTGCTTCGTGCACAGGTGTTTGAATTCCCTCGTTCATTGGCTGATGCTGGATGCAAGGCTTTCAGGACTCGGTCCTCTGGTGGTGAACGTTGCATGCATGGCCCCGTCTTTTCTCAGCTATTGAGGAGGTGTTCACATTTACGCGGAGCTAGTTGCATGCCTCCTGTGTTGATTTCAACTGCTCTTGACTCCATAGTGTGTATTCCAAGCGGATCAGTTGCTACAGGATTCCTATAGGACATCTTGTAGCTGCTTCTCCTCCTGGGTTGCATGCTGAAACGGGCACGGCTATGGTCACGGATGAAGGGTCCTATTGAAGATTTTGACAGGTAGAGTGTGTGAGATTTTTAACACTTGATTTATCCCTTAGGAAAAAAAATCCACTCTGAGGAAAACAAGACTTTTTGCATGACTGTGCAGGAATACGGGACCAAATTGTGGTAATGGTGGTGGAAAGAGATGAAACAGGTGATGGATGGGAGAGAGAGGTGGCTGCAGGCCTCATCACCAAACCTCAAGCTTTAAATCCTGTTCCAGAATCGATTTTTTCCTGTGCAAGGGTTCTACAGGATGTTTCCTGTAGAAATGCCGAACTTCCTGTAGAAAGCCCTGAAACTTCCTATAGGAGGTTGAATCTTGACCCGAATGTGTCCAAACCCTGGAAAAAGTGTGTGGCCATGGAGGGAGTGTCGGTGAGGATGCCTGGTAGCTTGATTTGTGCGACCCTCTTTATCTGCATTATATCCCTGCAACCTGCAATAATTTCAAAGATCAAACCTATTTTTTCTTCTTTTTCTTTTTCTTTTTTCCCTTTTTTTTTTGAAAGACAGCAGGGGTGCCTTTATGAGGTTTTCAACCACACTATCTGCCCTGGGCGCCTCAAAGAGGTTTTCACCCAAGGATCTTTTAATTCAAATTCTTTATTTTCTGAGAGACAGAAGGGGCGCCTCCCTGAGGTTTTCACCCTCACTGCCTGCCCTGGCCGCCTCAGAGAGGTTTTCGTTGAGGGATCTTTTTATTCCTTTTTTTTTTTTTTTTTCGATGATCAAGGTGTGGCCGGAGCAGAGGCAGAACCCTGCTCTATTACCAGCACTGATTTTTCCACAGTTTCAATGAACTCCTGCCTTGAAAGGGGTTTCTTGTAGATTTTCAGTCGATGCCCATTGACAAGCATGGGGATGGCCTCTTCATCAATGGTCCTGATAAGGACTGAACCATTGTCGTTACATTTCTCCACTGTATATGGTCCTAACCATCTCGTCCTCAGCTTCCCTTTGAAATCCTTGTATCTTGAGTCATACAGCAGCACCCAATCTCCCGGCTGGAATTGCTTTTCATTAAGGTGCCGGTCATGCCATATCTTCCTCTGGAGTTGAACTACTTCTGAGTGGAGGAGGGCCTGCATTCTTTGTTCATCTAATCCATTCAGCTGCAATAATCTTTCACGTTGAGCATGGCTGAGATCTAGGTCTAGCTGAGCTGCCACCCTCAATGTATTGTATTCGAACTCTATGGATAGCAAAGCTTTCTTCCCGTAGACCAGCTCATAAGGTGTGAAACCGGTTGTAGTCTTCCAAGTGGTGTTGTAGGCCCAGGTGGCCTCAACCAGGCAACCTGCCCAATCCTTTCTGCTGCTGCTCACAATCTTGGTCAAAATCCCTTCCAATGCTCGATTAGTGACTTCCACCTGCCCATTTGCTTGAGGATGATAGGGGGTGGAAGTCTTGTGCTTGATCTTGTGATGCACGAGCAAGTCTTCAATCAGGTTGGAGGTGAACTGGCTTCCTTGATCTGTGACTAACTCTCTTGGGTAGCCAAACTTGTAGAAGATATTTTCCCTCAGAAATTCAACCACCTTTTCTTCTGTTGCTGCTTTGATTGCCTTCGTTTCTACCCATTTGGTCAGATAGTCGGTGCACACAATGATGTAAGACCATTGCTTTGAAGGAGGGTTGATAGGACCCAAAAAATCCATGCCCCACTTCTCAAATGGCTTGGAGGTCACTTGAGGTTGGAGAGGCATTTCATCTCTTGGAGTCGGTTTCCCTATCCTCTGACATCGGTCACACTAGCTGATGTATCTTCTGACATCTTGATGAAGAGTAGGCCAATAGTAGCCTGCTTGTAGAATTTTGAAGGCAGTCCTTTTTGCTGTAAAGTGGCCTCCACAAGGTCCATCATGACAAGTTAGGAGGATGTCAAAGACTTCCTCCTCCCTAACACAACGTCTCAAGATCTGATCTGGGCCAAGTTTAAACAGGTTGCCCCCGATCCAAGTGAATGGGGCACTCTTTCTTACAATTCTTCTCTTCTCCTTTGAGGATAGATGCGGAGGGAACTGTGCTGAGACCAAGTAATTTTCTATATCAGCAAACCATGGAGAGAGCACTGAGATAGCAAACAGATGTTCATCTGGCATCTGGTCATCCACTGTTCCTTCTTCACCTACAGGCAAGTCCAATCTAGACAAGAAATGAGAAACAACATTTTCCTTACCTGGCTTGTCGACAATCGTCAAATCAAATTGTTGTAACAAAAGTAACCATCTAATAACACAAGCATTGAAATCAGGCTTATCCATTAAATTTCTAATCGCAACATGATCAATGTGTACAAATGTTTTATAACCAGTGATGTAGTGTCTGAACTTGTTTAGGGAATGGACTACGTCCAGGAACTCTTTCTCGATTACAGTATAGTTCATTTCTGCCTTGGACAAGTTTTTGCTAACGAAGTATATGGCATATGGGAGTTTCTCCTCAACTTGTCCTAAGGCTGCCCCTATGGCTTTGTTCGAGGCATCAGTGTGGATGTGGAAAGGTAGGGCCCAGTTTGGATCTCTCAAGATCAGGGCGGACACCAGCTTATCTTTCAATTCGTCCAGTGCCCCTTGACAATTGTCAGTCCATTTAAACTCAAAATCTTTCCCTAAGAGTCCAAACAAAGGTGAGGCTAGCTTACTGAAGTCTTTAATGAATCTTCGATAATATCCTGCTAAGCCTAGGAAACTTCGGACATCTCTTACCTTTTGAGGAGGTGGGACCTTTTGGATGATAGCAATTTTATCAGGGTCCACCTGTAATCCTTGCCGAGAAATGTTATGACCTAGCACGGTCCCTTTAGTCATCAAGAATTCACATTTTTCAGGACTGAGGGATAGGTTCATCTCAATGCACTTGGTTAGAACTTTTCCCAGATTGGTCAATGCTTCTTGGAAGTTGGACCCATAAGGAGTGAAGTCATCCATATAGATTTCTACCGATCCATGGACCAACTCAGAAAAGATGCTCAATACTGCTCTCTGGAAAGTGGTAGGAGCGTTGCATAGCCCAAAGGGAAGGACTCGATAGGCAAAGGTACCCCAAGGACAGGTGAAGGTGGTTTTATCTTGGTCTTCCGGGCTGATTTGGATATGGTTATACCCGCTGAACCCATCTAGGAAAGAGAAGAACTTCTTCCCTGCTAGTCCATCCAACCCCTGATCAATGAAAGGCAAAGAGAAATGGTATTTCTTAGTGGCTTTGTTAAGTTCCCAATAATCTACACAAATTCTCCACTTCCCGTTCTTTTTGGGCACCAGCACTAGAGGCGAGACCCACTCACTATCGGAGATAGGATAGATGAATCCTGCATCCAATAATTTTTGCAATTCTTCTCTGACAATATCCTTAAGGGCTGGATTCATTCTCCTCTGAGGCTGCCTGACCGGTTTACAATCTTCTTTAATGTAGATGTGATGGGTACAGACTGAAGGATGGACTCCTCTCATCTCCTTATAGCTCCAGGTGAAAGCATCTAAATGATTGTTCAGTAAGCTACACAACTCCTTCTCCTAGGAAGGAGATAGGGAGGAGCTAATTTTTAAGGTCCTTTCGAGACCAAACTCCACATTCTTAACTCTAGGAGAGGGTGGATCAGTCACACAGAGGTCCACTAAGGTGATGGCATAGGCATCTTCCACCAATTCCTCTAAGGATAGTGCACTGGGAGGTGGATTTTGAATCAAGGTCTCAATCAAATCATCCTCGGTTTGAGGACCTCCCCTAGTGGTTTCTATTGTGCACAAGGGTGCATAGTAGACCTCATCCTCATCTCCTTCTTCCAACCAGAGTGGTAATTCATGTTCTAGTAGAGGTTGGGCAGGAGGGTATAGGACTAGCTGCTTGGACATAGGACCATTTTTGATGGTCATGTTTCCAGCTCGACAACTGATGTAAGCATCCGTAGTGGCTAACCAAGGCCTTCCCTAGATGAGGGGGTATCCAATAAGCTTTTCCTTTGGCTGAAGGACCAAGAAGTCCGCAGGATACTCCCAAGAGTCAACAGAGACCAAGACATCCTCCATAATCCCTTCGGGAGTCATGGTGGAGCGATCTGCCAACTGCAAGACCGTCGAAGTCTTCCTTAAGGAACTCTGAAGGTTGAGTTTAAGCATGGTGTCCCTGGTCATCACATTAATGGCAGCCCCTAGATCAATCAAGGTATGGGGGATAATGGTGCCATTGATGTGGACATCAACTACAGGACTCCCAGGGTCCAAATACTTTGGACAGATTACTTGTCTCAACATTAGATTGGACAGTTGTCCGATGACATTGATAGTCGAGGCATCTCTCTTTCTCCTGCCTGGGTGCCTAAAACACTTCTCCTTAATCAATTTGTTGTATATCGGTACATCTTTGATGGCCTGGAGAAGGGGTATTTTCACACACAACTGTTTCAGTTCTCCCAAAAGTTCAGTCTCCTCTGGGTTTGGTTGCGTGGTTACTGTTAGTCGCTCAGGAAAGGGTGGAATGGATTTGGGTTCACTTTCCTATTTCTCTTCCTCGTCCTCTGGGGGAGGAGGTTGGCGATCTGGAAGGGTCTTTCCAGATCGCAGGTTGATCTCCTGGATCTCCACAGCGTATACCTGCCGGGCCTGTCGGTTGTTGGGGTTCGGGTTCGGTTGGGCAGGCATCTGGGGTTGTCTTGGAGGAGCAGGAGGTAATGGTTGTGGTTGAGCCGGTGGTGGAGGTAGAATGGCGGGAGGAGAGTTGTATTGGGGCCTCCACCCCGGTTGAGGTGCATTCCACTGAGGCTATGGCTGGACATGTGAGTGAAACGAATGAGCAGTGGGTTGAGTATGGTATTGAGGTGGATAAGACCACGGAGGAGGTGCAGACTAGGAAGGATGAGCAGGGGGACCCCAAGAAGGCATGTGAGCAGATTGGTTGGAGCTATAATAAGCTTGGGATGTCCCTTGCATCCCCTGTTGGTAAGGTCTGGGTCCATGCGGCTTCCTTTGGTTGAGGAAGTAGAGAGGTTCAGTGGGTGCCTCAGTCCCTTGGTACATGGATTTGAATCCGGGTAAGGTTGGGCATTGGTTTGTGGGGTGGTCCTCCTCACAAATGAAACATACCTCTACTGAGTGCAATGGACACTCGTTCTTAGGGTGCTTCCTCGTACATCTGGGATAGAAAATGGCCAAAGCCCTCTCAGCTTCCTCTTTCTTTTGTTGGATTCGAAAAGTATCAAGTTGCATGGCAATGGTCTGTCTCATCTCACTTTTGAGGTCTTCCATTTGATTAACAAACTCATGCTTGGAGAAGGTAGTATTAGCTGAAAGTGGATTCCCCCTACCTCTTTTCTAGGCTGCCCTAGAGTGGTTTCTAAACATAGTCTTTATGTCCTCATAAGGTAGTTGGTAAATGTCTCCTCTAGCTAGCATGTGAAGGGTATCTAGAAGGTCTTCAAGGACTCCTCGGAACAGAACCAGATTTAGAGATTCAGGGTCAAGTGTGCACTTGATCCGTTTATAGATAAGTTGGAACCTTTCCTCATAGTCCTCTAAAGACTCATCATTTCCCATGGTCATCCGAAAGATTTCTCCCTTGGTTTCCTTTGACCTACAGTAATCCCGGTATTTGTTGTTAAAGGCTTGCTGCATCTGAGCCCAAGTAGTGATACTGTTTCCAGGTAACCCCATGAACCAGCATAATGCTGCATCCTTGAGGGTAGAGGGAAAGAGTTTCAACTTTTGCTCGTCTTCTGTATAGTCATAAGTTCAACAAAGGACAACAAACTCAAACAGGAAGGTATCAGGGTCTTCAGTGGTCAATCCATGGAAATGAGTTAAGGCTGAGGGACTTATGTTCTTCATTTTCATGTCCCCGTTAGTCTCTCAGATGGGGAAGGTACCTTCTATTCTCTCATCATTGTTTCTACTATTTCTGTTGTCAACCATGGTCTCAAAAGGAATGTTTTCTTGCTCTTCTTCTATTATAGGATCTTCGTATATCTAAGGAGGTTCACCTATAGGTTCTTCTGGATCACTGCCACCAAAGAAGAGAAAAGGGTGACTCAGTGAAGTGGTGGGGGTGTTGGGTAGGAATTTTCCAGTATTATCTCTATTCCTACGAGGCATGAAAGGATTTTTAGTTGTTTTTGCTTTTTTCTCTGCTTGCACCTGCAAAACTGAAACAGATGGAATTGCAACTAACTAAAATATATCTTACAGAAATGAGAATGCGGAATTGAAATGAAAGCAGGAAAGACTAATCTATTTTGCTAAAATCAAATTGCGATCAGGAAATACTAGACTACGCTTGCAAAATTGAAATTCTATTTTATGCTTGCAGAATTGAAATTCTATTTTACACTTGCAGAATTGAAAGGTTAATCTACGAAAGCAGGAAATGTCTAATTTACTTTTGCCGAAATGAAATTTCAGAATGGAAATGAAATAAACTACTTAGCAGAAGGCGAGAATAGGAAAATAGAAGAAAAGCAGCAATCACAAATACTTTGACGCTTCCCCGGCAACGATGCCAAAAAGTGTGGTGAGCTCCAGTATTGCAGCAATAATGCTACAACTCCTGGGACTCCCTTCTTTACTTTTATCAACCCGGTAGTTCGTAACAAACTTGGAAGTGACGGTGCTGTATGCACAAGTACTAGCTCTTGCCGCAGCTGTCACTTGTTCAGCTAGCACAAGTCCGCTAGGGGCTTAAGCCAACTTCTATGAGCTCTGAGAAGAAGCTTTTTAACTGATGGACGAAAGCTAACTTAAAGAAGGCTGATCTATTTGCAGAAAGAAACTGGAAAGCTAAGAGGAAACGTAAACCCTAGCAAACCTTAATTCTACCAGCTAACCCTACTAATGCAAGAAAGAGAATGTAAGCTACTGAAGGAGATGCCATTGATTTCTAGAAAGGTGAATACATGCATCTAAGCTACTTCTATAGTAACATCTGAAAAAAACTTCTTTTTGTATTTTCAAATAAGTTGCCAGAGTTATTATGCATATGTTTTGACTGTTTTTGGGCTGTGCAGAGGTGGATGGGCTAGAAGAAATGCTTGGAGGAGGTCAAGAAGGTTTAGAGAGGGCCTAAGGGGTCCCTAACACCCTTCCATAGAGTTTCACTGAGTTTGGATATCAAGAAACCTCATTAGTGAGCCTCTACAGGAAGTCTGCAGGGATTCTACAGGATGTCTGTGATTTTCTACAGGATGTTCAAAAGTGAGATTTTGGTGGATGGATGGAGAGGAAAAGGTGAAGGAGTGAGTGTGGAGGTAGGGTGAGGGGTGGAGATGGTCCAGGAATTGGTGGATGGAGTTGTGGACAGGTGTAGATGGTTGGATTTGGTTCAAAGAAGACTGAAGCAACGTTACACACAAAACTAGGGTTATGGGAGCAAATGGAAACGTGAGGCAAGGATTTTGAGTGGAGGGTGGAGTCGATGGTGCTGATGGAGAATAAGCAAATGAAGGAGTGGTACAGGCGCTCTGCAAGGCGTTTTTCCAACTGATCCAACGAAGACTTGTAAATTCAAAAAACCTAATTATGTTGACCTAATCTGCTAGCTGCTAGTAAAGAGAATGAACAGAAGTGTGACCTGAAATGAAACCATGTATTTTAACTCATGCAACTAAGCAAGCAAAAGTCTGAACTTGCAACCAACTTCTACACATGAAAATCAAACACTAGTGATTGCATGGCAAAGAAAAATCAATGTTTTTGTGGGCAGCAAAGTTATCGTGATCCCAGCTCATGATCCTACTGAAGGAGAGGTGAAACCAGAGATGTTTGATGGCCCTTTTCTTGAAGCTTTTTCCCGTTAACAACCTATCAACTAAATTTGAGCATCGAAAGTCTTTCTAACCATTAACAGTGACCTAGTTAATCAGCAAACTTTAATCTACCTAACAGAAATGTTTTTGCAAATGCATAAAGAACAACTAAAAATACATAAAGGTGGCCTTAGCACTCGGGTTGGGCCCAACCCCAAGAGCTGCAGGCTCCTATAAAGAACTTAGATCTGATGCCAAGTAAAGATGCTTCTCATTATTAAAAAATAACCATCATATGAAAGTTGTACAACAGCAGCTACAAGAAAACCGGCTGAGCAAAATGACAGCACTATAGTGCAAAAATACCAACAGTTCCAAAATTAAACTACGAAGGTTGAGGCCTTCCTATTTGTACAATATGAGGGGGCTAGCAGCCCTCCTAGATTCAAGGGACTCGGCTGTCCCAACTGCTAGTAAACAGTCACTCTTCCTAAACCTGCTTGGCTGCCTTTAAAACTCGTTTTGGTGGCCTGTGGAGCTCAGATTTGAGGGTGGAGATTTCGAGGAAGGCCATTTAATGCAAGAGACAACCTCCCTACAAATCCTCCCCTCAAGCTTGGCTGTCAGCTGACCCATGATTGCTTGGTTTTGCTCCAAAATTTGTCCAAAAATCCTGAAATAACCACGTATTAGCCTCCTAGGTAGACTGACCACCCTTATTCGTTCAAATAACACAAACATACTAAAAAACATGCATAATCTATGAAAAATGGAGGATTGAACAAGGAAAATTAGGAAAAATGAGCCCAATAGGTTACCCAATTTGGGGGCTCATCACAAACCAAATATTCTCAAGTGCCTAGCGCAATATTCTCAACTGCAAACCCAATATTCTCAAGTGCCTAGCGCAATATTCTCAACTACAAACCCAACATTCTCAACTGCCTAACTGCAAACCCAATATTCTCAACTGCCTATCTTCACGGATGATCACCTCCTCGCCTGGTACCTTCCGAGCGCAATTTCTAATGTTTGTCACTGTTGATCTAATGGCTGAAGATTATTTAATTGTCTAACAATCCATTTAACGTCCCAGGTCGAGACACGGTGGCATGGAGGGGAGTTCATTTTAGAGGGGAATGCCTTACGGCATAATTAACCATGGAAAGCATGCAAAACATTATATTTTTTACAACAGTCAATAAGCTTGCGAAAATAAAATTAGAAACTATATGCAATAATGTTTTAACTTTGTATTGATAACTATGGATTTATGATCTAAAGGGTTGATGGATGGTGATAAAGAAGAGCTATTGGGATTATTTAATGGATAAATAAAAATAAGAAAATAAAGAAAAATTCAATATTTATGTTAGAAATTTAAATAGGAAAAGAAACATTCAATTGTTTTCTACCATGTCTGTTTTCTTAGTAATTTGTAGGTTTCATTACCCGTAGGATCTCTAGTCCACTCTCAATCTTCACACTGGAATTTTGTAGAAATTTATTTCACTCTTAGCCAATGAACTTCTCTTCCTTTGTGATGTAAGATTGAATAGGAGTATAACTCAACAAGCATTGAATAGTGAATAGGAGTATACCTCAAAAAGCATTGAATTTGGAAGGATATGTGCCCCCAACTCTTTATCTTCCCTAATTGAAATTGATTATTCTTCCATATGTTTGAGGGACAATGTCTCATGATCTTTTTTTAAACACATTATCTCTTTTTCTCTCTTTCTCTCTTTTCACTTTTGTTTTTAATACACATTATTTTCATTCATTGACATTCCCATCATCACATTGACAATATTATATTAATGCACGTGTCTACATTATTTGTGATGACATGGGTATCTTCATGCCATTAACCTTATCTCTTAAGTTGCCTATCTATAGAATTGAATGTTTGATATGCCAATCCTCATAGAAAATAAGCCAATAAAAAACAATAATTCATCTTCCTTTTCTTCAATAGAACTCTAATATGATTGCTCATATTCTAGGAAAAATGAACATCTATGCAACAACCTTTAAACCTCTTCATACCATTCAATCATCCCCTATGTTTGTTAAGGACCATATTTACCCTTCCATCATGAAAGGTGGTTGTACGATCCCTTGTTCTTGTGGGAAGCCTTAGATAGGTAAAATGAGTCATCCTATTAAACTCTGCCTTCAAGAGAATTTTGTTGATATCAAGCATAACCACTCACACTCCTTAGCCCTAACCAAACATTTTGAGAAAAATTTGGATCATATTTGTCTTGAAAATTCTCAAGTCTTGCCTAATATCAATCACTATCACCATAAAAAGTTCATGGTGGCCACTGAAATTTAAAAACATGCCAACAATTTGAACAAAGATGATGGATGGAAAATTAGTTAGAACTAGATTCTCACTCTTTCTTATCGATTCGTTTCTTCATGAATGACCCACACCACCCACCACCCACTTGCCCCCCACCCGTTTTTGAGTTTTATTTCTCCTCTTTCTTCTTTTCTTAATCATCATCATCATTGTTAATCATATTTCCTTTAATTTAACTATATTTATAATGTTGGTTATCTTTAACTTTTTATTTCTAATATTCTTATAATATTATTTTCCCCTATTAGTAATAATGTTAGTAATAAATTTTACTCTTATACTTTTTTTTTCACTTTAATGATAATAATGTGATGATTTTATTAGAATATTATCACTATTATGTTATCTCGCCCCTTTCTTCTAGTAGTTTTAATCTATTACTAATATTATTTTATGGTATTATTATTTACTCTCTAATTAGTAGTACTTGTATTATAGCATTAGAATATGATTTTATTATAATATAGTATTAGTAATAATATTAGTAATAATATTATTAATAATAATGTCAAGACATTGAAAATAATTGGAGATGAGAAAGCGAAATTCGAGGGAGAGTTTTGCTGTAGGGAATGAACAACTATGGTTTACAGTCATTAACAGACGTTGAACTCCATGGAAGGGCACAAAGGAGGGAGATCCACTCCCTCCTACAAGTAGGCTGTAGCCAGCCGAGGTAAGAAGCCAATAGAAGAGGTCAAAGGTACTACTGAAGAAGGGAAAGAAAGCATGGAAGCAGAGCAAGAGGGAATTACAGCAAAGGAGAATAATAGCACAACAGACAAGGGGGAAGACGACAAGGAACAGGGGCCAAATACCAAGGCACAGAAGGGTCCATGTAAACCCAAAACCGAAGTCAAACCCAGAGTAGTTCTGAATGATCCTGATCTGCAGGCACACAGGGACCACATGCAGACATATGCTATCATTTGTAAATTCATGGGAGTGTGGCCCACTAAAAAAGTTTTATAGACATGGATTAAATATCATTGGAAACCAAAAGGAAGCATTGACCTACATCTTAGGTCATAGGGATTCTTCACAGTGGTCTTCACAAATATTGAAGATAAAGACAAAATGTTTGAAGGGGGGCCCTACTTCTTCGCGGCAGCAGGCCTCTATATGAAGTTGTGGATGATGAACTTTGTCTCGAAGCGAGAGACATTTACCTCGATTCTGGTATGGGTAAGGCTTTACTCCCTCCCTCTTGATTATTTGCAAACAGAGTCGTTAATAGCCATAGGAAATAAATTAGGACGTTTTGTCAAGGCCTCTAAAGCCACCAGAAAAGGAAAATATACTTCCTTTGCATGAATTTGTGTGGAAATGGATCTATCTGGAGCCCTACTGGATGAGGTTATTTTGGAGGTTTTTGATGAAGAATGGGTTCAAACAATTGATTATGACAATATTCCATTTAGATGTTGCAGATGCCATGAGCATGCACACCTTTTCAGGGATTGCCCTCTCAGTAAAATAGAGAATAGGAGCAAAGCTACCACTATGAAAGATACTAAAAGATTTCGGAAAGTAAGCCATAAAGGAAAGGGTGGCAAAAGGGGACTTAAGCAACATCAAGCAGAAGGGCCTCAGGTCAGTCTGAATAGGTACCAAGTGCTCGAAGAAGAAGAAGAGACAAAAAAAGAAGATCAGAGAATGGAGGGAAGTACAGAGGAGAAGGAGAAAGAGGAATACAAGGAGAAAACAAAGATTAATAATAAACAGAAGAGGCTATGATGAGCGATGTAGAACTAGATATGGACCAGGAGATGACCTAGAGCGAAATGGAAATGGAGGACCATGAACTACAGGAGATCCTTGAGAGAGAAAACCTAGATTTGGAAGGGTTATTGAAATAAGGAACCATGGGAGGGGTTGACTCATTACCTCAAGAGGAGTTCACTAGAGTACAACAGCTGTACTTATGGAAAACCCAGACTACTGGGATGGACAGGCAAAGTAACACTGCAAGACAGGGTAGCGAAGGGGTGAAAACTTTGAAAAACACACAAGGATTAGCACCCAGATGCCCAGGAAGGAATAGAGGCAGAAAAAAGCAAAATGAGCTGTTGATGGAATGTGGAAAGCTAATGATAGATTCAAGTAAGATGAAAGACCTAACCCGTTACTCCTTCACAAATCTTTAATGATGAAGTTCACTTCTTGGAATATCAGGGGTCTAGGTAGTAAAAGGAAGCAAATATTAATTAGTAACATAATGAAACAAGAAGCTCCGTATATGATTTTTATCTAGGAAACTAAATGTTCCATTCAGAGAATTAATGAGATATATAGCAAATGGCTCAATTGTTTTGAGTTTTTATAAGTCAAGGCAGAAAACTCAGCAGGTGGCATTCTTACTCTTTGGAACCCCCAAAAGATTGGTATAATAGATGCTGAGGCTTCTAGAAATTATTTATTAGTGGTTATTCAACCTGTGGGGGATAGGGAGATCTATCTGGTCACGAATGTTTATGGCCCTCAGAGAATGGATGATAAACTCAGGTTTATAGATTCTCTGGTGGATCTCAGAGCAAGATATGCAGATATACCCTGGATTTTGGGTGGTGATTTCAACATGATCAAATCACTATCGGAGAAAAAGGGGGTACTAGAACCCTAAACAAAGACTCCTTAGCCTTTCAAACTTTTATGGATTCTATGAAGCTAGTTGATATTGTTTCCAGTAATGGTCTCTTTACTTGGAACAATAAAAGAGGAGGAGAGTCTCTAGTTGCATCAAAGTTAGACAGATTCATGATCTCAAAGGACCTTATGCTCAATAATAAGGAAATGGCAGCAAGTATTCTCCCCTTTGGAGGATCAGATCACTGGCCGGTCCAATTGGTGGTCAAAAGCATAGGCACCCCCAGGAATAGACCTTTCAGATTTGAAAATATCTAGCTCACCCATCCAGATTTCATCAACAACATTTCAGGTTGGTGGTCTGAAGATTTACACATTTAGGGTACAAGTATGTTCCTTCTTCACAAAAGATTAAAACATATCAAGTGCAAGCTAAAAGATTGGAACAAGAATGAATTTGGCAATATTTTTGAAGGAAAATAAGTTTTTGAAAACAAATTGCAGGAACAAAACCAAACCCTTATCATGGTTGGCTTTGACATAGTCAGAAATGAGAAGGCTACCAAACTCCAGCAAGAATGGGAGAAATTTTGTAAACAAGAAGAAATATTTTGGAGACAAAAATCTAGAGTGCAATGGCTAAAACAAGGAGAGAGAAACACCAGATTCTTCCACAGATCCACCTTGGCAAATAGAGCTCATAATAGAATCTCTTCGATCAAGGATGAGGGAGGGAAACTTCTCAGTTCCCACAAAGACATAGAAACTGTGTTAGTCCAACAATTTCGTGGGATAGCAAAGGAAACCATTTCAGACAGAGAGCATTTCATCAAGGACTTAACAAGACGTATACCAAGACTAGTGTCTAGGGAGGATAACTTTAACCTCAATAGGCCAGTGACTGAAGAGGAGATCAGTGGGGTCCTCAAGGAAATGCAGAATGGTAAAGTGCCAGGCCTTGATGGTTTCAATGTTGATTTCTTCAAGGCTTGCTAGAATATTGTTAAATAGGATATTTTGAATGTAGTAGAAGATTCTAGGAGGAATAGAACTATTCTGAAAGCACTCAACACCTCTTTCATCTCTCTGATCCCTAAACAGGATAATGCCCTCACTCCAGATAAGTTTAGACCCCTAGAATTGTGCAATGTGGTTTACAAGATAATATCCAAGGTTGTAGCCAATAGACTCAAACCTCTTTTGCCCACTCTTGTGTCTAGGGAATAATCTAGTTATGTGGAAGGCAGGCAAATTCTCAATAATATCATTCAAGCACAGGAGGTGGTGCATTCACTGACTAGCAACAGGAAGGCTGGAATGATCATGCAACTGGACCTAGTCAAAGCTTATGACAAGTTGAGTTGGACCTATACTAGGAGGGTTCTTATTACTTTTGGGTTTGATCATAGCTGGGTCAAATGTGTCATGGCACTGGTAACTTCTCCTAGTTTTTCTATTTTGGTAAATGGTTCTCCCTCTGAGACTTTTATTCCTTCAAGAGGACTTAGGCAGGGTGATCCAATCTCACCCTTTCTCTTCATTCTCATGATGGAAGGACTGGGGTGGTCCATCAAGCAGGCAAAGGAAGACGGAAAAATCAAGGGTCTCCAACTTTCTGAGAATGGAGAGTCCCTAACTCATCAACAATTTGTGGATGATACCATGCTGGAAGGAATCCCTACGGTCAAAGAAGCTCTAGCATACAAACAACTTCTAAGTGACTTTGCCATGGCTTCAGGTATGGAGGTTAATCTTTCCAAATCCAAGATTTTTTTCTTTAACACCAATATTGCTATTCAAAGGAATATCTCCAGAATTCTGGGCTTTCAAAGGGATTCCCTTCCTTCAAAATATTTGGGTGTGACTTTAACTGCTAAACCTCTACATAAGAGCATATGGGAGCCGGTGATTAAGAAGATGCAGGATAAAATTAGAAATTGGACCATCAGATCTTTAAACTTGGCTGGTAGATTGGTGCTCACAAAGGTTGTTCTTCAATCTATCCCAGTTTTCATGCTTTCAGCTCTCCCTGCACCAAAAGGAGTCTTACAACAATTCAGATCCATTCAAAGAGATTTCCTCTGGGGCAAGGGGGAGAATAGAAAGAAATGGGCCTTGGTAGCATGGGAAAATATTTGCAAACCTAAAAATCATGGAGGTCTTGGTTTGGACGATCCAGAGGTTTTAAGCAGGGCTTCAGGCGCTAAACTTTGGTGGCGTTGGGTTAAAGAACCAAAGGCTCATGGGCTATCAATTGGAAAGAGAAATATGCTAGTACTTGGCAAATTAACGATCATATAAGGATGTCAGGAAGTATAAAGGGCTCATATATCTGGAATAAGGCATGGGAGAATAGAGGCTTAGTTCAAAAGAATAGCTTCTGGGAAATCAGAGAGGGAGATCTAGCACTATTTTGGGAAGACAAATGGCAACAAGAACCAATATTGTTAAAAGAGAATTTTAAGGACCTCAAGATAGAGACAGACATCATAGGGCTATCTAAGGTTAAATACTTTTGGGTTCAAACCAATAATGCAAGAAAATGGAGATATTAAAAGAATATGGTCTACCGGGAACAAAGCCCCTTAAAAGCTAAAGCAGAGACTCTTATGAAAATGTTGGAACAAAGGAAGATTCTAGTAATAGGGGGGTATGATCAGTTAAGATGGGGCAACAACAATGAGGGCACCTTTAGTCTTAAGGAGGAAAAACACATTCTCCTTGAGTTGGATTCTCTCGCTCTAGACAGAATTTGGTAGAATCTATGGAGGCATCAAGGTGGGACAAAGATTAAACTCTTCATATGGTTGGTTTACCATAAGAAAATTTTGACTTGGGACAACATTCGGAAACGGGGGGTAGTGGGGCCTTCCAAATGCCAGCTCTGTGAGGCCCAAGAGGAAACTATGGAACACCTCCTCAACAATTGCATCTTCACCTCTAGATTGTGGGACTCTTTTGCCACCATCTTCCAAAAGAAAGATAGGGATAGAGGGAGTATTATCAATACCCTAAACAACTGGAGGAGGAATTTTTCTGATTCTAAAATTCTCTGCTCAGCTTGGGCTCTCATGCCTAGCTTCATTATTTGGAATGTCTGGAAAGAAAGGAACAATAGGATCTTTAAAAATGAAAAGAGACCTTTCCAATGTCTTTTTGAGCAAACATTAAGACAACTTAGGGAGATAGTTAGTATGACTGTGAGAAATCCCCCTAAGAAGCCACCTTTAGAGGATGAAATGAGAATTCTTAGACAGTTGGGCATGCAGGGGCTTATTCCTCAGGTCCTGGACAGAAAGGTTAGGTTAATGGAAACTGAGCATGACTTTTGGCATCCCCCCTGAAGTATAACATTTATGGGGCCTCTAAAGGCAACCCAGGTATTGTTGGCTTTGGAGGGGTGTTAAGGTATGAATCAAGTAATATCATTTCCATCTTCCATTGCCATTTAGGTAGAGCCACTAATAACATGGCAGAACTAATGGCTATGGAGCAATGCTTAGAAATCCTAGTGAAGGAGAATCGGCAAAATGTGATTATCGAAGCTGACTCTGAGCTAATCATTAACTCAGTCAAAAGAATCAATTGGAGCATGGGGCCGGAGAAGGTTTCAAAACATTGGAGGTTGATCTAGGTCTTTCAACGGATCCAGCTCCACCTCATGCGCCTACACACGGTAAGTATTAACCATATTCGAAGGAAGGCTAACAAATTGGCAGATTTATTGGCCAACCAAACAGTGAATTATACCATTAGCAAAATCGTGATGGGTTGGCAACGGTTGTCTCAGAACAGACTCAAGGAATAGTATGGTTTCCAAGCCGATGAAGATATGATAGTGTATCGCAACAAGGCCATGGAGGCTATGGCCAGATAGTTTGGTTTCGATATGAGTTGCTGTGTTTTCCTCATTTTTGCCCTTCTTTGGTTGCTGGGCAGATTCTGCTGCCTGGATAGTTGGCTGGAGGGATGGGACTGTACTTTATAGGGGTTCATCAACTAGTACAGAGGGGACAGAGTGTGAAGCTGGATTCCGAGCTTTTGTGGAGGTCGGGATTTCCTTTTTTCTCTTCACGGAGACGTTATTCTGCCCTCAAAGTGGTTTTCTGGTCATCGGGCACCTTTCAAGCAAAAAGTGGTTTTAAAGATTTGGGAGCGATCCCACTCAACTCAGTACACGTGGCCGAGTGGTGGGTACGAATACCACCCTCATCACACGCTAACTAGCAATGCTTTTGGCCCGTGCGATATGATCCTGGGTTGTTGGATCAAGTACAAAGGATCGATGGCTAGGATTCATCGTGTATGTCAATGGGTCCATGTGGTTAGGTGGAAAGCTTTTTGGCAATGTGATTTCTTCCTCAGCCATTGGATCAAGCTTGGGAAATCTATGGTCAGGAACCTTCGTGCATATCAGTGGGTCGATATGGTTAAACGTCGGGCTCCTTGGCACTGCATTATCTTCCCCTACCATTGGATCGGGCATGGTGTTTTGACGATGGCGATTAAAAGCTTCAACGTTGATTTCCGTGTTGATTTAGGTATTTCTTTGGTTTGAGTGTTAGTCCCCCATTTGGTTTGTGGTGAGTTGAATGGCTGGCCTTGGTATGGTCGGGCACTTGAGGGTTTTTGGCTGTTTTGTCTGGGAGGGTGTAGGGTTTATACCCTTAACTAGATGCCCTTGGTTGTTAGGTGGACATTTTTCTCGGTCCATGGATCCACTTGGATGGTTGTATTCTATGTAAATTATTTTATGGTTTAATGATATTGAAGGTCCGACTCTTGCTTTAGAAAAAAATAATAATCATAATCATAATAATAATAATAATAATATTTTTATAATAATAGTAATATTAATATCTAAGTTATTTTGGTAAAAAAATCCCATTATTTATAATAAATTGATTATATTAATATTTTATTTACCTTTATTTATTCTTAGATATTATTTTAATTATTTTTTTACCTTTCACTAGATCTTTATATCTTATTTTTAGTAATTTTTTCTTTTAATTATTTTTCCAACTACTATATTTTGGAGATCTAATTATTTATTTTTGTAGCAACTATTTCTTTCTTTGACTTTGCCCGTTAGCTCTCTCTATCCCTCTCCTATTTAATCTTGTAGATTGATCATATTTTATTCATCTCTTTGTCTTGATGATGAACCACATTAGTTGGTTTGAAACATTGATAGGAATAAATTCTAATGTGATGAATCTAGAAGAAAAATCTCTAATTAACTCTCCTCACAGAAGCCTCAATTCATGAGTCCTTTTTTTTTCTAAAAGAGACAATCCAATGAGAAGGTAACCAAGAATAATATGATTTGGAAAAGAAACGAAGTTATGGGAAAGTATGAAAATGATAAAACAAACCTATTCAATATACCAAGACATATGGTTTCAATTTAACCTAGCAAAACTCAAATATGTGGCTTTTTTGTAACTGCAGAATATGTTACACTACAGGAAACCAATAAGTAGTGAACAATAAATGAATAGAAACAAAGGTTATGAACCAAATGCAAAGTGAAAATGTATTTTAGCTAATGCAATTATTGTAACTATTATAACGAGGTGCTCATAAAACCTACAAGAAACTACTGTTCATGAAAGCCTCCAAGTTGACCATGCATGAATGGTATAAATATAAGTAACTTTTCAAAATGCTTTGAAAAATAAGAGGAAGCATCATATTAACAAAATTAAAATAAGAGGGACCTTGAGAACTTAGGGTGGGACCTAATCCAATGAATCTTAGAACTTTTAGAAGAAATCTAAACTAGGATTTCAAATAGGATATCACTTTCGTTAACTTAAAAAATTCTTGTACATAAAAAAGTTACAAAACTTGCTTGAAAACATTAATCTATACTTTTATCCTATACTTCACACACTTCTTGTTGGGATTATTATTGTTTTTATACTAAAATCTATAGGAATTATTAAGTGAATGCATTTATAAAGTTAATGGATATTTCAAAGGTGGTTGAGAACATGTTGCAAAACACACAGGGAGTACTACCAAGTCCAACAATCTACCCCCAACATGATCTGGGGGTGTTTTGAACTCAATACCTTTGGCTCTAATACCACTTGTTGGGATTACAATTTTCACCAAAACCCATAGGTGCTAATAAATGAACACATCAACAGAGTTAACAGATCGTCAAGAGGTGGTCAAGGACATGCCACAAAACCCAAGAGGAGTGATACCAAGTCCAACAACTCTGTACATTATCTAATGGGATACTCAAGCCTCTTATTTATAACATGAATAGGGAGCAACCTCCTTGAGAGGATGACTGCATTTCCCTCAAAAAATCCCTATAAAATGGGATCTTACTTCCTAGGTCACCTCGTAGTGGTAGAAAGGAGTATTAAATTCCCTGACTTAGCTGAGTTGAGACTCTCTTACAACAAGGAGAAGGTCCCATGAATATACATAGTTGGATCTCCATGAAGGCTATGCAAATATCTTCAAAATGCTACAAAATGAACATGTTAGGGACATAAAGTACATAAAACCTCATTGAATCTCCCAACAACACATTAAGCTAGTAAAGGTTGTCATTAAGTGCAAATGGTAGGCTTAATATAGCTTGTATGTGCCTAGGAGTGGTTACATGGGCATTATGTTTTACCTATTTGGGATTTCCATCAAATCCCATGAAAACTTCCCATCATATAAGTCATTCATTAAGCCCTAAAATACTTACAAACTCAATGCATGATTCATCACGTTAGGAAAAAGAAATGAGGTACAAACAATCTATTCAGTGTGATTTAATGATTCGCATTGGGAAAAATTACAATGACTAGAGTGATAATGTAGTTTAATCCCTTCACTCATGAAGTAATAGGTGAATACCATGGTAATTATGAGGAATTTATAAGATTATAAATAATACAAGAGTTCATTTGATGAGGGAATCTTGCACTTACATGATTTATATACATTTTGGAAAAATGAAGATAATGGTAAACAATAGAGGTATTGTGTGTATTGACAAAATATGTAATAGTAGGTGGTGATATTTTATTGAGGTTCTTCTCTTTATAACATGAAACATGGAATGCAATAAGAATATTAGGACAAAAATTCCATTGCTAGTACCAATATTTCCTTGGGAAAACATCTCTATAGACTTTGTGTGAGGTTTCTCTATGTTAGATGCCATGAATGCCCATTTCCTTGTAATATAGAATACTTCACCAAGATGTGCATGCATATTCCATTCAATAATATGATATATATATGGATAGTAGATAATTTATATAGATGAGTTTTTCTTCACTTATGTTTTCATACATTTTGGATTTCCAAGCTCCATCATATTTAATTACCATATTAGGTTCTTAGGTACATTTTACAAAAAAACTTTGGGAAAGAACAAATATAAAGCTATGTTATTCCACTTCATTTCATCCCTAAACAACAAAACAAATGGAGGTTTTCAACTGGAAAGCGATACAAATATCGAGGGGGTACAATCATAAGAAACTAAGGACATAGTATATTCAGTTGGTTTACATCCAACATTCAAACAATTGAGAAATTCATTCTTCCACCAAAAAATCACCTTCTGCGATTTTTTTTTACCATATATTTCCTTCAACATTTCACATTGTGTATGCCTAATTTCATGAAGAAATATGGTGGAAATAGCATGAGAAGAAGGAAAGCACATTTAGGGACATGTTCAATAGCATAGAACTAAAGGTACAATATCACCTTGACAATAACTAGTAATAGTATCAATCTAGATGTGACTAACCTAGATAATATCATTGGTTTCATTGTGGAGATAAGGCACGTCTTTACCTTTGAAGAGAGATATTTTAAGGAGTAGAAATGAAACCAAAGTCATTCAAACATAGAAACTTCAAATCATTGAGAAGTTTAACAATAATTCCTTCATATTAAAACTTGATCCCTATATTAAAATTAGCTTTGTTGTGAATGTGGATTATTCGAGGCCATAAGAGCCCTCCATGCTAGATGGAGAAGAAAATGGAGAAATTTTGAGGTAACAAGTGGGACTCAAAGAAAATAAAATAAAATATGAATATCAAGTAGAAGAGAGCCAATATGATTTAAGATGATGATGTCAACCATTAGGGTAAATAGTTTTGGAGGGAAAGAAATACAACTATTTTTTAAAACATATTTTTGAATTAACTGCTTATAGGCCTACACAAGTTTGAAGTGTAGAGACATAATGGATGAAAATTCAAATTGTATGTCCTATAAGAACTAACTAAGAAACTTTCAAAGGCCTCACAATGAAGTAAATTGTATATACATGAAAAAATGTGTTTCTTCAAAATTTATCTCTTGTGATATTATTTTAACTATTATTTTACTATTTTCCTTAGAAGGTCCATTTTAGACCTCTAATTTTTTCTAATTATACCACCAAGTCCAACCCCCCTCCCCCCTCCACCATCCTTGTGATCATTTAACACTTTGCACTATACATTCCTTGAAAATTGAAGGAAGACACAATGTTGTAGCAAAAGGAATAGGTAACTTTCAAAATATGGTAAAAAAAATAATAGATTTGCATAAAAATAAAGGCTCCAAGGAAATAAAAGTAGTATTTGGGAACCAAATTCCATTCAAGTTCTCTCACCATTCCTTTGAAAATTTTTGGGACAAGTGTGATCTATATTATTTTTCACATAACAATATGTTATTTTCTTAGGTTCTATGAGGATTGGCATATGAAATGTTCAATGCTATGGACATGCATGTTAAGATATATGGTTCATGGAATGAAGAGTCCCATGTCATCACAAATCATGAAGATCTTTAATCCTCTTTGTTCCATTCAATAATCCCATAGGTCTATAAAGGACCTCATTGACCCTTATTTCATGAAATGTGTTTACATGATTCTAGAATCCTTATATAGGTGAAACAAGTAGTTCCATTAAACCTTTTCTTCAAGATAATTCTTCTATTACCATACTTGTCTTGAATATTATAAGAAAACTAAGCACCATATTTTTCTTGAATATTCTGAGGTCTTGGCTAATATTGATCATTATCACTAAAGAAAGTTTTAGGAGGCCCTTGAAATTGAAAAACAAGCCAACACTCATAATAGAGATGATGGATAAAATTATTCGGAACTAGATTTGTGCTCTTTCTTCTCGATTTTATTCATCGTGAATTACCCCCCGCCCTCCTCCACCTAGCTGCAATTGTTATTACATTTCATTGTGCACATCGAGGGGGGTTTTACAGTGTTAGGTCCCTATAATACTAGTGATTCCCCCATCGTTGTATCCCTTATTGTTATTGTTGTGCCCCTATTGTCCCCATATTGTTATTATTGTGCCCAATAGAATCCCACTATTATTATTTTTGTGCCTTTATATTATTATTTTTAGGTCGGCTTTGGTTATATTGTGACCCCTTAGACTCCTATATATAGAAAGGAGGTTTTGTGACTTGAATCATCTAAGAATTGTTCATTTGTGTAATGTAAAGGAGGTTTCCACCTTGAAGAGGATTATTTCTAAGGCATTGATCTATATTTTCTATCTTTTTGTGAGCTGGTTTCATAACATTTAGTATTAGAGGGAAGTGTGGGAACTTATTCACAAGATACAACAAGATCCCAGTACATCTGATACATTTAGCTGGAAAAAAGATTCGTTATGGTACAAGGATCGATTATACCTATGTAAGAATTTACAACTCAAACAAAATATTCTTAGGGAATTGCACAGCTCTCCCTTAGGAGGGCACTTAGGATTTCTAAAAACCTACCACAGGGTTAAGAAGGATTTTTTTTGGGATGGCCTTAAATCGGATATTCAAAATTTTGTGATGGAATGTTTGGTTTTCCAACAAAATAAAGTTGAAAAATTTAAGACCCCAGGACTATTACAACCTTTATCCATTCCAAGCCAACGTTGGGAGGAGGTTTCAATGGATTTTATCACAGGTTTACCCAAGTCCAAAGGAAAGAGTGTTATCATGGTGGTAGTTTATAGACTTATCAAGTATGCACACTTTTTTGCATTATCTCATCGATTTAAAGCAATTACAATTTTTACCACATTTATGCAAACAATTCAAAAGCTACATGGAAACCCAAAGATTATTGTAAGTGACAGAGATCCCATTTTCAATGGAAATTTTTGGACAAAATTATTTTCTTGTCTTGGTACTCAGTTAGCTCATAGCTCATATTATCAACCTCAATCTGATGGGAAAAATGAGATAGTAAACAAATGTTTGGAAGGATATCTTCGTTTCTTTGTATTTGATAAACAGACACAAAGGGTCAAATGGTTGCCTATGGCTGAATGGTGGCATAACATTTCCTTCCATACTACAAAACAAATGACCCCATTTATGGCACTTTATGGATATCATCCACCATCCATCACATCATATTTAAGAGAAATTTCTAAGGTTCAAGCAGTGGAATATCACATCGAGCATCAGTAACAAGTTCTCCAACTCTTAAAGGATAACCTCACCTTGGCGCAGAATAGAATGAAACAACAGACAGATCAACATCGCATCGAAAGAATTGTTGATGTAGGTGATTCGGTATTCCTACGGTTACAACCATATAAACAAATGTCCCTCAAGCAAGCTAAGAAGGATAATAAATTATCACCAAAGTATTATGGTCCGTACAAGGTGTTCCAAAAGATAGGTACTATGGCATACAAATTGGAACTTCCCGCAGCTTCCCGAGTGCACTCGATTTTCCATGTTTCATGCTTAAAGAAGGTTATAGGTGACAAGATTCCAGTTCAAACAATATTGCTAAAACTTGATGAGGAAGGAAAAATAAAATTGGAACCTAAAGCAGTCAAAGAAACAAGAACTCGACAGCTACGAAATCGATCAATTTCAGAGTATCTCATCAAGTGGAAGAACTTACCCATTGAAGATTACACATGGGAGGATGGGAATTTTATATAGAAACATCCAGAAGTACTCAAGCGTTGAGGACAACACTTTTTTGAAGGGGAGGGGCATGTTAGGTCCCTATAATACTAGTGATTTGCCCATTACTATTGTCGTTGTATCCCTTATTGTTATTGTTGTGCCCCTATTGTTATTATTGTGCCCCATAGAATCCCACTATTATTATTTTTGTGCCTTTATATTATTATTGTTAGGTCGACTTTGGTTAAATTATGACCCCTTAGACTCCTATATATAGAAAGGAGGTTTTTTTATTTGAATCATCTAAGAATTGTTCATTTATGTAATGTAAAGGAGGTTACCCCCTCGAAGAGGCTTGTTTCTAAGGCGTTGATCTATCTTTTCTATATTTTTGTGAGCTGGTTTCATAACATACGGGGTGTGGTAGCACCCCCTTCCATGAATTTTGTATGGGGGGGTCAATCATGGTTTGGTGGATGCAAGAATGGTGGGAAGACTCGGGTGGACCTACCCATGGCTTTTTCACATGGTTTTTTGTGCATGGGTTTGGGCATGATGGTTATGGCCATAGTATTTTGTAGATTTGATCAAGGGAAGTACAATTATGTTATAATATAGGGTTAATGGATTGGATTTTATGAATGATTTAGAATATATATATAATGTATTGTAACATTCAAAGGAAAATAATGAATAAACAATCTACTTTTCCCAGTTTTGGGTTTTGGGAGAAAAATGTTTGTGTATATTTTATGTTCTCGCCATTGTATATATTTTGTTTCTTTTAAGAATTCATTTTGAGGTAATTTTTGTATAGGATTAAAAAATTCATCTGGTATTAGAGAATTTTTGGCTTCAAGGGGATTCCTTAGCTTTTAAGAGGTTTTTCTCAGGCCTATGGTAAACCCTGTTAAAGTGGGAGATGTACGAGATTGATTGTCATGGTTAAAGAAAATAATGAACAATGGAAATATTGAGATTGAGAAATTGAAAGGTTTTATCTTTAAGTTGTGGAAGCTCAAGCTAGAGGACTTGTTGGTGGATAAATATCAGTGGATCACACTATCTTAAATCTCAGTCTACCCTATGTTGTTTCAATTATATTAGCCCAATTCAATTCTTGTATTAGAAATATTTCATCAATAATTAATATTTCCAATCATCAACAATAATTGAAGGTAGAACAATAAATACAATAACAATAAAATTTCATGCGTATATTGTGAATGTTGTAAGACTATTCTTTGGATGTTTTCGATATATGTTTGCATTCATATGTACTAATGAAATTGAACTATTTCATTGGCTTTGGTGCTCATCTTATTGAATGCATTGTAAATTTTTTAGTGATTGTTACTTCTATGTGAGCTATTTTTCTACTTGGTTAATGATTCTTTCATGTGTATGCATGTGTGTCTTTACTAGAATAGTACTATTACCTTTCTCCTAAAGATTCACTTTTATTAACTTTTAGTGAAAGAACCTTGATACATTTTGCAATTGAACATTTCACAGGGCATACTTACTTGCTCATTCAAAACTACATGTGCATTTCTCTCTTATGCTAATAACTATAGCTAAGGGAAATCTTTTAGAACATGGTAGTTGGGCCACATTTACGAATGAGGCTCCTACACCAAATGGTGCGAGGTCTAATTGGGACTTCACACATGGGAGACCGCCTATATGTTGGTGGGATCCAACACCGTCAACAAGTTATTATTATTTTTTGTAGAAGATTTTCATTGGTATCTAGGTTGAACTAAATTCCTTGTATTTAGGATTTTTCTTCTCCTAGCACTTAGTGCTCTCAAAGTCTTATCCCTTTGGTTTCACCGCTTGTGTCTTTGGGAACCTTCCTACATTTATCTATATTATTTCCTTCCTCTCTTTTTTCCTACAATCCTTTGTGTAAGTGGTTTTCCCTGTATTAATATTTATCCTCCAATATTTCTATAAAAGAATTTCATGGATCTTGAGTGAGATGCTACAATATCTCTCTCCTATCCATTTCTAGAGTGCAATGCTTTATGGAGTGCCATGTTACCATTTATGTTCAATCTATCCCCCTAGAATTTGAAGTTGAAAGACAATTAGAATGGGAGGTGAGAATGGAATGGTGTTTCATAATAAAAACACATTTCAAAGCTAAGGTTGGTATGTGGACCCTTGACACAGCGAGTATGACCACCAAAAACATAAGATACATTTAGGACATCACAATTTAATGGAAATAATGGGAACGTTTTTATTGAAAGGAATAAAAGTTCAATAGGCAATCTTGTTATCCACCAATGAATTGAAAAGGTAGACTAATGATCTCATTTACAAAATCTCAGCGCCGACAAAAAAAAATTGATTTGGAGTTCTCAACATTAGAAGAAGAGGAGGTCTATGTTGATACAGCTTGGGTGATTCATGGTCAAAATAGATAGTCCTTCAATGTTTTTTTGTTTTGTTTAATTTTATAAGAAACAATGCTACAAGCATAGCTATGAATTTGAAAGCCTATAATAATAGATAGTTTTCTAGATAGACAATTTACCTTTTAGTTAGTTTTGTCTTTTTTTGTTTTTTTTTTAACAATATGTTATGAAATAAAACTATATTTTTGTTCTACTAATTTTGTTTCCCTTATAGTAGATGACTATAAATAATTATTTTCTATATTTCAAAATCATATTAATACAAATCTTTTCCAAATAACAAATAAAAAGATATAGATTAGGTATTTGAAAAGCTTATTCAATTTCCTACCCTTCATCTCTTTTACACCATATACAAATTCCATGCGAATTTTTTTTGAGTTATTCCTTCAAATTATTATTTTTCATATTTACATTAACACTAACACTTTATGAAAAACCTTAATAACTTACACTCCATTACTTATATCTTATTTTGTAAAAAATAAATTAATCGTTAAAATTTTAAAATTACAATAGTTGAGTAACTTATTTAAAAAAACTAATTTTATTTGGAATTATTTTACAGTCCATTACTCATATCTTATTTTTGTAAAAAAAATAAAAAAATTAATCGTTAAAATTTTAAAATTACAATAATTGAATAACTTATTTAAAAAAACTAATTGTATTTTGAATTCTTTATTATAATAAGTTTTATATTATTTATATTTTAATTTCCATAAACATTAAAATAAATTTAATAATTATATAATAATATTTTATTGAAATACTATTTGGTATTGTAATATTATATTATATTTATTTTCCTCAGACAAGTTGGACTTAGCTTAATAAGTGCACAAATCAGAAGAATGGCCATGGAATAATCGCCGAAAGAGGGATATGACTATGTCCAAGGGCCACATCATTGTAGTAGAGATGATTGTTGTTTATTATATTGTTCTCTATTATTTAGAATATTTTTTGGAAATGCAGTTCACATGAGATTTCTCTATTTAATTTTATGTTTTTGTGTTTATTGTAAAATATAAAATTTTGTTTTCTAATTATATGTAGAGAGGTATATATTGGAATTGTTTTTAGTGTGATTATTTGGACTTTCTGGTGCTCGAATCTAGTGAAAAAAATTGAGGTGAAATCTTGATTTGTGTTATTTAAAGTGGTTTTTTAATAGTATATATGGGTTCAACACCCTGAAAAACCTCTAGGGAACTTTGGTTATGCAGGGGTTACCTATCAAGCTTGTGATTTCAGTAAATTCCTTCCTTATTTTAGATAAATTAGACCAGAAAAACCCATCGGAAAAGCTTCCAAAAAATCTTACTAAAGACAACTCCGTATACATTAATGGATTTTCAAAGAAATTTTAAATCTTATTATAATATGAAACAATAAGTATGATTAATGTAATACGTCAATGGATGGTATGGTTTAATGCTGGACAATTATAAAATTAGTTTCAATGTTGTTTCAAAATAGACATCATCTATCTAGCTCAGTAAAAATTGGTCGAAATTTGGTAAAAAGAATTTAAAAAAAACTAGGAGTATGAATGTTTGAATTGAGTTTTTAATGGTGGAAATGAATTTAGAACCATCAAAAACTCTCGGGGCACCCAAAATTTGAAGTTTGATAGCTGTTACCTGGATTTACAAAACTTCCTGCTAGATTTTATCCAAATCTTCCCAAAATTTCCATAATTTTCCAAGCAAATTGGAAGATTGGGTAGACTACCACTTAAAAATATGTTTTTTTTATAGGATGTTGAAAAACTTTTGTTATTATTCAAAAACGTTTGAATTATTATTCAGTGATATCTACTTTTCATAATGACACATTAGTTTTTTAATGCTTACATAAAATTTCTTGTTTAGCCAAGCGAAAAACTAATGTCATACTACTGCTTGTGTCATGTCATTTCCTGCACCAAAGCTACAAAGCCCTAGGCAGGACCTTAACAATAGGAAAGTACAATACCTTCAAGGCCAAGAGAAATAAAATGTCAGAATAAAGTGTTCAGTGTTTGAGAGTTAAGTGTTCATTGCTCCAAATTTGATGTTTTCAACTTTGCTCCAAACCATTGTTTGTGAACCTATTCATGGGACAGAGTGTTGTTAACAAGAGCATGTGAGCGCTGGTAGAGTGAGCGTGAGATTCCAGTGTCATGAGGAAGACTTGGTATGTGTGTTAAGCATTCGAACTAATTATAGTTGTTAGTGTGTTCAAGCTTCTCAAAAAGTGTGTAGGAGGATAAGATTTGTCGTTGCTGTGAGTTGTAAGAGCAATTGAAAATCTGATTTGAGAAGCATGTTGTGTAAATCATTGTTGTTGATGTAACTTAAGATTGATGGTATTTGTTGTTTGCTGCAGATTTGACTCTATGGTAGAGTGATGGGTCAATAAAGGACACTGAGAATTGAAGCAGGTGGGGAGAAAGAATTAAAGGGAACTAGCTGCAAAAGAATATGAAATGCTTCAACCAAAAGTATATCGGAAGCAGATGGAAGAATTTGAAGGCACTAATGCAATACTGAAACGATTAATGTGAGTTTTTCCAATTTTCACACGTAAAAATTTTGAACTTCGGGCAATTAAAATGGAGGGACTGCTTGACTTAGTAGATTTATCAAAATTTGTTCAAGAAACTTCTATAAATCCCCATGATAAAAGTAGGTGTCAAGTGACATTGCTTCTCATCATATCATATCTAGATGAAAACATTTTTTCGAGTATTTTGTATGAATATGGTGAAATATGTGATACAGAAATGTTTTGGGATATTCTTGAAATGAGGTACAGCATGAAGTGGAGTGAGAAACATCAAGTTGATGAATATGTTGTTAAAAATGGTGCCTATGCTGAAAGCATCATAACTGGGATCAAGACTGAACGTATGTTTATAGATGACAATAGAGTAGCATGTGATAATAAGGAAACTCCATGTGATATAGAGACGTATGAAGTCAAATTTGATGAGAATTATGTATCCCATGGCGAGTGGTTCAATCTTACGTGTGAAAAACATCTTATTGATGAGTTGTTGTTTGGTTAGAAGAGATACCGCCATACACAAATCAAATGTAGGACAAAATGTTTGCAACAACAGAGTTGATTAAAGAGGTTGAAGACATGAAACAACCAATTATGACAACAGAGAAAGATGAAGAGAGGAAATCTCTCTTAAAAGAGCAGGATGACAGTGGTTCTTTTTATGATATTTTATATAAATCTAACATTGCCTTTGAGTGTGCAGATATTTACAGTCAAGAAGAAGCAATAAAACTTGAAGAAATTGCAAGCATTAAGGACAAGTATAAGGGATAAGAACCTGCAACAATATTGAATACAAAGAAAATTATCCCGAAATCAAGATGAAGAAAAAAGGAGAAGCTACACCACTATCTTATGGCAAGAAAGGTGAAGATGAAACTGCACCAACAAATGAACAAGCATGGACCCTTTAGCAAGAAGGAAAAAATGAAATCTTTGTTATCAAGTTGTGACTACACCAGTGAATGAACAAGCATGGACCCTTTTGTAAGCCTAGATGAGACTTAAACCAACAAATAAGTCAACATGTAGGTCGTGATTAAGGGGAGGTGTTAGAACATTAATCACGATGACGCGGGCCATTGTTCCCCAATCGACGGTAGATGATAGTCAGCGGGAGTCAGTAAGAAGTAAATTTTAGTCAACAGAGATCACTATTGATTCTTTGGCTCATGCATGTATAATAATGGTGGTTGATGAATGAAATAAGCAAGCGCTTTGCTAGTCTTCATATTTTTGATATAAAAAAGTTTGGATTCCCTGCGGTCTATAATAGATTAAGAACATTGTGCAAGTGGTCATGAACATCGCCCACCACCACAATGCTACATTTGTTCTTGACGTCAATTTCTAGGAAATTGGGCTCTTTGTGCAGGATCTTGGATGCTAACATTGCAAGACTATCAAATACGGTGTTGTCCAATGAAGCCACAAATTTGCAGGATGATTTTTTTTTTTTTTGGGAATTTGGTCTTTTCTCCCAAAAAAAAAACAGTACTATAGACTCTTTTAATTGTGTTATTTTTATAGTGGAAATGGATTTAACACCATCAAAAACACCTAAAACACCTAAAATCTTGAAATTTGACATCAAACACTGACTCTGAAAGCATAGATAAAACTGCAACGTATACCAAGAATTTCAACAACAACCTATACTGTAGTCTTATCTATGCTTTCAAAATATTGTCATTTGGTTATTAGTAAATTTTTTAATTTTTTATATAAGATAGTCATTTCCCAGTGTATAGTTATAATTAACTACAAACTTGCAAAATAAACAGAGCAGAAAATAAGAATGCCAACATGATTTTTGTCATCATTACTTTATATTGAAATTGTAAAATTCTATGCCAGTTATTATTGATTTTTAATGAAATTGTAAGATATAGAATTTATGCAATTGGTAAACCACGATGATTAATTAATATTTCTAATATACTTTTAGAGAATAACATTTTCAAAACATGCCCATAAGTTGGTAACAGGTCCAATTCCTCAATGAATTAGAATGGTTTATTAATAAAAAAAATTCCTAACATCTGCATAAGTTGGTAATACACCATATGCATCCATGAATTTTATTTTAGTTGGCGTTTAAATTTGAAAATGTGCGGGGCCTTCTAAAAGGTTTTGTTCTTGGTAGGTTAATTAGAGTTTGAATCGAAGGAGAATCTATAACAATAATCAAAGAGAAGGGTGAATTTAGTAATCTCTTTAGCATTCATTTTACACAATTTATAATATATTTTGCAAAATTTATTATATAATATATTTTTTTGAAAATTTAATTTCATAAAAGATTTATTTGAAATTCTAGAAATATAAGATTTAGATAAATATAAACCGGTAATATTTATATTATATTTTATTATATTAATAATATAATATCATATAGCCCCGAGGGATAGCTCAAATGGTCGAGTTCCCGTTGCTAAGTACTCTCCCGGTTTGGGAGGTCACGGGGTCAAATCTCCTCGATGCCCTCGGGGTTAGGCCTGATATGGCCGACCGGCAGATCCCTTCGGGTGGAGCTGCCCCGCTTCTCTATGTGGACGTAGCGGCCACTCCGGTGCCCGTGAACCACACTTAAATATATATATATATATATATATATATATATATATAATTATATAATATCATACTAAAACACTTATATATATAAAATAATGTTTAATATTAATATTATATTATTATAATATAATATTCTAGATAGGAGGCATAAGTCTAAGTATTTGAATAAAAGAAACATGTCCTTGAATCTCCCAAATGAATATTATTACCTTAATATAGATAAATTAAAATATTTTTCTATAATTATAATATATAAGAAAATAATATTAAATTTTTTTTTATAGAGATGAAGTAATATGTTAATTAAAGAATTGATATTTATCTGAATTGGATCATTATATTCTTATTATCCATCTCTATGTATTTGGAGTCGAAAAAATTGAGGAATTGCTTATGGGGTTTTTTTACTCGCGGGACCCAGTTTAGTGAAACATGGTCTCAAACCTTCCAGAAGCATTTTGAGGCATCAAATGACATTTTTTGGGGTAATAATTTTCTGCTTTAGCACCACATGTTTTCATGCTATTCTACACACATAAACCTTTCCAACAATGCAAGAAGTGCTTCAATCGGAGTCCGTATGCAAAAATTATGCCACTCAGAATTTGACCTTCATCTTTTCACACCTATAGTTTGGAAGGATATCGCATCAGCCCCCGTTATTCATGGAAAAAAGGATAACCACATGTTTGTGATGTAAAAGACTCTAGAGGAGTCTATTTTGTAACTCTAATTAAAAGTTGATGTAGTCAAACTCAACCACTAGTAGGTTATTGGGTTGTATTATAAACGAGCCACTAGGAGGAAGAGACATTCCATACTTCGAGAGAATTTTGTTCCATAATTGAACAAAGATATATAGGAGAGATAGGAGGTAGAGCACACACAGAGGATTTGTGCACTGTAGTATCCCACAGGCCATAGACAGTACTTCTTTGTACCTGCAGTCATATTGCCAAACGAAGAAAGAGAGTGAAGCGACCTCACCTTCCAGTTGAATTTTCTCCAGAAAGGGTTTCCCAAAGAGAATATCTTGTGTCTTGCGTGTGTGTGTGATTATTTTTTTATTCTCTACTTTTCTTCGTAATTTCCATTCGCATGCATGCATTAATTACAATTAAATCCACAGATCTTAAAGTTTAATAAACTGTAATAGTGTATAATTTCCAGAGTTTTAATATAATATTTTTAGATTTGTTGTGACGAATTGTCTAGTGGAATATCCACGGAAGTTTATGGATCATATACGATAATGGAAGAATTAAATAATAGTAAAAGGGATAATAGGTAAAAAAATAAATGGGAGTGGGAATTTTCATATAGAGAATCAAAGGGAGAGAGGGAAACAAATACATAAAGAGACAAAAGAACAAGTGAAGGTGAAGAAACTAAGGGTTGATGAAGTGATTGATGAGAAGGAATGAGTTACTTCTTACCTCAAGTCTACCATCTCTTCCATCTCAATTGAGATTGTTGAGATGTTTTGGTATTTCTAATGTTTCTCTGAATATTCTTAGTTTTCTTTGGAGTTGACGTCTATGTTTTGAAGACATGTATGGTTTTTAATGTGGAGGGAATATTTTTCCAGAGAAAAAGTGGGTCTTCATTGATTCTTTATGTTTACTACATGTTATTTAATTATTACATTGAAGGTTGAAACAATTAATTGTGTATACTCTCTTGAGTTGATGTTGGTTAATATTGTCTTTATGGATATAAATTTTTGTTTGAACCTCTCTAATGGTTTGAATACTAATTGAATGTTATTTTCCAAAGAATCTTATCTATTTTGTGAGTAAGAAGATGAATGTACGGAACATGTACTTTCACAATAAAAGGTTGTGAGTTTATTGATTTTTTGAAGATGGTTCTTCCCTCTCTTTTCCCTCTTGATAGTTTTAGAGGAGTTTTGTTGTTATAGCCGATTTCCTTGAATACCTTACTTTCCATTCTTGTAAGTGTTAATCAATTAAATATAATTAACTTTTTAACTTTTTTATGAACGATCTAGATATTTGATGAGTTAGAAAATTTGAGGAGTAAATATAATACACAAATTACACATGAATAATATTTATTATTGCACTACTTTGCACTCAATTGCAACACATTTATATAGTTGGTATGAGATCTAAGTAATTTCATACATAGATATGGAGATTGAGATATTCTCTCAACATAATCTTAAACCAACTCTAAACTCAACACATTGCATTAAAGGAAATATTTATCTCCAAGTGACTGTGTTAATGCTTACATGTCCAATAACAATAGGCAAAACACATATAATCCACATTCAAGTCAAGTTCGTTTAGAATGGTCTTCATCAACCCTTATTACCCACTCTGAAATCTCTCATTTCGGACTTAACACTTAACCCAAAGCAATTTCTAACCATCGTTAACATATTTATAATGATTAACCATATTAACATATTTTATTCTGCTAAATTACATTACTAGTGATAATTGTCCAAAAAAACAAACAAACATATGTCCAATGACTCATTTTATTGGCCAATTATCTAAAATAGCTCATGAATGTGTTTAGAAACTACTCAAACAACATATAAGAATAACCTATAATTGATGTTCAGAAATGCGACATGAATAATATTACCCTATTCATTAATTGTTTCATTATAAAATGAAGACATCAAAATAAACAAACTTAATAACTATTCTTTAATATTAAGGAAAGGGCGTAAAATCGAATGCTCCAGCCGCTAAGTTTATGAATTCTGCCTAACATTGAAACAGAAAAACAAAAGCCACTGTGGATCCCATGACAAAAGAATCAACCTGCACCGAATCCAACGATGCTAGAATCTTCGATGCGAAGAAAAATGCGTAGACGATCGAACGCCCCAACCCATTGGCCGAAAAAGACCTCACCGCTATAAACATCGTCAGCGACGGTTCGGGCCCATTGGTCGTTTTCTGAACCAGTTCACCCATGCAGTGAGCAATGAACAGTTCCTAAAAAGGGGCCACATATTGAAATAAGATAACAAGGGCACACATCACTCTCGGTGTCCATAAAAGGAGTCGGGCTAAGCAACGCCATAAAGCGTAATTGGAATGCGTGGTGGATATAACAATGATATGCGGATTCATTCACATATTGATCATATACTTTGCAGCAATAGACCAACGAACACCCGATTTAGTGGCCAAAATTAATAATCCACGGACGACAGTTGTTGTTAAATGCCCATTCCAAAATATTTTCCATCTTCCGTGTGTCAGAAATGTCGAGCAGCAAATCTACAAATTCGTTGGAGAAATGAGTGCCGTCAACCAATCCTCGTGATCTTCAGGAGCACTGCGTTTCTTCCGTTGCGCTTTACGAGGTAAGCCTTCGATGGGCATGAGAAACAGAATACTGCTACAACTCCAGCTGATGGCTCTGATAGAAGTCGGTGCCGGAATCCAATGGTTGTTGTGACCGGATCCGATCTTTGATGAAGGAATTGTGTGAGGAAAATCGAAGGTTGCAAAAATATTAAATTTTAGCCTCCTCGGAACCATGCTATCGAGGAAAGATCACGCTGTCCATTCGTAGTATACAAACAGATCTATGCAAGTTCGTCAGTGATTTGTCACTCTCACAGATTCCATATATGTCCCATACAAAATATACACAAAAATTTAAAATCACAAATTACACACTACTAATATTTATTATTGCACTACTTTTTCATTCAATTACAATATATTCAACTAATTCTAAACATGAATATGGAGATTAAAATATTCTTTCAACAAAATATCAAACCAATTCTAAATTCAGCACACTACATTAATGCACTATTAATGGAAGCATTATCTGCTAGTATGTAGAATCATAATTGAAATTAATTCTAAATTCAACACACTACATTAATGCACTATTAATGGAAGCATTATCTGCTAGTATATAGAATCATAATTGAAATTAAAACGAATTCTTTACATTTGATCAGATCTGCACAAAATTATTTTAAAAAAATGATAACTCGTCAGATTTGAAATGGTATCGAGGTCAAATTATACAAGAAGTTTTCCAGAACGGTTATAGTGCAAACATGAAATTGGCATCCCAATAAATGGTTAACCGCCGAAAACCCCATGGTTGGCGGATGACGATATTGCGCCAAAAATATTTAATGGAAAGAGATTATACGTACGATAACAATTATCAGGATTGCCCGCACTTTCAAATGCAAGCAAGTTCAATAATGTCTGTTTAATTCGGCCAGGCGTCCCCTTATTTGCATACAGTTTCTTTATAATGTAACTATTTTAGAGATGCATTTTCCTTGCTGCAAGCAATTTCTGTCAAATCCGATCATTCGGATATTAGCAAGGTTTATAGTGCAAACATGACATTTGCATCCCAATAAATGGTTACCGGTCGCAAACCCCAAATCCCATGGTTGGAAGATGACGATATTGCACCAAAAATATTTAATGTAAGCAGATTATACAGACGATAACAATTCTCAGATTGCCCGCGGGTTACAATACCAATTTCAATAGTCTGTTTAATTCGGCCAGGCCTCCCCTTATTTCCATACAATTTCCATATAATTTTATTATTTTGGAGAGTCATTTTCCTTGCTGCAAGCAATTTCTGTCAATGGGATTTTGGCAAGGCTTTTTCATTTACAAAATATTTGAACAAAGTTAAAGCCCTGGACGGTTGAAATTCCGGAACTTTGTGCCCCGCCCCCTAACAGTCGCAAATGTCAAACCCTTGTAAATTACAGTATATCCACCGACCTGCACCGTCAACGAGAACGCATGCATTAAGTAGAGATCAAATGAATATTATCATTTTGTCTGTTGAAAGTTGAAACTAATAATTTGGTAACTATGGTTGAAACTAATGAATCTGATTTGATTATATACCTCGTTGCCATTAGCCCGGGGGTACCATGGAGTCTCAATGGGAAGCTTCAGCTCATTGATCGATAGTTTTGTCGCGGTCACAGGAACCATGGAATCTGTGTCTCCACTGAAAACCAAACGAAAAGAAGATGTTAATAAAATACTCGAATTATGCATAAAAAATTGTATAAAAACTTGTTTCCTGTATTGGTATTACTGGATGTGATTGTGACTGTTGGGAAGCGGGTCTAATTCAATTTTCATAAAAAAATAGATAGATATTTTAAATCAGTTAAATTTTTTAATAATAGACTCCAAACGGCATTGAAATTGTCCTATATTATACCTGTAAACAAGTATCTGCAACCCACTTGCAATTAGTTGACGATAAATTGGTAAGACAGTTGATGGAGCATCCGGCCAATTGTCAAAAAGAGGATCACTGTTAAGCAGTCACATGAAAACATACTTGAGCGCACCAAGTTGTGAGTGTAAGAAGATTGACAACTTAAATTGCCACCCAAAAAAAAAAAAAGATATTAGTAGCTAGGTCTAAAGCCTGATATACCTGAACTGGGTCCAGTTGTAAGGAATCTTCATTACATTTGCATGTATGGCTCTCTGAACTTCGGGAATATTAAAATACGCTCCTACGTAGTTATCGACGCAAGGATCATATCCTGGAATTTCCGTTTCTTCTTGCTATTTACACAACAATCATAAGTAAATCTTTAGCAAAAGCATTGCTGCATTTGAGATGTCAACCAGAAATAAATATATATAGGAAAAGACGTAAAAGAGTGCTGTTGAGCTTAGCTGAACTTAACTTACATATTTCAGAATACCATGAAAATAAGATGGTGGGTTTGTGGTTCAGTGGGAATTTGAAGCTGTTATTATGATAAATATGTAGGTAGTTGTAATGGGAAGGCATTTGCTCAGGACGTAGCTTCATCTATAACTCCTATAATTGGTAAATATAGAAGAAGAACCATGGATTCTGATTTAAGTGTTGGTTCTGATTCTTAATGTCATTAAACATAAATGTAAAAATTCCTTTCCCTTCTATATATATATATATATATCGTGGCCATTTTGGATGAATTTCCTATGCATTGAGGAGCATAGATACTGTAATGGTCGATGTTTCCCATTGCGTTATACATTATACTTTCCACATCATTGCACACCGTTGCATCGAAATCAGACCGGTGCAGTTGCTAATTAGTTGCTCGTAGAGTTGATCCGATATCAATGCATGACTCCATGCGTACTGAAATCTTTCAATAAAATCTATATCACTATTCGTTACGCGGTTTCCCACCTGCATAAATTGCATTTTCGCGCTTCAATTGATTGTGGATTTCCAAATTTGAGATTTTAGGACGATGGCTTTCTATAGAGTTTGCAAGTTATAGGTCTGAAAACTTCACATAGCATCGATAAAAAAATAATTTGTATCTTGGATTTTCTTTGTAGGTATTTTGATTTGATTTGAGACCGATGAAATCTTTTGAAAGTCATAAGTGTGAGTTGAACTCACCGTTATTCTTCTGAAATTAATAAATGATGCATGCGAAAAAATTTTGTGCTTCAAAATTTTTGAGGCCAACTCTGGAATGTAAAATCCAACCATCAATAATTACGGTTAATTCCTTCACTGAAAAATAAACATTACCTTCTAAATCAAATGAGGTTAGAAATTTTTCTTGCAGCGCGGACATAGTTCGTCTTACCATCACCAAGAGTATCACAGTCGTTAACAAATTTCAGTACAACGTCTGTCCAAACTATCGTATCTCTAAACTTAAAGATGTGACTAGTGCATATTTTAGTGTAGCATATTGCAATTACTCTCATAAAATTTTTAATCATATACCTAATCTGAAACTAACATAACACTTCAAGCATCATAGATATTATAAACGATACCAACTGCATAGCTTTCGCCTGCAATGTAGAACTTTCGGAATTTATACTGAGGAAATCTGTTGAACCAGTTTACCAGGAGAGCATACGATTCTTCAGCTGGAATAAAGCAAAAACGCTATTAAAACATTCAGATTTCCCATCATCGGTTCCAGGTGGTATTTTCAAAAAAACCCAAAAATTCACACTTTACCGGTATGAGAATCCGACGCCTGCTCGCGACTCCAAAAACAATACGTTCGCCACTGTTGGAAGCATGGACGCTTTAGCAATTTACCCTTAACATCATTATCCAGAAAGAGTTTGTGGTCATATCGAGTTGGGTATTATTCTTTTATTTGTATTTGTATTTTTTTTATATTTTTGTATTATCTCTGTATATCGGCAAAGAATAGATGATTTACGATTCAGCTAGTTAGAGCATATATGAGGTCAATAATAAATTATCCCTATACTAATTTGATATATGTTGGGTATTTTTCATGGGAAAATACCAAAACCAAACAAACAAACAAATACCACAGAGCCAATGCTCTATTTCCTTCTGCCACAGGATCTTTTTGCACAGGGAAGCTTTTAAAAAAAATCTCAGAACAGAGTATTACACAGCCATAAAAATCCTTGTATTCATTAAAATATAAAGCTTGAAACAACATTCATCCTCTTTCACTCAGAGGGATTTACCAAAAAAAATTACATTCAGCCAACTTTGATACATATTCATCCTCTTTGCTGAGAGGGATTTACCAGAAACAACATTCAACCAAAACTCTGTTTTCACCCTGAGAATTTACTGAGCTCGGTTTACTGCTGTAAAACCCTTTTTACATTACTGCTGTGAAAAACACTTTACATATACTGCTGTAAAATAAATTGTCAATTACTGGTGTAAAAATCTTCTTTTACATACTCCTGAAAAAAGAAATTTACACATGCTTACCAAGAAAAATTACATGCCTGCACCCCTTCATTTGGACAATATAAAAATTTACATTACAACCCTGATTTCTTGGGTTCGCACTGCTGTGTGGTATATGCTCAGTCCTTCACTCGCAGCTCTCTTTCATTTTTCTCATTCACTCCAAAAAAATAAACACACATAAAAAAAACTAACTTAAAACATATGCACTCCTCCCTATTTTTTCTTACACTGCTGTGCAAATATTTTCATTCTCACACCACTGAGTTACATTACAATGAGCAGCATTTCTTATGCACTACTGTGCATTTCTATAACAAAAGCATTCTTCATTTTGTTCGCACGAGATGTGCTTCACCCTTAGTTTTTCGCTCCTACTTCATCTCTCGAATGGAACACAAAAGAAACGTATTCCATACACCTTATCTATGTTAACACAACAAAACGATTATAATATAGGCCGTATAAAAAAAACCTAAATTCTTTGCCAACCGGAGTAAATGATTTTAATTTCATGACGGCGGTCAACCCACATTGAACTTTACTCCACGCAATCCTTGATTTGATGCGAGCCCGTATGCAGCTTCAGGCGATCGACGTCAGAGATTGATGAAGGCAATCGGACGGCGGTGATAAATATCGGGAGGCCTCATTATGTTGAACATTAGCACCCAAGAAATTACGTTTGCTTACGTATGGGGAGAGCCACGCGTCTGCCCCATATTCCATCGGGTTCAAAAATACGGAAACCACTCTCTGCAGGAAGGCGGTCCGAGAAATCTCAAGCTGGTTTGTGGTTTTGCTGCGCGGTTTGGGCGTTGGTACGGCTGCTGAGTCGGCTGCCCACGTCCGCCTGCTACCTGTAGTTGGAATTAACATTCCAACACTCCCCTTTAATTTCAACTGTTGGGCATTCAATCATACCCAAACACTTCCTCACATAGAGGGATTCACCAACACTGCTGTTACAAAGACATCTTCCTCACATAGAGGGATTCACCAACTGCTTCTGATGCAGTTCCACACACAACAAAATAGTCTTCCTCTTAATAGAGGGATTAACCTGAAACTGTGCTTAAGAGCACCTTCCTCATGACAGAGGGATTCACCATAACAATGTGCTGAAGAGCACCTTCCTCTTGACAGAGGGATTCACCTGTGACTATGCTGAAAAGAATCATCCTCTTGATAGAGGGATTTACCATGTGTATGCTAAAAAGCATCTTCCTCTTGACAGAGGGATTTACCATGACACTGTGCTGAAAAGCACCTTCCTCTTTAACAGAGGGATTCACCAAGAACTTCACTTCCTCTCACGGAGGGATTACTGCCAAACACTGCTTTAGATGCAGTTTCAAAACAAAACATTCATTGCACTGTTGTGCATACTCATTACATTGTTCTTTTATGCTGCTGCATATTCTCTGCTGCACTGTTGTGCCATCTTATTTGCTGCATCTACCCCACACTGCTGTGTCTACACTTGCTGTTGTGTTGCTGCACTTCACTTACATTTCTTTGCAAACTCTGCATTGCTGTGCATTCTTCAAAGACAGAATACTCTGTCTTTTCTGGAACAATTACTCTGTCCCACCTTACAAATTTACACTGTTGTGTGTAAAAATTTCTTACATTCACTGTTGTTGCATATGTTGCATTTCAATTCAATGAACAACACATTCACTATACTTACATTTACTGCTGTAAAGAAAAAAAAATTCTTTTACATCTGCTGCTGTCCATTACCTTTCATTTCTTCAACAAAAAACTTCATGCTGCTGCATTTTCTTATTTGCATTGTTGTGTGCTTCTCCTTCTTGCCATCATGCTGTTGTCCATAACTTCTTGCTGCTGCATTTTTCATATTCACTGCTGTCCATACCCATAACCATAGACTGTCATCCCTAGGTTTTTATTTGCTGTTGCGTTGCCTCTGCAATTTGCACTGTGGTTGCCTTTTGTTTCATCATACTGCTGTGTGCCCATACACTAACTCTTTACTCTCCATTACTTGCACATAGAAAGAAATCATCCTCACGCTGTTTTGCGCTGCATTCTCCACACAACAAAAAAAAATTAACACGGGCTGCTGCCTTTTCTTTTTACACCCTTGCTTCTCACAATCTTAGTCTTCATTCATTTTTTTTACACAATGCACTGCTGTGCAGTTCCTTTCGTTTTTCTGCTGCCACACATTATCATTCACCCATGTGCATTAAAAATCTGCTGTCCCTGTTTTTCTTTATGCATTTCTTTGCATGCTGCATTGCATATGAAGAAAAGCATTACATTTTTTTTACTGCTGTGTATTGTACTCACTCTGCTGTAAGTATGTTCTCTCACATTACATAGAAGGAAACTACCTTCCATTGCTATGCATTTCAATGCATGTGCTCCATAACAAAAAAAATTCAAAACTGTTGTTCATTCTAATCCATGTGCTCCAAAAAAAATTTCCAAACTGCTGTTTTATGTTCTGTCTTCCCACTGCTGTGAGGGTCTCCATGCTCTGCATACTCCTTATTGCGCCGCTGCACTTTACATTTGAGCGTTGTCCCCTTTTCTTCTCTGCTCTTATGGCAGATTTGATTTCATGTCTTTCCTTTACAAAAGGTCTTCATCAAAGAGTGACTGTTAAGACAGTTCAACAACAAAAAATTACAAGCTCCCCTTTAATGTGTGCTTGTCTTCTTTTGGCAGACTCTTCTCAAAACAAATTTAGATCCACTGGGGAGTTCAAGGGGTTTTCAGATTGCCTTTCCTTCATTCTCCATACTTGTGTAACTTTCTTCTTTTGCATGGGTCTAGCTTGTGTAAGAGCCCATGTTAAGTTACAGTCACGTGCCATATGCCCAATGTTATGACACTTGAAGCATTCAACTTTATTCATGAATAAGAATTCATGATTTCTTCTTGTGGAATTATTTCTTGGAGATTGTCGGGGAACACAACATCTATCTCCATGAAATGCTCTACAGTCTTTTGCCATATGACCAAAGTTTGAACAAGCATAACAATAACCATGAAATGAACTTTGGTACCTGGGAGATGGAGGTTTCCTTGATGTACTTCTGAAGCCTTGCTGCCTCAAGATCCTTTGATGATAACCATTGCATCTTGCCTCTTTGACATCAGCTACATTTCTTCTTGGAGCAGGATTTCTTCTATTGCAGCCTTCATTTTTCTCCTTGCCTTTGCTGGAACTAGGAGCATCACCATCTCTTTCTGGCTTCTTCACATCTCCTTTGCTTAAAGCATCTTCATCCTTGTTTGAGGGTTCACCTACATACCCAAGTCCTGATTTATCAGATGGAGATCTGTGATAGCTGAGCATGTCATCCAAAGCTTGAGAGCACTTCATGATCTTGTTCATCCCTTCAACCTTCTTCCTGAGGAGGACAATCTCTTCTTCCAACTTTTCACATACATTATTTTTCTTTGCTAGTTGTTCCTCAGTTTCTTCTTTGCTACGAGTAGCTTCAGCTGCTGCTATTTTAAGGGAGATAATATCTGACTTCATTTTGGAGATTTATGCTTGACTGCTCTCCATCTTCTTTTCAGCGCCTTGTGCCTGCTTCCTGGCTTCTTGTAAGTCAGACTTAAGGGAGGAGACCTCTACCTTGTACTATCCAATCTCTTCTACAAGTTTATTCACTCTCATGTGCCTTTGTTCAAGTTGACTTGTCAAGGCATCTTCCTGCTTCTTTGCTTCATTCAGCTGATTTGTCATGGATATGACTTCTTCATGATGTTTCCTCTTGCATTGATCAAATTCCTTCTTAAGCTTGGCAAGCTCTTCATCCCTTTCTCTTACCTGAAGCTTGATGAGGTCAACCTTCTCATTTTCAGCTTCTATGATGGGTTCATAATTTTCTTCTTGACTCATTGTCATGGTCAGTACTCCCTTTGCATGAAGGTCATGCAGTCTGTCCCAAATATCCTTTGCTGATAAATATTTCCCTAGATTCTTCTTCACAGAATCAGGCAGTCCATCCAAGATTAGTTTTGCTGCTTGTGCATCATACTCCATGGATTCTTTATCCTTCTTGCTATCATCAATCACTGACTCCCAGACTTCAATCCCTTCAAACTGTAAGAAAGCCCTCATCTTTATTTCCCATACATCAAAGTTTCCATCAAACTTTGGAACTTCAAATAGAATGCTTTCAAATAATTTGCCTTCTAGTTTAGTAGAGGAGGGAGACACATTTTTAGCAGGTTTGGAGGCTTTCTTCTTTGACCTTGCCATTCTTATCTAGGCTTTAAATACTTGACTTTTTTTTAAATCACTGACTGTTTCTTCAACAACACAAAAAAAACTTTGTGAAATATCTGAGTATTTTCCTGACTGAGCCTTCACTCTGCTTGAGAAGTTTTACTGCTGCAACAAGCTCCTCCCTTCAGCTTCTTTGTCACCTTCAAAGAGCCTAAGCCTGCTCTGATACCATTGTTGGGTATTTTTCATGGGAAAATACCAAAACCAAACAAACAAACAAACACCACAGAGCCAATGCTCTGTTTCCTTCTGCCACAGGATCTTTTTGCACAGGGAAGCTTTTAAAAAAAATCTCAGAACAGAGTATTACACAGCCATAAAAATCCTTGTATTCATTAAAATATAAAGCCTGAAACAACATTCATCCTCTTTCACTCAGAGGGATTTACCAAAAAAATTACATTCAGCCAACTTTGATACATATTCATCCTCTTTGCTGAGAGGGATTTACCAGAAACAACATTCAACCAAAACTCAGTTTTCACCCTGAGAATTTACTGAGCTGGGTTTACTGCTGTAAAACCCTTTTTACATTACTGCTGTGAAAAACACTTTACATATACTGCTGTAAAATAAATTCTCACTTACTGGTGTAAAAATCTTCTTTTACATACTCCTGAAAAAGAAATTTACACATGCTTACCAAGAAAAATTACATGCCTGCTCCCCTTCGTTTGGACAATATAAAAATTTACATTACAACCCTGATTTCTTGGGTTCGCACTGATGTGTGGTATATGCTCAGTGCTTCACTCGCAGCTCTTTTTCATTTTGCTCATTCACTCCAAAAAAATAAACACACATAAAAAAAACTAACTTAAAACATATGTGCTCCTCCCTATTTTTTCTCACACTGCTGTGCAAATATTTTCATTCTCACACCACTGAGTTACATTACAATGAGCAGCATTTCTTATGCACTACTGTGCATTTCTATAACAAAAGCATTCTTCATTTTGTTCGCACGAGATGTGCTTCACCCTTAGTTTTTCGCTGCTACTACATCTCTCGAATGGTCAACACAAAAGAAACGTATTCCATACACCTTATCTATGTTAACACAACAAAACGATTATAATATAGGCCGTATAAAAAAAACTTAAATGCTTTGCCAACCGGAGTAAATGATTTTAATTTCATGACGGCGGTCAACCCACATTGAACTTTACTCCACGCAATCCTTGATTTGATGCGAGCCCGTATGCAGCTTCAGGCGATCGACGACGGAGATTGATGAAGGCAATCCGACGGCGGTGATAAATATCGGGAGGCCTCATTATGCTGAACATTAGCACCTGAGAAATTACGTTTGCTTATGTATGGGGAGAGCCACGCGTCTGCCCCATATTCCATCGGGTTCAAAAATACGGAAACCACTCTCTGCAGGAAGGCGGTCCGAGAAATCTCAAGCTGGTTTGTGGTTTTGCTGCGTGGTTTGGGCGTTGGTACGACTGCTGAGTCGGCTGCCCACGTCCGCCTGCTGCCTGCAGTTGGAATTAACATTCCAACAATATATAGCTTTAAATTCAAATTATAGCTTTAAATTAAATTAGGTTAAATTATTATTATTAAAATGAAATAATAATTTATTAATATATATATTAATACAAATTAAATAATTAAATAAGAAATATATAATTTTGTATATAAAGTAATTCAGAATAACATTTATAAAATAAAAACTAAATACTGAGGAAAAACTATTTTGTCCTTTGATTTTATTTTAGCATGAAAAATTATCAATAGATATATGTTGTCGCCTGTTGTTTAACATACTTTATAAATGTTGTCTGTTGCAGACTGAAATAAATATGTGGTGGACTTTTTAATAAATTTAGACTAATGCCATCTCAATTTATACAATGGAATTTTTTGTTGTAAAGGAAACGAACTTAATACACAAAATAATATAAATAATTACCATAATAATACAAGTTCCATTTTTGTTGCAAAGGACACGGACTTAATATACACAATAATATAAATAATTACCATAATAATATGAGTTGTGGTTTTTTTAATTGATCACAAAAAAAAGATTTTACAATAATCTTTAGAGAAATATTTAAACTTTTTTCTACGGATCACTTACCTAAAATAACTTCACAAACAAACATTCTAAAAACTAAACTTTTACCAAAATATAACTTAACTCTAAATATTAAAAGCCAAAGCCTTTTAAATATTCAATACTCATTTATATTAGTTTAATAATATATATAACCCGTCACAATTTATGAAATCGTGAAAGAACAAACTTTAATCGAAACCTTTTTAACAGTTTGACTTCGGACTTTTACCAAAATATAACTTAACTCTAAATATTAAACCAGACAACCGGTGGCTTCTTGGAGGGATTTCGAGTGGCTTCGGTGAAATGGTAGAAAAGCGCTCTCTCTGCCTTGGCATCGACTGTTACATATCCAGAGTACTGTCGGAATTTGAAACCGGCCGGCTGCTCGGAGAGGTCTTGTGGCAGATAATCGGCTTTTTGCGAGTATTCGGAATCATTCTTGAACCTGGTTGATGCGCTTTCGTTTTCAGCTGGAGTATTCGGAATCATTCTTGAACCTGGTTGATGCGCTTTCGTTTTCAGCTGGAGCTAATCAGTCATATATTGGGTATTTAATGTCCTCAGAGCAGCACGCCACTTAGCTCGATAACACAGCAGCCGGCAAATATTATTTAATGACGAATTTGCCAGCTGCCAGGTTATCACGTTAAGTCGTGTGCTACTCTGAAGGCATTAAATACGCAATATATGGTTGGTTAGCTCTTTCCCTCGCTCTCCCGATTGGTAATTTTTATGATACGGCTTCTGCTTCCTATAGCTTTGCGCCACGACTGCAGTTTGCCACCTTGAGAGGTGAGCTGATGACAAGGAACGACCGCTGCCACCAAAAGAGTTGACAGAAGAAAAAACTGTATTCTCTGCATCTTGACAACCAACCAACCAACGATGGAAAATCCGAGGTTGTGTCATTGATCAGCATTACCAAGTAGAAACTAATCCAAGGAGAGGCCAGGTGCAGTGTTTATAGTTGGTGGAAAGAAGTCCGTTGAAAATCGGGGAGAAAGATAGAGTTCCAAAATCACGTATAGAGGACCACTACATAAACAAATAATTTAGTGTGTGATTTATGTAGTCGACAAATATGATTAACGCTGTCTTTTTGTTTTTCTGCAACGTTGAGAATATTCGATATTTTCCTAACAGCCACAAAGTATGTCTGTGTTGACAACTCATGATATTTGCAGATTATTTATACGCAAAGAAGTCTCAAGAAGCGTTAATTTGGTAATTATATCGTTATATGTCTCAAGATGCGTTAATTTGGTAATTATAGAGGTATCTCCAAAATTTAATTATAAATTGATTAAATTATAGTTTTAAATAAAATAAAATAATAGCTTTGCACTTCGCGTGCATGAAGTGTTGGTTGGGCTGCTTAGTTTACACGCCCCCGGTTGTAGTTCGATTTCTGCAGAGCTGCAGATGCTGTAGCGCATTTGTTTCTTGGAGTCTCCAGTGTTGTTTCATGTGACAGACTTTTCTGATGTGTATATGTAAAAAAAAAAAGTCTAAAAAAATTCAAATAAAAAAATTCAAATAATTCTAAAAAGAACTAGCTCCTTCCATTTTTTTAAAAAATTCCATTTTTTTAAAAAATAATAACTTTGAGTAATTTATATAGTTGAGTATCCCATAAGTGTTGAATAAGAGTTTTACAAAAAAATTGAACGTGTGAATAAAATTGTAGTTTCGAGTAGGGAAGAAAAGAGTAATTCTAGAAAATTTCTACGTTTAAATAATATAAGAGTTTTGGATTTATTTGGTTTTATATGGGTATATTCTGGTGAGATAATTTATTCACAGTTTAATTATTAATTTATTAAATTTCAGCTTTAAACAAAATAATAGTTTTTAGTCATTTATATAATTTGAACAAAATAATAGATTTGAGCCATTTAATTTGAATTTCTAATATTTTTTTATTTCTAATATTTTTTTAAAATTAAATAAAAATATATATGTATTTTCTTAAAATTGATTTTTATATTTCTATATAAAATAATATGATTTTTATATTTTTAAATAAAATAATAATTTTGAATCGGTAAGAAAGAGGTTTATTGTTTCAAGATGTAGAGATCTCGTATAGGCCACGGTCTGAACAAATCATTACTAACAAAGAGATTATATATGTACCACGACATGAACAAATAATTATTAACACGGCTTTATGCCATCGACAAATATTATAACGACAGCCTTTTTGTTTTCCTAGCAACGTTGAGAAGATTCCATACTGTTTGTACAGACAGAAAATGAACTTGTGCAAATCATTTGGTAGTGTTGCCCCACTAAGAAAAATAAATTATTAATTATTAATTAAAGTCAATAAGAAATTTTACAGTAGTTTAAACACAGTTTAAAGATGTGTTTATTTGGTTATTTTAAGGGTGGATTGCTTTGTAACCATTCATATTAAATTTAGTTGTTTATGAGAAAAAAATTGTAATTTTAATTAAAATAATAGATTTAAGTAGTTTGATTTATATACTGTGATGGCTTTGACAGATTATGATTTTTAAAAGTTGACAGATTATGATTTTTAAAATTTATTTATGAAAATTGATAAGAAACTTTGCATGAGTGTAAAGTTGTTATTATTTGATTATTTTATAGTTAGATTGTTTGGTAAGAATTTACCTAAAATTTAGTTGTGAATGGGAAAATTTGTTTTAAAAAATCTGATAGGTTTAAGTTGTTTAATTTATATAACATGGTGGTATTGAAAAAAAAATGATCTTTGAATTTGTTTTTACACAAATTGATAGGAAACTTCATAATAGTCTAAAGATGCATTTATTCCGTTATTTTTTATGGGCATATTATTTTGTAGGAATTTATACTAAATTTAGATTTGTATTGAAAAAATTGTAGTTTTAAATAAAATAAAAGATTTAGTTTATTATTTTATATAATGTGATGGGGTTGAAAAATCATGATATTTGCAATTATTTATGCAAGTTGATAGGAAACCTGGGAGGATTTTGCATTTATTTGGTTATTTTATGGCTTGATTCTTTTGTAAGAATTTATTAGAAATTTAGTTATGAATGAGAAAATTTTTAATTTTTGGGCCAAGAAGCTCTCTACAGCATAGTATAGGGAGATGTGTAAGATAAATGAGTAACAAAATATGTCAACATCTCCCCTCCATGATATGCCAACATTTTTCAAATGTGATGGAAAAAAATATATATTGTAATATCCCTAAAACCACTACAAATCATAAAACATAATATCAAAATTAAAATTCATGATGTGGTATTTAATATTTAGAATTGAATTTATTTACATCATTACAATACATATAATGCTAATATCACTAATATTTAAACCTCCTGGACTATATTGTAAGTTCAATTTTTTTAACCTAATTATGCCATAAGGCGTTCTCTTTGAAATCAACACCCTCCAGTTTTACCTGTCTTGCTATAATCCATCCAAAACCAAATATAACGCTAATTATGCGTTCTCTTCAAAATCAACACCCTCCAATCTTACCTGTCTTGCTATAATCCATCCGATTTGGTGTTAGACGATTCAAATGCTTGCACTTGTTGGATCAAAATTTCGTTATAATTGAATCAATATAGATGCTTTCTCCTTGAAACCAAATGAATAGCAAGAAGTGATTGCTACCGTTGGATCGGATGCTTTCTCCTTGAAACCATATGAATAGCAAGAAGATGCTGGATCCCCCGCATCGGAAACTGGCTCTTTCCCCGCTGAAGGAAGCATTCTTACTCTCTTCTTCGGCAAGCCCAAAAGATTCACACTGTTGGGTATTTTTGATGGGGAAAATACCAAAACCAAGATTCAAACTAAACACAGAGGCAATGCTCTGTTTTACCTCCACAGGATTTTTTATACACAGACAGCTTAAAAAAAATTTCACTGAGTAACAGAGGATTTCACCACCATAAAATATTTCTATTCATTAAAACAAAAAAAAAACTAATACATCCTCTTTTTCTGAGAGAGATTTACCACTGTAAAATCATTTTCATATTCACTGCTGTGAAAAACAACTTACTGCTGTAACAAAAGTTTACATGAGCTTACTGCTGTAAAACAAAATTTACATTCACTGGTGTGTAAAACAACTTACGCTCCACCATTTTCTTTATGCACTTGCAAAACCACACATGGTTTTCCTTCACCTCTGTTTTTCAATGCCCACACAAAAACATTACAACATATTTGTGCACTGCTGTGCATACACCCTCTGGTTCTTCTTACTGCCGTAAAAAACCAGTTTTCTCTTTACTCCCGTGCGCAATACATACCAAAAAAAATCAACACCCATAGCCATGTATAAAAAAACATAATAAAAAAAACTAACGAGGCCCATAACCATATTAAATGGCCTACACCTAAACTTACGTAAATGCATATATAAAAAAAATACAAATGGGACGTATGCCCATAACCATTTAAAACAGGCCTCCACCAAACAATTACGAACAGCATTAAAAGCCATGACTTTTCTTACACGGCGGTCAAACCATAGACCTTTTACTCCACGTAAAAATTGATTTGACGTGGGCCTGTGCACTTTCCGGAGATCGACGGTGAAGATTTCATGCCCAGATCACTTGGCTGATCCAACGAGGTTCGCACACCAACCTCGGGTAAAACAAACGAACTTTACTGTCCGGGGAAAATGGTTTTGGGGGGTTCGTACACTGGACGCGTGTCTCATGCTGAATGTGTTCGGAGGGCTCCAAGGAAAAACAGCCTTTGCCAAAAGGCGGTGCGAACAAGGTAGATGGTTTTGTTTGGTGGTTTTCGGCTGCATTGAAATTACACTTTTAACACTCCCCTTTAATTTCAACAGCTGGGCATTCTGTCATACCCAGACACTTCCTCAAAAATTCAAAGCTTTTCTGGTCCAGTGGCTTTGTCAAAATGTCTGCTACCTGTTCCTGAGTCCTGCAATGTTCTAAGACAATTTCTCCATTGTTCACTAACTCTCTGATGTAGTGAAACCTTGTGTCGATGTGTTTCGTTCTCTTATGAAACACTGAATTCTTTGACAAAGCAATAGCTGAGCTATTGTCACAAAAGACCACTGTCGCTTTTGCCTGCTCTTGGCCTAAGCTTCTCAACATTCTTCTCATCCATACTGCCTGACATGCTGCTGCTGTCGCTGCCACATACTCTGCCTCTGCTGTAGATAATGCTACAATGGACTGCTTCTTAGAAGCCCATGAGATGGCTCCTGAACCCATATTAAAAACATAACCGGAAGTGCTCTTCCGATCATCTACACTTCCAGCCCAATCGCTATCTGTGTACCCAACCAAATCTGAATGTTCTGAGGCATGATATAGAATTCCAAACATTTTGGTACCTTTGACATACCTCAAAATTCTCTTTGCTGCCTGCCAATGTGCCTCCTTTGGCCTCTCCATGAACCTGGAAATCAAACTAACAGCATACATAATATCAGGCCTAGTTGCTGTTAGATACATAAGGCTGCCCACAATGCTTTTATACAAGCTAGGATCAAAATCCTTGCTGCTGTCCTCTCTGCTGAGCTTTAATCCCATTACTGTGGGAGTGATAGCTGCCTTGCATTCTTCCATCTTAAATCTGCTCAAAATTTGATTTACATATCTTGCTTGAGATATAAAAATTCCTTTTTCATTTTGATCTACTTCTATGCCTAAGAAGTATCTCAAGAAACCCATATCAGTCATTTCAAATTCATCCTTCATGACTGATTTAAAATTCTTAATGAGCTGATCATCATTACCTGTGAAAATCACATCATCAACATACAAGACAACTATTAAAATCTTACCATCCTTTTCCTTGATGTAGACTGTGGGTTCTCCTTCACACTTGTCGAATTCATTATCCAATAGATATGAATCTATCCTGCTGTACCATGCTCTTGGCGCTTGCTTCAGCCCATAAAGAGCTTTCTTCAATTTGCACACTTTGTGCTCTTCTCCTTTCTTCTCATATCCGAGAGGTTGTTCCACATAGACCTCTTCCATTAACACTCCATTTAGGAATGCTGATTTCACATCCATTTGGTAGACTTTCCATTTGTTTTGTGCTGCTATGGACAGCACTGCTCTCACGGTTTCCATTCTTGCAACCGGGGCGAAAGTCTCCTCATAATCTCTCCCATACTGCTGCTTGTAGCCTTTGACAACCAGCCTTGCTTTATGCCTTTCAATCTTGCCTTCAGCATTGCTCTTGGTCTTGTAGACCCATTTCACACCAATGACTTCTTTGCCTTTTGGTAATTCAACCAAATCCCATGTTTTGTTTCTTTCTATGGCATTGATTTCCTCATCCATAGCTTCTATCCATTTCCTATCTTTAATAGCTTCTTCAAAATGGATAGGATCATCAACATGACAAAACAAGGCAAATAAGGAATTCATTCCTTCTTCATAAATTTCACTTAGATTTCTAAACTTCTTACCTCGTTCACTTGGTGTGTAAGTGCTTGAAGATGCACTTGAGTTTCCTCCTTGTGGTGTGCTTGGAGAAGCACTCTCATTGATCCTCAATGGTGTACCTTGCTGTTCTTGTGTTGGTGCTGCTGTTTGGGGATTCATTTCAGCCACCTCTTCTTCATCCTCATCATGAGACAAACAGTTTTTAACATTCACTGTTTTCTCTATGCTTCCATCCCAAGCTTCCTCTTCAATGAATTGAACATCCCTGCTGACAAAGAACTTCTTGGTAGATGGAATGTACAGCCTGTAGGCTTTGGATTCATCACTGTATCCAATGAAGATGCATTTCTCCCCTTTGCTGTCCAACTTCCTCCTTAGTTTATCTGGAATGTGTGCATAGGCCACACACCCAAAAACTCTCATGTGGGTGACTACTTGCTTTCTTCCACTCCATGCCTCTTCTGGCACTTTGTTCATGACTGCCTTTGTAGGACACCTGTTCAAAATATAAACTGCACAATGTACAGCTTCAGCCCAATATTCATTTGGCAAATGCTTTGCCTTCAACATGCTCCTTGCCATCTCCATGATGGTTCTGTTCTTCCTTTCAGCAACTCCATTTTGCTGTGGGGTGTACCGAGTTGTGAACTGTTTATGTATTCCATTTTCTCTACAAAACTTTAGGAATTCATTTGAGATATACTCACCTCCTCTATCAGTTCTCAATACTTTTATGTGCAGCCCGCTTTGGTTCTCCACAAGTGCTTTGAAGTTTTGGAATTTCTCAAAGACTTCACTTTTGTTCTTGAGGAAATATATCCAAGTCTTTCTTGTAAAATCATCAATGAATGTCAAGAAATATAGGCTGCCAGCTAATGATGGAGCTTGCATTGGTCCACACAAATCTGAGTGGATAATCTCTAAGGGTGTCTTTGCCCTTATGCTTTTACCTGATGGAAAACTTTCTCTGTGTTGTTTTCCCAATATGCAGCCTTCACATAGGCTGTCCGGTTTCTCTATCAATGGTAGTCCTCTTACCATTCCTTTCCTGCTTAACAAGTTTAGACCTCCAAAATTTAGATGCCCGAATCTCAAGTGCCATAACCAGTTCTCATCCTTTGGCACGCTTTGGAAGGCCTCTTGGGTGACTGCTGCCATTTCCCTTTTGTTTTTCATGTCTGCCCGGATCCGGAGAGGGAACATCCTGTTCCTTGTCATCTTCACTTCAGCAATGCATCTTTTGCTGGGTGGTATGTCCATGATGGTGCACACATCATTTACAAAGTAAACATTGTAACCCTTTTGGATAAGTTGTCCAACACTCAATAGGTTACATCTCATTCCGGGGACATAGTATACATCTGCTATGGTTTTCCTTTCTCCTTGTTTTGTAACTATTTTTACCTCCCCTTTTCCCATAACAGACACTTTACAATCAGTTCCTAGTGTGACCTCTGATTTCAAATTCTGATTTAAGGCTGAAAAGAGGGCTACATTCCCTGTCATATGGTTGCTGCAACCTGAGTCTAAAAACCATATGTCCTCACTATGTGTTTCAGCCATGTTACAAGCTAACAGGACATTTTCTTGACTGCTGTTTTCTCTTGTAACATTTGCATTTTGTCTGCTGTTCATATCATGCTGTTTCTTTCTACAATCACTAGCATAATGTCCATACTTTTTGCAATAATAGCATTGAACATTAGATTTATCATACCTTTGTCCTTGAGCCTGATACTGATCTCTTTGTTGGCTGCTGCCTTGACCTTGGTTCTGATTTGGATTGCTGCCTCTTCCTTGTACATTTGCTGGGCTGTTCCTTCCACCTCTGTTCTGGCTTCTGCCTCTTCCTCTTCGGTTTCCTCTTCCTTGACCCCTTCCTCTTCCAAAGGACATCTGGGTCTTGAAGGCTTGCTCAAGGGATGAGTTTTCATTCCTACTCAACCTCTGCTCATGAGTTATCAGTGATGCATGTAGCTCATCAACTGAATATTTTGAGAGATCCTTTGTCTCTTCAATGGTGGTGACTATGGCATCGAACCTTGAGGGTAAGACCCTCAATATTTTCTCCACTATTCTTCTATCTTCAATTGTTTCTCCATGAGTTCTCATTTGTGTGATTACACCAATAACATGAGTGAAGAATGAGTCAATGTTATCTGACTCCTTCATGTTCAAGTTTTCAAAATCCTTTCTCAGCATTTGCAATTTTGCTGTCTTTACTCTCTCCATGCCTTGATAGGCAGTCTTGAGGGTTTGCCATGCATTGTGTGATGTTGTAGCTGCTGCTATCCTTGGGAATATACTCTGGTCCACTGCTTGATACAACAAGACAATGGCTTTTGCATCCTTCTTCCTATTGAGCTTCAGCTGATCCTTCTCTCCCTGAGTTAGTGCATTGAACTCATTTTCATCTGCTGGTTCCTCAAACCCATATTCTACTAGTTCCCATATATCTTGAGCGATGAACAAAGCTCTCATGGTTATAGACCAGTAGTCATAGTTCTTCCCATTAAAGTGTGGGAGCTGGGTGTTGAACATACCCATGCTTGTGCTTGCCATTCCTTGCATCTTGAACTATGGTTTTAAATCTTTGACTGTGATTTTTTTTAAAAAAAAACTGACTGTCTTCTGCAATAACAAGAGAAATGCTTTTGGAGAATACCTGAATCTTTCGTTGTCTGAGTCTTCTAACTGCCTGAGAGGTTTTGCTGCAGCAACAACCTTCTCCCTTCAGCTTCTTTGTCTCCTACAAAGAGCCTAATCCTGCTCTGATACCACTGTTGGGTATTTTTGATGGGGAAAATACCAAAACCAAGATTCAAACTAAACACAGAGGCAATGCTCTGTTTTACCTCCACAGGATTTTTATACACAGACAGCTTAAAAAAAATTTCACTGAGTAACAGAGGATTTCACCACCATAAAATATTTCTATTCATTAAAACAAAAAAAAAACTAATACATCCTCTTTTTCTGAGAGAGATTTACCACTGTAAAATCATTTTCATATTCACTGCTGTGAAAAACAACTTACTGCTGTAACAAAAGTTTACATGAGCTTACTGCTGTAAAACAAAATTTACATTCACTGGTGTGTAAAACAACTTACGCTCCACCATTTTCTTTATGCACTTGCAAAACCACACATGGTTTTCCTTCACCTCTGTTTTTCAATGCCCACACAAAAACATTACAACATATTTGTGCACTGCTGTGCATACACCCTCTGGTTCTTCTTACTGCCGTAAAAAACCAGTTTTCTCTTTACTCCCGTGCGCAATACATACCAAAAAAAATCAACACACATAGCCATGTATAAAAAAACATAATAAAAAAAACTAACGAGGCCCATAACCATATTAAATGGCCTACACCTAAACTTACGTAAATGCATATATAAAAAAAATACAAATGGGACGTATGCCCATAACCATTTAAAACAGGCCTCCACCAAACAATTACGAACAGCATTAAAAGCCATGACTTTTCTTACACGGCGGTCAAACCATAGACCTTTTACTCCACGTAAAAATTGATTTGACGTGGGCCTGTGCACTTTCCGGAGATCGACGGTGAAGATTTCATGCCCAGATCACTTGGCTGATCCAACGAGGTTCGCACACCAACCTCGGGTAAAACAAACGAACTTTACTGTCCGGGGAAAATGGTTTTGGGGGGTTCGTACACTGGACGCGTGTCTCATGCTGAATGTGTTCGGAGGGCTCCAAGGAAAAACAGCCTTTGCCAAAAGGCGGTGCGAACAAGGTAGATGGTTTTGTTTGGTGGTTTTCGGCTGCGTTGAAATTACACTTTTAACAAACACGGCGGATCGAATCGCTTCGGTTGGCTTTCTGAATAGACTTGTGATTGCTTCGGTAGGTTTGTTTTTTGAACAGACTTGTGGTTTGGTTTTTTGAAAGGTCTCGTTCGACGTTTTTGTCATAAATATTTCTGCTTTCAGAAGTTTTGCAAATGGTTAAATGCTATATAAAATGTTATATAAAATGCCCGTTTCTTTGAAATCCAGCTAGGGAGTGTGAGTTTGTTTTTCACGGTCAATCACGAAATTCACTGCACGCCCTCTATGGAGCCGATTGCGGAGCTAGCCGATTGTAACGATCTTAGCCAAGCCAAAAGGTAGTAGATGTTTCAATGTAATGGTTATGACCCGTGGAGGCAAGAGTATATAAATAAAGTTCTGATATGTAGAAGGTGTTTAGCATCCTAAACATTGGGAATTAATCAATGTCTTCGTTGGAATTTATTTTGATTTTTAGAATAAGTTTGTCACTTTTAATTTTGTTAACTATTTTAATGCGTGACGATGCAAGTTCCTCACAATTCAATTAATGTTCATTTTACGCTTTCTGGCACGCCTAAATCAACTCCCACCAACAGGTTATTGGGATCAGTTCCATGGTTTTAATGATAATAATAATATAATGATAATGATGATTAGTATTTATTTAAATTAATATTTAGTTTATTATGTTTTAAATTATATACATAATTCATAAAAATTATGGATTTGGAGAAATATAATGATAATAATCATTACTATTTATTTAAATTAATAATCAGTTTATTATGTTTTAAATTATATACGTGACTCATTAGAATTATGGGTATCGAGAATTTTAAAAGATTGATGGGTCCAAGACATGTATATATAGGTTTTCGTGTTGTTTTTGTTTTTTGTTTTTTATTTTTTATTTTTTTAAATAAAATAGAGTAATTAATTTAAATTTTTGTTAATAATTAAGGTTGCTATTATTAGTCCCTGCCATCTGGCAATCGGCAGGGACTATTGTAATCGTTATAAGTCGACTTAGCATTAGTTTAGAGCTTTTAGTCCCTGTTATACTGCGCTTATACTAAAGTCTGGAATTCGGTAACCAAAGTCGGATTCGCCCCTTAACGTTTCCCATCTTATTTGGCCTCTTCCCGAGGCGGAAGAGGCCCGAACATAGGTTAACTTGCTATTTACGCGCAGTTTGATTATGCCTGACCGTTAACGGTTTCGTATTAATGCTAGCATTATTTGGCCTTTTTTCGAGCCGGAAAGAGGCGGAAAGGTTTATAACATAGGAACTAATGTCAGCGTTGTTGTAGCGTTAGTTAACATGTGGTGGATCTTCTGTACAAGCGGCTGTAGCGTTAGTTAACATGTGGTGGATCTTCTGGTACACGTGTTTTATGGTATACTGTTACCCTGCTTCATACGTTTCTCTGACCACTTCAGAAAAATCTATATCAGAAGTGCCCAGTAGTCGGTTTTCATTGGAATTTTGTGGAACGATGAAACCTGCTGGTAACTCAGTGAAACTCTGCCGTATCATTCACTGAATTGATCTCGGCCCGATACTGAACCCTGCCCACATCCATCCGGTTGTTCTGATGCCCACATCCTGTCGCTGTTCACATCATCCGGTTGTTGTGATGCCCACATCCTGTTGCTGTTCACATTGTGCTAAACAAACCTTACTAGTCTTTGTCAAACATTTTTTGTGTTTTTCAGATATTATCAGTAATTAGTTTTGCAATTTAATGCATTATCACTAGCTTACAGGCATGAAATTTCTTACCTGCGAATGCATTACTGCAATGCCTGTACCTGCTTTCCATCACATCATCCGGTTGTTGTGATGCCCACATCCTGTTGCTGTTCACATTGTGCTAAACAAACCTTACTAGTCTTTGTCAAACATTTTTTGTGTTTTTCAGATATTATCAGTAATTAGTTTTGCAATTTAATGCATTATCACTAGCTTACAGGCATGAAATTTCTTACCTGCGAATGCATTACTGCAATGCCTGTACCTGCTTTCCATCACATCATCCGGTTGTTGTGATGCCCACATCCTGTTGCTGTTCACATTGTGCTAAACAAACCTTACTAGTCTTTGTCAAACATTTTTTGTGTTTTTCAGATATTATCAGTAATTAGTTTTGCAATTTAATGCATTATCACTAGCTTACAGGCATGAAATTTCTTACCTGCGAATGCATTACTGCAATGCCTGTACCTGCTTTCCATCACATCATCCGGTTGTTGTGATGCCCACATCCTGTTGCTGTTCACATTGTGCTAAACAAACCTTACTAGTCTTTGTCAAACATTTTTTGTGTTTTTCAGATATTATCAGTAATTAGTTTTGCAATTTAATGCATTATCACTAGCTTACAGGCATGAAATTTCTTACCTGCGAATGCATTACTGCAATGCCTGTACCTGCTTTCCATCACATCATCCGGTTGTTGTGATGCCCACATCCTGTTGCTGTTCACATTGTGCTAAACAAACCTTACTAGTCTTTGTCAAACATTTTTTGTGTTTTTCAGATATTATCAGTAATTAGTTTTGCAATTTAATGCATTATCACTAGCTTACAGGCATGAAATTTCTTACCTGTGAATGCATTACTGCAATGCCTGTACCTGCTTTCCAAATTTCCTTTTCTTTTGGGCAGGAATAAACTGTTCTCTGTTTGTAAGAAAGAGGCTGAAGTACTTCTTCTGTAAAAACCAGATGAGAAAAAAAAAGGACAAATTCTTCGTACGATTTTGTCACGGTGGGGTAAGACTACTGTTCAGCTGCGGTAAGACTACTGTTCAGCTGCACATCTTTTTCAGAGCTCTGGAGCCCGTGGTCTTCTCCAAAAACTCTGGCTCGATGAGCCGAGAGGAAGCATTTGAGGTTGTGGAACACTGTAAAAACTTAGGACACTTACGACTTTGTAAGTGACACTTGCCATCCATGCAAGTGTGTTGGCCCGAAAAATAAACTTAAGTCACCAGTTTTGAACATCATGTCATATCACTAGACATTAAAATTTTTATTTTTTGCCAGCTGTCTATTTAAGAACTCGGTGTAAATGCATATAGTTAATTTTACTATGTACCTATCCTCCTCTACTAATGAGCAATGAGCATGGAAGCAGCGGCATATAAGCATGGAAGCAACTCGTTTTCACTGTGGTTTGCTTGGAAGGTCCACAGTTGCTGCTTACAAAATTTCAATTGCCGCAGTTTAGATTTAGTTCATCTGCTTATTGCTGAAGCTTGCATATCTTTACCCCTTTGAAGTAATATGAGGTGCTGCTGTGATCTGGTGGATGTTTCAAACTTAAAGGTCCTTCGGCATATTTGTGCCTTTCAGACCAGGGGTTACACTAAAACGTTGAGTTATATCCATGCCTGTCTTGACTGGCGAAATCATCATAGTACTCAGGTTATGGGCTAAATGATTTTCATCAACCTACAATCTGCACTTTTAAAATTCAGCTTAAATCAACCACCTTCTGGAATATAAACTTAATTATCTTTTTCATTTGTTTCAATGCTAGTAACCATGTCAGATGTTATTTATCAGTCGGTTAAAAATTATTGCTTCAAGCCTGTATTAGTCAGCAACTTTTGCAATTTAATGCATTATCACTAGCTTACAGGCATGAAATTTCTTACCTGTGAATGCATTACTGCAATGCCTGTACCTGCTTTCCAAATTTCCTTTTCTTTTGGGCAGGAATAAACTGTTCTCTGTTTGTAAGAAAGAGGCTGAAGTACTTCTTCTGTAAAAACCAGATGAGAAAAAAAAAGGACAAATTCTTCGTACGATTTTGTCACGGTGGGGTAAGACTACTGTTCAGCTGCGGTAAGACTACTGTTCAACTGCACATCTTTTTCAGAGCTCTGGAGCCCGTGGTCTTCTCCAAAAACTCTGGCTCGATGAGCCGAGAGGAAGCATTTGAGGTTGTGGAACACTGTAAAAACTTAGGACACTTACGACTTTGTAAGTGACACTTGCCATCCATGCAAGTGTGTTGACCCGAAAAATAAACTTAAGTCACCAGTTTTGAACATCGTTTCATATCACTAGACATTAAAATTTTTATTTTTTGCCAGCTGTCTATTTAAGAACTCGGTGTAAATGCATATAGTTAATTTTACTATGTACCTATCCTCCTCTACTAATGAGCAATGAGCATGGAAGCAGCGACATATAAGCATGGAAGCAACTCGTTTTCACTGTGGTTTGCTTGGAAGGTCCACAGTTGCTGCTTACAAAATTTCAATTGCCGCAGTTTAGATTTAGTTCATCTGCTTATTGCTGAAGCTTGCATATCTTTACCCCTTTGAAGTAATATGAGGCACTGCTGTGATCTGGTGGATGTTTCAAACTTAAAGGTCCTTCGCATATTTGTGCCTTTCAGACCAGGGGTTACACTAAAACGTTGAGTTATATCCATGCCTGTCTTGACTGGCGAAATCATCATAGTACTCAGGTTATGGGCTAAATGATTTTCATCATCCTACAATCTGCACTTTTAAAATTCAGCTTAAATCAACCACCTTCTGGAATATAAACTTAATTATCTTTTTCATTTGTTTCAATGCTAGTAACCATGTCAGATGTTATTTATCAGTCGGTTAAAAATTATTGCTTCAAGCCTGTATTAGTCAGCAACTATTATTTAGTTCAGAATGATCAATCTGATTTTCATCGCACTATTATATTTCTCACTACAACATTAAAATGGAATGCGAGATTCTTAACTTGGATTTGGTCCATGAATAGATGCATTCACTGAAACAACGATAATTAGACGGAATGCTGGCAAATCAACAGAAATTTAGTTATTCACTGTAAAGGTCATCTCTTACTCTTGGGCTTTTAATTGATCTATGGAGGTGCACTTGAGCATTTCATCTGCAAACAAACAAAGACAGTTGATTCCCCAATACGATAGCAATTCAAATTAAAATACAATTCTCTGCAATATGATTTGGTTTTCAATTTATATTTATAATGAATCCGTTTGTCTTGAATTTGAAGATGATTTCTGCTTACCACTTTCTTGCATTCATTCTCTTTTCACTCTTATTGGTAACGAAGGATCCCTCGCTTGGGTGTAGAGAAATATATTCTGGATGTAAGTAGTCATCTTTAATTTGCCAATAAATCTCTCTAAAATTATTCCTAAAATAAATTTGTAGGGGACCTTTAAGGGCCTCTTCCATGACAGCAAAGACACAGGAGATCTTTAAGTGTCTCTGCCATAAGAGCAAAGACACTTAAGGCAGCCTATTCTTCTTTTTGTTTCCTAGTTACATTCTAATGTTTAAATTTGATATGATTCCTGGCTTGATTAGTGTCCTCTCATGTTCTACATCCTCTGCATTTCAACATAGTCCAAAGAAACAGGTTGATTTCCACCCTCAGCGAGCCCACTAGCTTGAATCTGTAACTGTGTCTTTAGAACCTCTGGTTTACATGGAGTATTAAAGTCAGGTACTCCAATCTTTTAAATTTCTAGCAATGTCATGTATTCCAACCTTTATATTTTTAGCTAAGGTTAGTTGACAAGAATAAGCAGCTGCCACTAACAATCTGAAGACAATAATGAACTCTTCATCAATATTAATTCTAGTAAGAAGTTATTACTAATGCTTTCCAGTCAACGTGTTTTTCAATTGCTCGGGTACCATCTAGCTCAAGATAAAATCCAAGAACAGAGTACATAGATGTAATTCAAACCAACAAGAAGCTCCATGATAGTGGACTCTGTCTTTAACTGATCTGCATAATAAAGTGTTTGCAGCAGGGGAACAATGGCTTGACCTTTCCTTAAGTTTATATTCAGGCTTCTCGATTTCAGTAATTTGACCTTCAGGGAGTCCTATGATCAATAACCTTTCTTAGCTTTCTTTGACTCAAAAAGAAATTTAGCAACCTGGGTTCTGATTCTAGCCAGCTCAAGAAGCATCAAACTTCAGACTCATAGCTCCCTTTATTTTTGTATATGTCTGACTTTGTCCTTAGCCTATAAGACCAGAACACTGTTTCATTCATCAGTCCTACAGATCATGAGGTTTAAGAACAATTTAGATAAAATTCCGGGTTGACATCTACCTTCACTGACATTTGGCGCTCTAGATCTCATTCTAGGGTTTCACAAATCCTTGGGACCAAGACAGGTCTGAGAGTCTTGTCTTCTTACATGGTCCAAAGCAATTGGCATATCTTAGAACTCTTCTTTGAAAACAATCCCCTGTTCCGCAATCAATCTAGCAAACAGTAAACCTGCCTTCAAGCTAACTTCCAGTTCCTTCAGTGTCAGTTCTAAGTTCAACAAAACTTGATCATGTAAATTTTAAACATTGAATCATCTCTTTTGGAAGAATGATACCATTCCCATAGCCTAATGTGGCATCAGCTCTGTTACGAGTAAGCCTTCCGTTACAAGCTTACCTTTGAATCATTTGTTTGTTCGTTCTGCTTCATCATTGTGAAATGATTCTACACCTTGTTCTTCTGAAGCCAGGCATCAAGATTCACGCTCTATTGGCAGATTTACTTTATACTCTAGGATTCGTTGGAAGATTGAGTTCCAGTAGCTGAATCATAAATGGAAACATGGGTTTTGAGTTCCAGTAGTGGACCAGAACACTGTTTCATTCATCAATCCCCTGTTTCAGCAATGCTTTTATATAGCATAATCGTTGAACTAAATCATTATTACCCAAAACTACAATAAAGTTCCATTTGTGGACCAGAACACTGTTTCATTCATCAATCCCCTGTTTCAGCAATGCTTTAATATAGCATAATCGTTGAACTAAATCATTATTACTCAAAACCACAATACAAACTATTGGACACTAGCAGGGACTTGCTGCTTCGCAACTCGCCTTGTTTGAAATTAAAATTGGTTATACTTATTCATATTTTCTTTGAAGATCCAACTATATTAAATAGATTTTTTGAATTGATTGATAAGGATTTTGATAATTATACTTTGAATTTTATCTATTATTTTAATAACTAAATTTAGTTTGCTTAAAAATTCTATATAAATATATTTTGATTATTTTTGACATATAAATTGATTTTCTATTGATTTTTGGAATAATTAATTAATTTATAAAAATTAAAAATATAATTTTAATTTTTAATAAAAAATAATTTATTTCTCCATCATCCACATTTATATTCATTTTGTAATTTGAATATTTATAATATAAAATAAAAATAAAAATTATTTAATTATTCCACAATTAACTTAAAATAATTATTTAATATTAACTTTTTGAATTTATTTCACAACTCTAATTTACTAAGTGAATAAGTATTTTCAATGTTGATGTTATGACTAGGATTAGATTTGTTATTAGTATAATATTTTCATGTGAATTGTAAAGTTAATATTTTGATTTATTATTTTGGAAAGTGATTTCAAATTTTTAATTTTGAAATAAAGAAATCAATTTAAATCTTTGTTGATAATTAAAGGGAGCGCTATTTGAAATTAAATCCAACTATATTAAATAAATTTCTTCAACTTATTAAATAAATAGATAAAGAAGAATTGTTGGTTTGGAGAATTTTAATAGTTTAGTGATGATTAATAAAGAAATTAAAATTAGTTATAATCATTTATATTTTCTATTAAATATCCAACTATTTTAAATAAATTTCTTAACTTATTAAATAAATAGATAGAGAAGAATTGTTGGTTTGCAGAATTTTAATAGTTTGGGAGTGATGATTAATAAAGAAATTAAAATTAGTTATAATCATTTATATTTTCTGTTAAATATCCAACTATTTTAAATAAATTTCTTCAACTTATGAAATAAATAGATAGAGAAGAATTGTTGGTTTGCATAATTTTAATCGTTTGGGAGTGATGATGATTAAAGATTCCAATTTGAAATTAGTTATAATCAATTATTTTTAATACATTTCTTCAACTTATTAAATAAATAGAATTAGTGATGATTAATAAAGAAATTAAAATTAGTTATAATCATTTATATTTTCTGTTAAATATCCAACTATTTTAAATAAATTTCTTCAGCGTATGAAATAAATAGATAGAGAAGAATTGTTGGTTTGCATAATTTTAATTGTTTGGGAGCGATGATGATTAAAGATTCAGATTTAAAATTAGTTATAATCAATTATTTTAAATACATTTCTTCGACTTATTAAATAAATAGAATTGTTGGTTTGCAGAATTGTTGGTTTTAATCATTTGGGAATGATGATTAATAAAGATTCTGATTTAAAATCAGTTATAATCATTTATACTTTCTGTTAAATATCCAACTATTTTAAATAAATTTCTTCAACTTATTAAATAAATAGATAGAGAAGAATTGTTGGTTTGGAGAATTTTAGTAGTTTGGGAGTGATGATTAATAAAGATTCTGATAATGACAATTTGAATTTTATCCATTTTTTGGATAACTAAACTTAGATTGCTTAAAAAGGCAACTTGGTTGTTTGTTTGTTTGTTTGTTTGTTTTTCATCTAAGTACATAAGGTTTTGGATTTTGAAGCATACTATAAGGATTATGTATACATTTTTGGAGTATTAAATTTCTTCAACTTATTAAATAAATAGATAGAGAAGAATTGTTGGTTTGGAGAATTTTAATGTGGGATATTTATTTTGATCAAAATTGAATTTTTTTTGTTATCAATAATATATTTTAAATGTTGCATTTCATTTCAATTATATATATATATATATATATATATATATATATATATATATATATATATATATATATATATAGATATAGATACTTAAATGAATTACACATTTCTCTCTTTGTAGAAAATCTCTAAATTATTTTACTTTTAATTCTTTCTTTCTTTGAGTGTATAAATATATAAAGTTGATATAAATTATGTTACTTAAGATAGACATCAAAATATGTATATCCATTTCTATTGCATTTTAACTAAACTAATCAAGTATGTATACTCTAACCAACATTGTTTTTTATTTATAGTTATTTTATTTTTATTTTAAAATGAGTGTAACCAAATGTGTATATTCATTTAACCAAATATCCATTTCTATTAGATTTTAACTAAAACTAATCAAGTACGTATACTCTAACAAACATTTTTTTTTATTTATAGTTATTTTATTTTTATTTTAAAATGAACATGTGCCAATTTCACATTGAGCATGGATGAAATGACACATTTCTCTCGGACTAAGTATTACAAAGCCTTCCCTTATTGTAACTTTCTTAACATTATCAAACAACCCCATATTTAAGAGTACAGGTCTTCCACACTTATTTTTCAAAATTTATAATCTTTAATCTCTTATAAACTATATGACTTACATTAAAAATTTATATTTTATTTAAGTGATTAATATATTTTCAAATACACATTAATATTACTCAAGATACTACTTAAGATTTTACAATGGGATATTTTACTTGATCAAAATTGAATATTTTTCTGAGATTAATTCAAATGTTTAAAACTATTTTAATGGTAAAAAATTCATTTTTCAAGAGATTTATATAATATATACATATATGTATAGTTGACATTAAATATTTTATTTAATATGGATATTAAAATATTTTATCTAATATGGGAATTAAAACATTTCATAGACTATTTTTCTTGTATTAAAATTTTATACTTTATTTAAGTTGTTAACATATTTTCAAATACATATTAATATTAATTTTTGGCAACCTCTATCCTTATATCTTGCAAGTTATTTCAACAAGTCAAGTTGCCAAAATTATGAGCAATACAAAGAACAAAAAGTAAAGAACGTTAAGTGCCCGAGGAAAGCATAATTTTTGGAAAAAGGAAAGATTTTTATTACAGAGATTCAGATTGATAGATTAAATTATGGATACTCGGGGCACAATGGATGCAATGGGTTTGGAATCTAAAGCTATGGAAACTTGGATGTTTTTCCGTGGGGTTCCCAGAATGCTGGTAAGTCTTCTCCCTCATAATAAATTCATTTCTTTCATTAATTTCCCTTCCATGTGATTTTATTTGTTGGGCATTTGTATATTTTGTATAAGATAGGAACCACTTCCAAGTTTCATTAATCACCAAACAGTAATATCAAGATAAATTTCAAAATTAGAATCTAAGCAATAGAACCTCTTCCACATGCAGGCTTATATCAAATTCATTCTCTATGCTAGAGCCTCTTGCGGTAGAGGCGCACACACTCTTCCTGTATGTATGCACTAGACATTAGCATTGAATTTCACCTACGCGTTAGGCAGTTCATCTAAGCTAATGCAAATGGGAAAATAAACCATTTTCATGAATCCTTCATTGAAATAGTTGTCTCTGGGTCTATCTTTTGCAGCTTTGGGTGAGTTTCTTATTCTTGGGATTCCTTTGCATACTCATCAGCCTTTGAATCTTGCATTGAAGTTCACTCCCTGGAGGTAGTGGTCATTGCCTTGGGCAGCAATGTTGTCAGCGGAGTTGAAAATTTGAATAGAGCTTTGAGCATGATGGGGAAAGCTGGTGTATATATTAAAAAGAATGCAAAATTATACCAGACCACACCTGAATATGTAACTGATCAACCTTGCTTCCTTAACTCTGCAATAAGGGCAATCAAAAAACTGGGTCTACATGCTTTCTTGACAGTTCTGAAAGGAATTAAAAATGGATTAGGCCTGCATATATAACTGATCAACCTTGCTTCCTTAACTCTGCAATAAGGGCAATCACAAAACTTGGTCCGCATGCTTTGTTGACAGTTCTGAAAGAAATTAAAAAGGGATTAGGTCGGACTGAGGGCATAAGGTATGGGCCTCGGCCTATTGATTTGGAAATTTTATTCTATGGAAAGCTCAAGGTTTCATCGATACCCCATCAGAATTTGTGGGAGCGACCCTTTGTTCCTACTCTGCTTGTAGACCTTCTTGGATTGGTAGCTAACAACGACACTGTTTCCTGTTGGCACACCTTGTCGGGAAGAAATGGTAGCATATTTGAGGCATGGGAGAAACTTGGAGGGGAAGACCTTATGGGACGAGAGGGAATGAAGAGATTTTTTCCCATTGGAAATGAGTTATTGGATTGGTCGAGAAAAACTCATGTCATGGGTGTTTTAAATTTAACACCAGATAGTTTTAGTGATGGAGGACGGTACACGTCTGTAGAGAATGCAGTTGATCAGGTTAGATGGATAATATCTGAAGGAGCGGATATGATTGACATTGGAGCACAGTCAACCAGGCCAACAGCATTAAGCATTTCAACAGAGGAGGAATTGTCTTGGCTTTTGCTAGTTTTAGAAGCAGTTGTGCAGATTCCTGAAGCTGAAGGTAAAATCCTATCAGTAGATACTTTCGATGCTAAAGTTGCATCTGAGACAGTAAGAAATGGAGCCCATGTTGTGAACAATATATATGGATGTCATTTGTATCCCAACATGTTTTCTATAGTTGTCGATCTCTTTTTCCCTTATATCTTAATGCATATGAGGGGGGAACTATCAACAATACAAAACGATGAAAATACAACCTATGGGGATGTATGTAAAGAAGCCTCTAATGAGTTATGGTTACAGATAAAGAATGAAAAATCGTTTGGTATACCTGCATAGAGAATTATAACAGACCCTGTTATTGGTTTCTCTAAGATGCTTGACCAGAACTTGGAACTTGTTAGGGGTCTATCACCTATTCGATAAGGACTTGCAGCCAATAGTGTGGTTGCTTCTCATGGGCCTATTTTAATTAGACCCTCCCGAAAAAGTTCTTTGGGAAAAATATCACTACTCCCTACATTGGCTAGGAGAGCCAACATATCTATCTTCAATCCTATTTCAAGAGGCTCTACATCTTTTTTAAAAATGCCAACCTTGCTTGAACTCTAAACTGCTAGTCCTGATCCGAAACCTGTGAATTTACCCAATTGCTTTGAAGTTGCATGACATTTTCATTCCATGAAAGGAGATGCCCGTCAATCTTATGGCATCCAAAATGCTTCTACCAGCCTGTTTGACCATCCAGTTAGCTGTCTCCAAAGATAAACCCTTTCCAAAGATAAAAGCATTCAAGTCTTTGTTGGTTATAGTCTTGAAATTGTCATAGTTATGATTTAATTTTGAGTTTGAAATTGATACCGTTGTGTCTCATATCACCATCTGTTGCACATGATTAATGTTTAATCTGTTATGAAAAGGCATTTGCAATATTGAGTTGTTTTTTCATTTCAGGTTTGATGAAGGCCTTAAAATGTTTGTTGAAATTGTCATGTGCTATCCTTTCCTTAAAGAACATCCTTTCAACTCGTCAATACTACTTGTCTAGAAGTGCTGAATGAGGAAAGAATTTGGCAGAGTCCTAGTGCCTTTAGACAACAATATATTTTAATTTGACATAGCTTGGAAGTCTATTGATAGAATTTGGGGCACGTTTCTAGATATGTTCCAAACTAGATTTTATTTTGTTTAAGATTTGGTCTTTGGATGTTTGGTACTTGCCATTTGTAGTTATTTAATTACTCATATCCTAAGTATTCAAGAGAAACTGGATAGCACTTGAATGGAAAGATTCAGTTAACTAGTCATAGTTGCATGTTTCGAGGCAAATCCAAAGGATATTTGGGGTTTCTAATTCATCTGAAATTGTGCATTGCTAAATATATTAATATTTGGAATTATTGTTGGTACTTTCCATTCTTATTTTTTGAACTTGTCATATCCTAAAAATTTAAGAGCGACTGGATACCGCTCATAGTTTTAAAAACTGGAATCGGGTTTTGAAAATGTCACCTATCTAACCAAGTTCTGAACTGGAACCTAAAGGGATTTTCTACCGGTTGTTATTTGGGCCTATTTGACCGACCGGTTTGGCCAATTTCTAGTTTAGACTAGACGGTTTTTAAAACTATGATACTGCTTGAATAGGAAAGTTCAATGATCAGTCATATTTGCATGCTTGGAGGCATATTGTGAGGGAATTTTTGGATTTTCAATGTGTCTGAAACTGTGGATTTCTAAACATAATTTAATTTATTTCAAAACTCCACATGTTAAACTCTAAAAGGTTAATATGATGAACTATGGAAATCTGCATTCTCAAATATTTGAAATTGTTGCTCATAAGTAGATAAACATTTTGCTTGCAAAGCACTAAGCATTACTTTTAAACTATAGATATGATGTGGGGCAATGCATTGCTATTATCATCATCTACTGTTCATAACTAATCAGAGGGATATACATGCCATATGTATGCAGTTTGCTCCACTTATAGATATAAGACTCAAAGTGGAGCAAACTGCATACATATGGCGTGTATATCCCTCTGATTAGTTATGAATAGTAGATGATGATAATAGCAATGCATTGCCCCACAACATATCTATAATTTATGGAAGGATATTACCTAGGAGATGCTCCTAGATAATGCATTCTCTTGCTCACGAGTCATTGTTAAATATTTTCTCCAATTTTGGGATTGGTTTTGTAGGTTCTTAAATTTTCTGATATGGTAGGTGGTGAAACATTCGATCCATCATTTTTTGGGTATGCATATGGAGTTGTATAGGAGCACATTGTTGATGATGATGATGCATTTTGATCAAAGGATGTAAGCATTCAAGATCCAAGCCTCATCTACAAATTTAACTAATCAGAGGGATATACACGCCATATGTATGCAGTTTACTCCACTTATAGATATAAGACTCAAAGTAGAGCAAATTGCATACATATGGCATGTATATCCCTCTGATTAGTTATGAATAGTAGATGATGATAATAGCAATGCATTGCCCCACAACATATATATAATTTGTGGAAGGATATTACCTAGGGGATTCTCCTAGATAATGCATTCTCTTTCTCACGAGTCATTGTTAAATATTTTCTTGGGTTGTGCATCATTACTGGTGTTTTGCTAAAAAGAGATTTTAAAAATAGTGATGACTATATTCAATCAGGTAGTTTGGAATTGCCTAAGATCACTTGTCACATGCGTGATAAATTAGGTTTCCATAATATTATGAGGTGTGCTAATGATTACATGCTGGATGAGATGGAATGCTCTATGCACAACGCCTTTATCCACCGTGATAAGGACAATGGAATCTAACATAGGAATCTGAGCTTTTATAGAGTTTTTCTTTATTGGGTTGATTAAATTATTATCTTCTTAAATATTGATTTGTTCCTTTATCTACAATTCCGTTATTTAGCCAATATGCTTTCTTTCTTGATAGATAATTGTTGATGGTGGTGTTGTTGAAGCAACTTATGAGTGTATAGAGAACTTGGTAACCATATAGGTTCTAGGGGAATCTCTTTTGATCACACCAAATTGAGTGCATAGTCCTTGACTCTGAATGATACTTCTGCAATTTTTTAGTTTTTTGATTCACAATCTCAATTTTGTTCAATATCTTTCTTCCTCTATTTTGTTTCTAAAATACAAATTTTTGTTGGGAATGATGTCTTCTTGACAGGTTGTTATTGGTGGTTCTGTTAAAGTAACTTGATCACTATACTTGGGGAACTTGGCAACCACTTTAGATTCTAGGGAATCACTTGCTATTATAGAGTTTGAAGAATCTCTTTTTATCATTTCAAAGGTGTGTGCATAACTACTTATTGTGCAGAGTATTGGAATGTAGGTTCTTGCTATGAATGATGCAAAAGATGCCTTTATTAATTCTTATTTTCAATGGCCATTTACATTTATGCCTTACAGCGTTTCCTTTGCAACATCTGGTGAAAATGCTAGTATTTAAACCTCTTGTACTATATTTTATGCATACCATAGATACACATCATTGGGATTTTAATAATCAATGATTAAGTTTGTGAATGGAAATAAAGACTCCATACGATCGGTCACATTTTCCTTCACATGCAAGCCCTAATATCACTGTAGTTTTGGAGGTGGCTAATTGCCATAATTTATTGGGAGGAGAGTTAAATTAAAATTAAAATTAAAATGAAATAAATCATTAGATGTGAAGAAATAGTTGCAGAACCATTTGTATTTAGATCACTCGCCAATTTCAGAAGAAGAAAGTGAGATGATCTCACTCTGATCCCCTCGCTTTTGATCGGCCTCGCTTTTGGCAGTCCTTGCATTTCTTTTTCATCTAGTATGTCTGTAGATATCAATAGTGTAGCGAAGGTATGTCTTTGTATGTTTTTTTGTGTATTGTAGTGAAGTGAATATTTGTGGTTGAGAGAGGAAGGTTCTACAAACAGAGTTGAGGTATCTAGAATATGGAAAGTTAGAGTCATTAAATTGAACGATTTCAGGTAGCGCTATTGCATGTTTTCACTGCTGGAAAGTTCACTGTTGGAAAGTTCTATCAAAGGGAATTCGTGAAACACTCCATTATCACCGACAAATATGTAACATTGGAAATATTTGTAGTTCGAGGTATGTCTATAGATCTGGCAAATCCCTCTTTGAGTCTCTCGGTAAGCAATAAATTATTTATTTCCTTTGAGACTATGATTTTTAAATGCATGGTAGTATGGTTTTACTTAAGGTAGAATGGTCATGGTCGTGGTTTCGATTCCTACAAATCTATATCATCTTCCACACATGACATAAATCCTCATTATATTTAATGACGGGGAGCTTCTACTTCACTAATGCTATTTTGTTTTCCCAGTATGTGAATTAGGATAGGTAGATGTGTGTGGTAGTGATTTGTCGGGAGACTCTGAGGAAGTAGGGCTATATTATTCACATGCATACCACCTTATTGAGATGGGTTCAAAGTTTCAACTTTTTCCACCATAGTTCTTCATCCAGATAATTTAATCTAAAAAAAATCCCTTAGTGCGTTTATGTAATTCATCCCAAAATGATCAGAACAAATCCATGCATATAATATATATGCAAACAAATGTTGCATAGACGGTTGTATATATACAAAGATTATGTTATGTGGTCTATGCTTGCCTTTGACTAGCAGCACTTCATTCAACTGTTCATGACTAGCAACTCTTCATTCAACTCTTGTTATAATTTCAAATTCACTACAAATAATCTTTTATATTAGATTGCGGTATCATATGAGAACTTTTTTAACTAAAAAAAATACTATAATTTTCCATCTGAGTTTGCTAAAATCCCATGTAATAAACCATAAACCCTAATGCAAGTGCAATTCAGTCTTGAGCTCCAATGGGAAGCACAAAGTCTCTTTCTCGACATGACGTGGAATTAATTTGATTGAAATTAGAGTTAGAAGTAATATATTTCTTCTACTCATTGACAGTTTGGAATTGAGTGAACCCTGCCTATAAAAATGTTGTATATTTTGTGTGAATGATATTCCTTTCATGACGGGTGTTATATTTGCATTGAATGCATGCATGTAAATTATTGATAAATAGACATTCTTTTATAATCCTTGTGCATTTATTTAATGCAATGGAAAGATATATGAATAGGAATGTTTTATAATCTTGATGCAATGGATTAATGGGTATGGTTTTTGTAAGCATTTATTTAATGCATTATAAATGCATTTAAAAGAAAAAGATTTGTTAGGTATATGACTTTTAGTTTTATTTATACATGTGAAATAAAGTGTTCATAGTAAGAGGTATAATAAGTAGAATCATGTTAGTGGTTTTGATATGGAATTGATAACTCATAGTGATTAAATCATATATTTGATGAAAAAGTCATAATGTTTTTGGGTTGATAAATTTATATTTTAGATAATCAAGATGTTAGAATTTTACGAACGATAATGTTGTAGGAAATAATCATGACTTTTGTAAGAATATAGTGATAGTTTCTAATATAACCTCTTTTCCAACGATCGAAAAATGGATTTGAACTAATCTTATTGTAAGGGATGAGGTAATTATGCATATTTATTCTTACCTATAGATTAAAATATCATTTAAAATAGTTTACAAGAGGTATCTTACTACGGGAAACAACCATACCATGACGACATTGTGCTAAAAAAACTACTCGATAATGTGGGAGCATGCTTAATGTAATCACCTGTAGTTAATTATGCTCAAATTAAATATTAAACTTTTTTTGTAAAAAGTTAAACAGTGGACAAGGGATGGGCTCCTTTTCTTCCATTGAGCGACAGATGAACTCCCTCATGGAACATTTATTAAAATAAATGTTTTCTTGTTTTTCCCTTTGGGATTTCTAAGGTATATTGATGAACATTCATGTGCTTTCCTATTTTGTTATTTTGATGGTATCACTACCTTACATGATGTTGAAAATCACGTCATTCAATGTGCTATTAAAAAAATTAACTAAATGAACAATGTTAAGGATGAAAAGTTGTAATAGGAGGCATTACCTTAACAAATTGCCTTAATGGTTATTATTTTATGAGATTCACTATTCCTTTTCTAAGGTTACTTCACTTAATAATCATGATTATATCATTTTTTTATTAGTTAAGGAGTATGGGACAAGTCATTGAGAATACTACATGTTGGCAAAACTGGTAAAATCTAATCCTATTGATTTTTGCAGGAATCTACCAAGGGATGATATATATATAGAAATAAACAAATAAATGTTTCATTCATATGTTTTACTTAGGATTCAAATAAAAAATATATAGGTGAAAAATGAAAAATGTAAATACAAAATCTAAAATGTAAGGCATAGAACTACCAATTTGATCACAAGAAATTTGTGTCTATAATGTAAAGTTAACATGCTATTTTGATTTTAACATGTTATTTATTTATATATTATTATTGGTATAATAATTAATAATATTAGTAATTATTATTCCAATATATTAGAATAATAATTGTATGCATTATAAGTATTATTATATTAGACCTAAAGATTTGATCATATGGATGGAGGGAGGAGAGCGAGAAAGGGGGATACACATGGGGAGACAAAGAGAGAGAGAGAGAGAGAGAGAGAGTGGATGATGGAAGAGAGGTAGAGTTGGAGTGGGAGAGAGGGAGGCAAAACCAAGTACATTGAGAGATAGAGGTGCAGAGAGACACTGAGTGACAAGGAAGAGATGAAGAGACAGTGAGGGAGATAGGAGAGAAGGATGGAAGAGATAAAAAGGGAGAGGAGAGAAAGAGGGAGAGAAGGAAAAGAGAGAGAAGGAGAGAGAGAAGGAGAGGTGAGAGAGAGATGAGGAGAGGGAAGGAGAGGAGAGAGAGAAGGAGATAGTGGCAACGTTGGAGAGAGAGAGGGAGAGTGATGGGGAGGGGGGCCGGTAGAGGGATATGGGATAGAAAGGGAGAAAGGGAGAGAGAGGAAGTAAGAAAGAGATGTAACATATCTCCCATATTACAAAGAATAAAAGTATGTAATTGTCATAGAAATATTACATTGTGAATTATTTTTTAAGGAAAATATATTTCACAATTGCATAATTTAGCATTGTATAAAGTTCACCACATCGACTACCTGATCATGATTTTATTACTATTTACAGATAACATTTGATGCTTCTATTATATCCCCTTGAAATTCATTACAAAATGTTTTTTCATACTTTATTTTTTCTAGGAATGTTTTTAAATTTTTTGGATCATTTCCAAATCCTACTGTATCAAGACCGAGCTTCATTTTTTCTTGAACTCTTATATTCAAGAATATAGTACTATGATTCTTTTATTTATTTCAATATATATATAAATCTATATGCTTACTTATATATGTTTGTATAGTCTTTATAAATCATTATAGGTCGTACCTCTTGATCTCCATACATATACTTACCACTTGCATCATTGAAAATGACATATAACTCTTATGTTTCAAACTGATATATATATAACTTGCACAACTTATATATTTATAAACATTGTCATGGGGGTTCATTTGAATTATTCCACATTCACCAAAGTGTTTTGTAAGGTGTGAATTTTATATTTTATATTTTATATGCATATAGTCATACATATCACTATCCAAGATGGCTACCACAAAGGGTTGCATCATGGGGCGATGGGTTATAGGTTTAGGCCCACACTTCCTGCATGGAACCCTAGCAAGTTGTTGGACTTACTAGTGAAGATGAAATCTTGGTTAATCAATGGTGATGGTTGATTAGGATGATATTAGGGTAACTACTCTACTATGCTTCCTCTTCCCAGTCTCATTGTGATGTTGTTCCATATACAATTTGAACTTTCTAACCTCATATCAAACTCCACTACAACCAAGGGGGTTTTACCTCATTCATGAAGATATTACCATCATATTCTTGTTTGTTTCAATTGGTTAAACAATCCAAAACGTAATAAAATTAACATGGTTATGGGATGCACCTAGTTTGACTTAGTATTTTTTCACATAAATTTCTTGTTCCCTTTTGGTTATTTTATTGCATAAAATTTTTCCTTACATTGTCTTGAATATTATTGTTCTAACTATTTCTCAGTTGTTTTCATAGGTACCCTAGTTCCACTCTACAAATTTTCTAGTCATAGCATCAAAATTTAACATGTAAATCGAGGCTTTTTCCAGCCTCTAGATCCCTATTCTTGATTATATTTACTTTCTATTAGAGTTATTACTTTTTTTTGTTGAATATTTTCATTGGTTTTTATGTTGTAATAAATTCCTTGTTTGTAATATTTTACATGTCTTGGCAGTTGGCACTCTTATAGTATTAACTCTTTGGTTTCACCTCCCTCATCTTTGGGAACCTTTCTACTTTTCTCTATATATTTTCCTCCCTCTCTCTCGTCCTAGTATCCTATGCGTAACTGGAATTCCATGTATCGGACTTCATCCTCCAATATGCCTAGAAAGGGATGTCATGGAGCCTAAGGGGTATGCTACAATAGCTCTCTCCTATCCAATTCTAGAGTGAAATGCTTTATGGAGTGCTCTACTACCATTTATGTTCAATATGTCCCCATGACATTTCAAGTTGAAACATAGTAAGTAGAATGGGAGGGGGGATTTGAAAGAAATTTCATAATAGATGCAAAAGTTGAAGCAATGTTTGCATGGGATCCCTCGCATAGGAAGTACCACTACCAAAAACATAAGATACATGTAGGACATCAATATCTATTGGAATTTAAAGAATGGTGTAGGTTTTAGTGGAATGAATAGTGTTTCGATAGAAAATACTATTATGTATTGATGAACTCCAAATGTATACCAATAAGCTCAGTAACATATCTTAATCCTGACAAAATATTAAATTCATCTAAAGTTCTTAACATTATAGGAATAGGAGGCTTATCTTGATACAATTAAAGTGGATTTATAGTCCAAGTAGATAGTCCTCAAGTAAAATTTTGTGTTTACCTTGATAGGAAACACGTGATTGCAAGCCTAGTTGTGAATTTTAGAGTTTCTGTAAGTAGATAGGAAGATAGATAGAAAAATTTCTATATAGTTAGAGTTAGTTTAAACAATATGTTATATAAAAAAAGAATTGTTCTACTAGTCTGGTTTCACATGAAGTAGAAGAGTAGAAATAACCATATTGTATATATTTGAAGAATCATATTAATCAAATTATGTGTGATTAACAAAAGGAAAGAAATATGTGCACATTCTATTTGTTTAAATATTTTGGGTTGAAGTGAAAAATTTGAACTACATGCTTCCTAGATTGGTTTCTTCCTATTAATGTTAGAAATGATAAACTTGGTGGTTTGAGCTACTAATACATAAAAACCTGCATTTTTGCGAACCATTTTTTCATTGTATGTCTTTGTATTGACATATATTAGAATCTTAAAATACATACATGTCTTGGATCATCATATCCATTCTTAGAATAAATTATAACCTTCACTAATACAAACCAATATCTACAATCTAAACATATAACAGTCCTACAAACTAAGGCTTCACTAACACAATGTCATGTAGTTTCTAGGATATAATGATTTTTTCACACACACACACACAGACATAATATTATAAAATGTGAAGAAAAAATCTCGCACAAGAAGGAAGTCTCATAATTTCTATACTCAACATCAACAACTACACTAACTTTAACATTTGCATTCTATTTTGTATGAAAAATAACATATCACTAGAGAAACTCAAATTTCACCTAATCAAACACAAATTTTATAAATATAAATTCTATATTTGAAAAACTAATTCAATTTCTTATATTTCATCTTTTGTCAAAAGTGTCTTATTTCAACCTCCGGTGGATGGAGTGGGGTTGACTTTTAAATTAGCGATTAAGATTCAATATTATTAGAATATGCTTTGTCTGAATAAACAATTTAGGCTGAGAGCACTCTCCTCCTGGGCATTACAAATTAGAGTGCATGCCACTGGTAACCTACCAGTAGAATTAATTGAAACGATGTTTTAAAAATATTTTTTAATAATGAATTCCAAACTAGAGTAACACATTTGATTAGGTAATGATTCATCTATTTACTGATTCATTTCAATACTCGTCCTCGCTTGCCTCTCGTTCTTTGTCCCTAATGTGGGTTAATGTATAGGTTCAATGATAGATGCATGAATTCAAATTTAATATTAATTTGAATATTATCGATTGCATTCTCACTTATTAACAACCTGCATTCAATCACCCTACCTCAAGTAAGATTTGCAATCCATAATTCAATCTCCTTTCATGGCCACCATGAATATATATATCATGATTTTGTTATGTTTTAGTGATCTGTTGAGGATAAATATAATGTAGGAACCACCTCTGAGACTACCCAAGGGGTATCAAACCATATCTTCATTGAAGAATTTTCAGCCATGGCGGATGGGGACAAGTGCTATGGTGAAATCCCTTTTGTTGAATAGGTGCCTCTTCTTTATAGGCATTACTGATCTAGATCAATGGCTTGGACCGTTGGGGTAGTTACACTCGTTAATTGTTTATCAATTGTTCGAGATTTGTTTGAGAATATTTGATGTTAATATTTTTGGATTTTGCATGTGTATCTTTGCCCAATTTACAATGTTAAACACAAATTTGTTTTTCCATTAGTGTGCAAATGCTCTCACTCTTTTCTTGCAATTGTATACGTTTCCCCTTCTCTTATACTGCAAATCAAATGTGTGCGTTTATGTGTTAGATTTGTGAGATAGTCTCCACTATTTTGTACCATGAGGCTTTCAAAACTATTTCATCTCCACCGATTGTAACGATCAGATCTTCATCATGGATTGGTGGATTCATTGATCACACCAAAACAATCATAGATTTAAGAAGTTTGAGACACAATAGATTCTTGCAAAATAGTCACTGCAGCTTCATGTTTATTACGCATGTCTCATAGATTATCAATACAATAAAAAAATTACTTGCACATGCAAGAGTGTGAATACAAGAACTATAATTTTCAAATAATTTTTTTAGTACTTAAGAATTTAGTAGTAATTCTTTCGAACTCAGCAACAAATTCTCTATGATTTCTATAGGAATATCCACAACAAGATGTAAATCTTATGATGTTGTTTAAATAAATTTCGTGTTGTTCAGAATCAGAGACGGAACTGGTCATGAAGTTCATAGAATGTATTGTGTTATTTGATGGTGTATGTGATATTTCTTCGCTTGCAACATGATCCCGTGGAAACAAGTTCTTCAAATGAAATTGGTGGTGCTCGATGTCGGAGAAGACACTGGTTGTTGATTTCATAGATTGTATTGTGTTATTTTAAGTTTTTATGATATTTATCCACCTCCAAGATACATGTAAAAATCATAGCATGTAATGACCATTGGTGACAACCCCATTCTCTCTTTCACCCCCTGCCAAACCTACAAAAACCTTTTATAACCGCGTAATATGTTTCGGGTTTGACACATGATATTTAAGGAGATGTTTTTCTCTCAAGCTTTACTCAGTAAATCTAATTAATACATCCTATAATCCTTAATTTGATCCAAGTGGCTCCAGGAACACTCAAAATTCAGAAGTGGCCTTGAAAAAAGCTCAAAAATGAAAGTCCTCAGATTGAAACAAAACTAGAACCATATCGTAGTGCTCATCTCCCTTATTTCAACAGTGTGAGTGACACTCAAATCCAATGTAGTATTCTCAAGTTATAGCTGGTCAAAGTTCGGGTCAAACTTGGCCAAGTGGCAGCCACTAACGAGGAAAAAATTTGGCAGAGTCCCGGTGCATGGAATCTAGCCAATGACCCTTATTTTTCGGCGGGAGGTTTTGAGCAATTATGTTACACACACACACAGACACACACACACATATATATATAATTTTGGGTGGTAGGCTACTACCCCTGGCATACCTGGAACCATTGCATACCATATGTATAATAAAAAGTGTGGTGGGTGGGCTACCCCCGACAGACTGCCCAACCACCAACCATATACACAAAACACATGTTATATGTAATAGGATGATAGACCCGACAACCGCTAATAGTGTACCATATATGTTCTGACAAGTTGTTGAACCCACTTGGCTTAACAACAGGATAGTCCGCCAGTGGAACAACACCAAACCAACATAAATTACAATATGTCATAAACCATCAACTGAGCTTTGCATTTTTTGAGATAATATTTTTTTTGTTGAGATCCATGATTATCATTATGTTGAGGGATAATTGTATGCCACATCATGTGATAATTTATTAGCTTGTCATGGTAAAGGAGAGCGCATTTGAGTGAGAGTTACTATAGGGAAAATGTCTCATGGAGAGATATGGCACTCTACTTGAGGGTATTTATCCTTGTAATGACAAAGAATGTACCATGTACTCAACATCATCTTGATACATTTAATGAAGTGACCTCCCCACTCTTCACACCAGGGCCTAAGACATAACCCACACTTGGTGACCTCCATTATCAATGTGTTTGTGTTATTGATTTGGTGGTTGTCGTTATCGCTTTTCTTCTTCAAATTATGCACATGTGGTCATATTATACTCTTTCACATGTAATTATGCTAATATCGCAGAAGTAAAAGGTATTTCTTAATTCCAGTAGCTGAGGAGATCGAGATCAAGTTTTTGTATCAGAGCGGTATTCTTGCGGATGTGAATTGCGAGTGTGAATGATTGAACATGCAAAAAGAATGGAAATGGATAAAAACAAATATCCATACGAGGAACTCCTCACGATGGCACGCATGGTAGACATAATGTATGTAGATTATGAGGAGAATATGGCAAGAGATGAATGGGAGAAAGAAAAAGCAGAGGACGATGTTCCATCTCCATCATCCAATGATTGTTCTTCTTCTTCATCATCCTCTTATCATTCAGATGAGGAGATGAATCAAATTCCTGTGGAAGAGAATGTTGAATTGAGGAGGATTCTATGAGTAGAAAAAGAGTAGAAGTAGAGATTTCAGCTTTAGTTACGAGCCACAGAAGATGGCTTGGAAAAATTGAAGTGCAATGAAGGCTCAGCGATGGCATCATTACTTGCTCCAGAATCAACAACTGAGGTAAACAATGTTGATCATTATTCTATTTCATTTTCACGTGACACTATTTCTGTTGGAGTCATGGAGGTACACATTTCAGGAACTGACATGAGACTCCTTACAAGGATGGGGTATAAAGGAGGAGGACTTGGTGTTAATGGCCAAAGAATGACTCCGAAATTGGAGGTTATACGAAGACCTCGATTTGCAGGTTTGGGATACACTGGAGGAGAGTGATCAAAGGCATCAGAAGCTTCCAGGACATTGTCGAAGCCATCAAAAAAAGAGTATGATTGGAACAAATCCCAATCCTCCCATGATAGTGCACATTGCAGACTAAGAGCTAAGGAAAAATCTCATCACCAGGGATGCATGAGAGATATTCAAGAGAGGTATAAACAGTCTCAGTATTCTAAAGTACATTTTTATTACAAGCATGTTAATGATGAAAAAAAATCATGGAATACAAAAATATGTAGTTTTTGTGGTTTACATAACCATGTTGTTGTTGGGTGCTGGAAGAGAATGGCAGCAAGAAAGAGGATTAGGCATGAAATGCCTTCTCCACATTAGGGAAAGAAGAAGGTTAAGCATGTATAGAGGAAGAATATTTTTTGCAGTCATTGTAATAGAGGTGGAAATCAAGGGGCCACATGTTGGAGGCTCCATCGAGAGCAACGTCTTAAGGACAAAGCACCTGTGCAAGAACTAGTTGGAAAAATTATTCAACAAGCGAATCTACCACATGGGGATGATGACCCATTCACTTTCATGAGTGAGAGATGATTTTTCTAGATATGGTAGGTTGTAATGGCCACATTTTGTAAATCATGTGTTTCAATATAAATGTAAAAGTCACGATGTGTTTTTCATCACTTGTTAAAGCAACGATGATGTTTTGGCCTTAATAACTGGGGTATTAGTTTATATTCTGATGTAAACGTGACCAAACAGTGTGTCCTATAAAATATTGGCAAGTATGTAGATGCTCGGGTCATGATTGATGATGTAAATGAGCATATAGTTTGCAAATATTGTACTACAAGTTTGCAGAGGATGCGGGTGTCGACTCATCACTTATGGCTCCAAAGAACAAGGGTGAAGGAAAAAAAATTGTGACTTGTCAGGACGTTTCTGATGCAGACAATGTAACATAGTAGTTCCAAATTATATTCATGACTTTAGAGGACCAAAAGCTCCTCAATGGGGAGTAATTATCTAGATGGCTCTAGGAACACTTAGAATTCAAATGTAGCCTTGAAAAAAAGCTCAAAAATCAAATTCTTCAGATCGAAATGAGACTAAGACAAGATCGTAATTCTCATCGTCCTAATTCAAATCGTGCAAAAGTCGTTCAAAACTGAGTTTGCATGTTAAAGTTGTAGTTGTTCAAATTTCATGTCAAACTTGGCTAAGTGGCAATCACTGATGAGGAAACAATTTAGTAGAGTCTCGAAAAATGGAATTGCCCACCAGAAAGGGTGAATATTTCACCTACTTAATTTTCTCAGTGACCCTTAATTTTCAGAGGGACATTTTGAACCACTATGTTATAAAAATAAAACATATATATAATTTTGGGTGGTGGGCTGCCACCCGTGCCACCCACGGAACAACCAGATACCATATGTATAATAAATAGTATGGTGGGTGGGCCACCCAAGATGAACCCACCCAACCACCAACCATACACACAAAACACATGTAATATTCAATATGTTAGCAGACCTGCCAACCACTAATAGTATACCATATATGTTATGGTGGGTGTCTAATCTGCCTGGTTTAACAATTGGTTGGTCCACTGGTGGAATAACACCAAACCAACATATGTTAAAATATGTCATAAACTCTAACTACCAAATTGCATTTCACCGCCGGTGTTGAAATATGTTAAGCCACGTTTAAAAGAAAATCATATTCTATGTTGGTCGGGGGGGGGGTTGGAACCGCCAACCTGCCCCACAACTTAAGCCTTGTTGCCAACAGGCCAGACATCCCACAATAAAATTAACGTCTTTGCCTATTATATCAACTCAAATAATTTTCCATTTGAGGAGGCCTGGTGATGGAGGAGTGGCAAAACCTTGAGTGGCCTTTTGGTTTGGAACCATGGGAGGGGGAATATGCCAAGATGCTGAAAAGATTACCTTAGAGGGCTAGAGGTGGTATTGTCAGAACTTGACAAGTTTATAGTCATTTTTTCATGTTTTCTCACCAGGAGTCCAACCGTGTAATCTGTTTCCCCATCTGAGTAGCAGAGCTTCAGACATCCAACAACAAAGAATCTTTGGAGAATCTTATGGAATCTAAAAGTTCCCTTGGAGGCTAATTTTTTACCAAGGCAGAATGATGCCAACTTTATAGTCATTTTTCACAAAATTTCATGAGGAGCATAGTGGTGTGCTCAAAATATTCATGCAAGCAACGAATTTTTCGGCCATCTTCAAAAAGGAATCTTCAAGATTCTCGAGGGTCCAAAATTTGACAGTGTCAGAAATGAGCAAAGTTTCTATTAATTTGAAATGATTTCATGCACAAGTTCAATGGTGCAGTCCATTTTGTCATCTAGTCTTTGAATTTTTTCGATCATCCCTAAAGGTGGAGGTAAATGATGCAGTTATGCCATGTCTTTCTTCTGATTTTCTGAGATGATGTTTTTGTTGTTGAGATCCTTGATTACCATTATGTTGAGGGATATTTGTATGCCATGCCATTTGATAATTTATTAGCTTGTCATGCTAAAGGAGAGCCCATTTGAGTGAGATCTCTTATAGGGAGAATGTCTCATGGAGATACATGCCACTCTGGTTGATGGTATTTATCCTTGTTATGAAAAACAATGTACCATGTACTCATCATCATTTTGCAACATTTAACAAAGAAACTTCCCCACTCTTGATACTGTGGCTAGGATATGTAGCCCACACTGGGTGAACTCTGTTACCCATGTGTCTGTGTTCTTGATTTGATAGTTTTCATTATGGTTCTTCTTCTTTGAAGTACACACATTGTGACAAAAATTGTGTCCAAATGAAAATCAATCATGGTCAACCATAGTGACCTTGGGTTTATAATCATGGTCATCCATGGTCCAACATCACATTGTCATAAAGATTTTATCAATATGAAAATTAACCATGTTCGAATGTCGTATTGTAACAAAGATTGTCTCCATATGAAAATAAATCATGGCCAACCATGATTCAACATTGCATTGTGACAATGTTTGTCTCTATATGAAAATCAATGATGGTCAACCATGGTCAACTATGTTCCAACATCACACTATAACAAGGATTGTCTCCATATGAAAGTCAATCATGGTCAATTATGGTCCAATACCACATTGTGACAAACCATCGCATTGTTGCAAAGATTGTCTCAACATGAAAATCAACCATGGTCAACCATGTTTATTTTAGGGTTTATCATATTTCTCTTAAGGTTTATATACATTGGGCTTATAACATTAATCCCTCGGGTTTAATATTTAATTCCCTTTGGTTTATAATCCCTTGGGTTTTTAGTATTAATCCCTTGGGTTTATTATTTCGTTGGGTTTATAATATCAATTCCTTATGTTTATTAATTTAAGGGCTCATATTCCTAGGGTATGATATTACTCATAGGATTTATAATACTAATACCAGGGTTCAATATAAATCCCTTGGGTCTATAATCATGGTCAACCATGATCCAATGTCACATTGTGACAAAGATTGTCTCAATATGAAAATCAACCATGGACCAAGGTTACATTGTGACAAATATTGTATAAATATGAAAATAAACCATGGTCAACCATTCTCAACCATCATCAACCATGGTCAATTGTGGTCAACCATGATCCAGTGTCACATTGTGACCAAGATTGTGTCAATATGAAAATCATCCATGCTCACCATGGTCCAATGTCACATTGTGACAAATATTGTCTCAATATGAAAATAAAAAATGGTAAACCATGGTGAACCATGTTTATTTTAGATTTTATAGTATTTATCTTAACGTTTATATACCTAAGGTTTATAATATTAATGCCTTGGGTTTACTAATCTAAGGGTTAATATTCCTAGGGTGAAATATTATTCATAGGGTTTATAATATTAATCCTTGTGTTTAATATAAATCCCTTGGGTTTATAATCCTTTTCAACCATGGTCAACCATGGTCCAATGTCACATTGTGATAAAGACTGTCTGGATATGAAAACCAATCATGCTCAAACATGGTCAACCATTGTCTTAGTGTGAAGATAAACCATGGTCAATGATGGTCAACCATGGTACAATGGCACTTTGTGACAAATATTGTCTCATTACGGAAATAAAAAAGGGTCAACCATGGTCAATAACCATGGTCACATTGTGACAAAGATTGTCTAAATAAGAAAAATAACCATGGTCAACCATGGTCCAACATCTCTTTGCCACAAAGATTGTCTTCATATGAAAATAAATCTTGGTCAACCATGGTCCAATGTCGCATTGTGACAAATATTGTCTTAATATGAAAATCAACCATGGGAAACCATGGTCAACCATGTTTATTTTATGGTTTATAATATTTATATCAAGTTTTATATACCTTGGGTATATAATATTAATCCCTTGGGTTTAATATTATTCCCTTGGGTTCTTAGTATTACTGTCTTGAGTTTATTATTCCCTTGGGCTTATATTATCAATCTCTTGGGTTTATTAATCTAAAGGTTCATATTCCTAGGGTTTATAATATAAATTACTTGGGTCTTTTATGCCTTGGGTTTATAATATTAATCCTCATGTTTATAATATTAATATTAGGGTTTATATCCCTTAGGGTTTATTTTAGGGTTTATAATATTTATCTTAGGTTCAAAGATGGTCAAACATGGTCAATTATGGTCAACCATGGTACAACATGACAGTGTGACAAAGATTGTCTCACTATAAAGATCAACCATGGTCAACCATGGTCCAACGTCACATTGTTAGAAAGATTGTCCTAATATGAAAATCAAACATTATCATACATGGTTAATAATCATGGTCACATTGTGTCAAATATTGTCTCATGGTCCAAAGTCACATTATGACAACCATGGGAAATCATGGTCAACCATGGCCAAACATCGTATTATGACAAGATTGTCTCAATATGAGAATCATCCATGGTCAACCATGGTCCAACGTCTCATTGTCACAAAGATTTTCTTCATATAAAAATCAATCATGGTCTACTATTGTCCAATGTCGCATTATGACAAAGATTGTCTCAATATGAAAATAAAGCATGGTAAACCATGTTCATCCATGTTTATTTTGGGGTTTAAAATATTTATATTAGGATTTATATACCTTGGGTTTATTAATTTAAGGGTTCATATTCCTCGGGTATAAAATTATTCACAGGTTTTAGAATATTAATCCTGGGGTTTAATATAAATGCCTTGGGTTTATAGTCATGGTAAATCATGGTCCAATGTCACATTGTGACAAATATCGTCTCAATAATAAAATCAACCATGGCCAACCATCATCAACCATGGTCAATCATGGTCAACCATGGTCAACCATAGTGGTAACCATGGTCCAACGTCACATTCTGACAATGATTGTCTCAATATGAAATCAATCATGGTCGGCCATAATTAACCATCATTGATTTTTTTAACTAAATAATAATAATTAATAAATTAATTATTATTAAATAAAAATAAATTTATTAGTATTAATATTATTATTTACTAATTAATTATTATTAATTTAATAACTAATAGTTAATATTAATAAATTATTATAAACATTATTATTAGTAGTAGTAACAAATATATATATATATATATATATATATATATATATATATATATATATATATTTCAATAAGTAATATTAAAAATTAATTATTTCTCGTAAATAAATAAACTAATTATTATAAAAAATACAAATAATTATTATTATGTTATTTTTTACTATAAATAAATAAATAAATCATTATTAATATTTAATTAAATTATTAATTAATTAATATTATTAGTAACAATATTATTGTCACTTTTATTATTTAATTTTTTTTTTTTTGTTAAGCTTTGCAGGACCATTCCATTTTCTATTAAATGCTAGAAATAATACTGATAGGGGGGGTGAATCAGTATTATCAAGTCAATTATTTTTCATTTCATAATCAAATTTGCATACGCTACTTTAGTTAGTGAAAACGGTGTATATACGCAACTGCAGTTAAGAAAACTCACGTATAACTTGTAGACTTATAATTTAATTTATTCTTTAGATGTTGATAATTAATCTGTGTGTCAGAACCATATAAACAGTAACCAAGAACAGTTAAAAAGAATAGACATTCACACACAGGAACACAAGATATAAGGTGGAAACCCAATGTGGGTGAAAAGCACCTGATGCAATTCGTCTCTATCTTCTTTCAATTAGAAACTTCTTTTTACAATGTTTCTATACTGGTGCAGTCTTATACCAGTACGCAGGCTTCTACCTGCAGAAGGCTACAACCTTCTCTCATTTTCCATCTTCTCCTGGAAGGGAGCTACAACCCCCTTAGCTCTTGTACTAGCTGATGTACTAGTACATAGGTGCTGACCTATAGAAGGCTACAACCTTCTCTTTTCTTCCAGGGACCACGTTTCATAAATTTTCAGATTGGATCCATCAATAACAATAATCAAACATCAAATACATCTGCATCAATCAATCTCCTTTGCTCCAATCAAAACTAAATCAAACAATTACTTCTCTAAAAGCTATAACCAGAATATAGTAACAGTAACCAGAAACCAATCCTGAACCCAAAACACTGCAGCAATAAATAAAAGTAGCTAAAACATATTTCATGAGACTTACGCTACTTCAATATGTAGAACCTGCGTGCATACGCTTCTGTATTAATTCCAACTAGCGTATACGCCGTTTTAACTTACTGAACCAGCGTGTATATGCGCCTCTGTTGTGTCGAACCTGCGTAAAGATCTATAAAACATAATTTACCCTTTTCACCTATTCAGACATCAGTTATACCCAGATTATCAGATTTAGAGATCAAGTCATGCACCAAATATAACAGATCAGAATCACATATAGATATTACTATTCAAGCGTTAAGATCTTGACCCATCAATAGAACTTATCCTTCTTCTAGCACTCAGGTTCCTCCTTGGTTCAGATCCAACTATGCACCATAACCCAATTCTAGATCTTGCTCTTCATAAGATATTTAATGCTTGAGTGAATACCTTTGCCTAATGATCTCCTTCCCCTTTTATAGTCTTAGGCCTTTCTTAATACCATGGTCCAAAACCATAAAGAATCAATACCATGGACCTAATACCTGGGTTCAACACTTCGGATGAGATACCATGGTCCAAAACCATAGGTCCAAATACCAAGGACTAAATACCATGGAACAAAAAATAAGTTTTCCCACATGTACACACTTTTCCTTGCATGGAAGTGCGTGCATACGTATACGCGCCTTTTGATCGGCGATCCCACGTGTATACGTGACTTGGTTAAGAGGAACCTGTGTATAAATCTTTTTCCTTCATTCTGAGAGCCTGAACTATGATCTATCATCTGAGTGAGTTGCCATCAAGGACAACACCTGTGTCATAGCGGCAAACCTGTGTCATAATGCCAACAATCTTCCCCTTTGGACTTGATGGCAACCCCAAGTCACTCAAAGTCATTCTCCCCCTTTGTCATCAAGGGCAAAGGGTGCTCCCCCTGAGTACATGCTGAAATGTTTGCTTTGCTGAGTTGTCCATGCTCCCCTTGATTGTAGGCAAGGTCTGCAAAAAGATGTTCTACAAGAAATAACATGACTCTATACATTGTAAATGACCTTCCTATAACCAAAGACTCATACATACATCCATCTCCCAACCAAGTGGGGATATACCAATATTGACTCATCCACCCAACCAAGTGGGGATACACCAAAAGTTTACACATGATAAAACAAGAACATCACATCATCCATCCCAGGCATAGTGGGGAAACCAAGATAGGCCGTTACATGACCTTGATAATAAAGGAAATACATGACATAGAGACTAAATATATGAGAAAAGACTATGATAGTCATCAATAACTAACATCGGTAGGATCTGTCAATCATCAACAAGACGAGCAACCATGATCTCCCTCTGCAACTGTTCCACCTGAAAGAAAATGAACCAAGATCTTCTAAGATAATGCCGAAAATGCATTATTAGAAGTATATGCTCCCCGTGAACTTGTGCTAGATGGTCTCTGTCGGACCCATATCAGACTCTTTTTCATCCTAAGTCCGGCCCCACTGTTTGTCTTCAAACCAATATATATATGCGACTGTATCCACAGAAATTAGCATATGTACGCGAATACGCTTCATCAAACTCACGTACAACCACTGTTCTCTGAAACAGATAATTTCAACAGCAAGATGATGCATCAACTACTCCCAGCTTCTGTCTGAGGTATGCAAATGTCTCCCTGGGCAGCGGTTTGGTGAATATATCAGCAACCTCTTCCTTGGAGGGAACATACTCCAGTTTGACCTTTTGTTCAAGCACTTGTTCCCAGAGAAAATGATATTTGAAAGGTATTTTCTTGGTCTTTGAATGCATGACTGGATTCTTTGAAATACTGATTTCCCTCGTATTATCACAAAAAATGGAGATAGGTGTAGTACAAGTGATTTGAATATCTTGCAATGTTTGCATCATCCAAAGGAGTTTTGTGTAGCAAGATGCTGCAGCTACATATTCTACTTCAGCTGTAGATAATGCAATTGAACTTTTTTTCTTGCTGAACCAAGATACTAATCTAGAACCCATAAAGAATGCACCACCACTAGTGCTTTTTCTGTCATCCACGCTTCCTGCCAAATCTACATCTATATATGCATGAAGTGTGGGATCTATGCCTCTAGGATACCATAAACCATAGTTTTGTGTTCCTTGAAGATATTTAAAATCCTCTTAACTTCCTGAAGATGTGCTTCCTTTGGATTTTCCTGGAATCTTCCAACTATTCCCATTGCATGCATGATGTCTGGTTGGGTACCTGTCAAATAGAGCAGACTTCCAATCATGGATATATAGGTTGGTTGATGCACTGCTGTTGATTCATCATTTGCGCTGAGGCTGCATCCTGTTACCATAGGGGTACATACTGGTTTCAAATCCTCCATCCCATATTTCTTCAAGATCTGCTTGAGGTACTTGGTTTGTGATAGAAAGATACTGTCTTTGTTTTATTGAACTTGTAAACCAAGAAAATATGTGAGCTTACTGAGTAAAGACATTTCAAATTCTTTCTGCATCACCAATGCAAAGTTTTGACTCATGGTTTCTTCATTGCTACCAAAGATGATATCATCAACATACACAACAAGTATTAGCAATTTATCATTATCAATTTTTATATATAGATTGCTATCTGTTGATCCTTTTGAAAAACCTTGTTGATGGAGGTATTTGTCCAACTGAAAATACCAAGCCCTTGGAGCCTGTTTAAAGCCATAGAGAGCCTTTTTGAGTTTGCATACAAGTTTTGGATAATTTCCAAGGATGAATCCATCTAGTTGCTCAATGTACACTTCCTCTTCTAAGTCTCCATTTAGAAAAGAAGATTTCACATCCATTTGATATACTTTGAAATCCTGAAAGCTAGGAAGAGCAAGGAACATTCTTATGGCATCAAGTCTAGCAACTGGTGCAAAAGTTTCTTCAAAGTCTATGCCTTCTTGTTGAGCATACCCTTTACAAACAAGTCTGGCCTTGTTTCTAATAACATCTCCATTCTCATTCAGCTTGTTTTTGAATATCCATTTTGTCCCTATGACATTCTTATCATTTGGTCTAGGAACCAACTCCCAAGTGTTATTCCTTTCAATCCGCTCAAGTTCTTCATTCATGGCCTTGACCCGGCATTCATCTTTGCATGCTTCACTTACCTTTCATGGTTCAATGGAGGAGAGCAATGCTAGATAGCTTGAAGCTTCTGAAATAGTTCTTCTTGTTTGTACACCTGCCTCTTTCTGCCCCAAAATTTGAGTCTCTGGATGATTCTTTTGGACATACCTGGATGGAGTCTTTTCTTCTACCCTTATCTGTTCTTATGGTGCCTCATAGGTTTCTTCTTCATCATAAGTCTGATTTGATGTTGAAGGATAGTCCTCATCATTTTTGAAATCTTCTGATTTTACCTGCCTTGGATTGTTTCCTTCTTCATCAACCACTACATCAATACTTTCAACAATTTTTCCAAGTCTTTTATTGTAACACTTATATCCTTTGATTTTGGGAGAGTAACCAAGGAGAATGCCTTCATCTGCTCTAGGTTCAAACTTGCCAAGGTTTTCATCAGTCCTTTTGATGTAACATTTGCTTCCAAAAATTTTGAAATATTTTACCATAGGAGTCTGACCATACCAAAGTTCATGAGGAGTTTGAGTGTTGTTCACTCAGATGTTTGTCTTGTTGAGAATAGTAACGGCAACAAATGCAGCTTCACTCCAGAAGGTTGTAGGAGTTCCAGACTTATCAAGCATAGCACGAGCCATTTTTTGAAACATTTTGTTCATCCTTTCTACTAATCCATTTTGCTGAGGAGTCCTTGCAGTAGAGAATTCCCTTCTTATTCCATGTTCTTCACAAAAATAAAAAAAATCATCCGAGGTAAATTCCCCTCCTCGATTAGACCTGAGGCATTTGATTTTGCGATCTGATTTCTTTTCAACCAAGGCCTTGAATGCTTTGAAATTTTCGAAAGCTTTGTCTTTATGCTTTATAAGTCCTATCCAACACATCCTGGAAAAGTCGTCAATGAACAATATGAAGTATTGTTCTCCTTGAGGTGACCTTTTCTTGGATGGACCACATACATCAGTATGGACAAGTTCAAGTGGCTTACTAGCTGATCTTTACTTCTCAGGGAAATTAGTTTTGGTTTTCTTACCAAACTAACATGATTTGCATATTGTATTGTCTGGAATTCTGATGTCAGGGAGATCATGAACTGCTTGATATTTGCATGTTTTCCTTATCTGAGAGAAGCTTAGATGCCCCAATCTTCTATGCCATAGCCAATGTTCATCGTTATTGCTTAGATAGCATTGTTGTTGTCCTCCCTTGAGTATGTATAAATTATTTGGAGTTCTTATGCCTTTGATCACTATTTCTCCTGTATCAAGCTCACGAACAATACATCCATTTGATCGAAATATTACCTCATTTCCTTGATCACACATTTGATTGACACTCAATAGATTATGCTTTAAGCCATCAACATATATAACATTTCCAGCTTTGACCTTTTCTTTCAAAAGAACAGAAACTTTACCTTTTATGAGTGCAGGGGTGTCATTTCCAAATGAGACCTTCCTTTCCTTTTCTAAAGCACTATATGACTGAAGTTTTTCTTTATCACCTGTCATATTTTTCGAGCATCCACTGTTGATGTACCACTGATTTTCCTGTCCTTCTACATATAAGGCTATACCACATCTTTCTGGTTATGGTTCTTTCTTTCTCCATGTTTTGGGACTCAATGAAGCTTGCTCCTTCTAAGCTGTTTTCCGAAACCTACTCCTACATTTAGAATCTTCATGACCAAAGTTGTTACAAATAGAACATTCTATTTCATTTTCAAGAGTAGAAAAGTTATTGTAGGTTCTTTTCATGATTCCAGTCACACTCCTTTGATTTCATGCTTCTCTGGTCATGATGGTCTTGTAGGCAACACATTGAGCTGCTTTGTGTCCAAAGTTATGACAAGAGAAACATTGGCCATTGAAGAAATTCCTGCAATTATCAAACCTACCATCCAGGTGATTGTAGTTTCCATAGACATTCATTCTTGAGGCAAATTGAGAATGATTTACCTGCGGTTGGTTGTAGCTTCTGTTCATCCTTGAAGTAGATTGCCCCTAATTTACTTGGTGATCTCTATTCATCCTTGAAGTAGATTGACATTGATTTACCTAGTGATCTACTTTATGCGTTTGCTATCGATTATCAACCTGTTCACTTCTCCTTGCTGCATCAAGATAACTTTTGGAGGTGGATGGATTTTATGATTGAGATGCTTCTTCAGAATATCCAAGACCTGTCTTTTTTAGAGGAGAACGCTGCACTTTGATAATCTCATCTAACGTTTCAGATCCTTTAGCAAATCTAAGATTAAGAGCTTTTGTTTTGTCAATATCTTTTCTAAGTCCCACAATTTCACATTCTAACTTTTCATTGTGTTTTTCCCTTTCAGCAAGTTGGAATGTCAGAGTATCTATGTTCATACTCTTTTCTTCTAAACAGATTTTAAGTTTAGAAACTTCTTCATAGAGATCATCTTCATCTATATCAATCCAAAAAATCATCATCTTCAAAAGCCATCAAAAGTCTATAATCATTACGTTGCTCATCTTCATCACTAATTGAAAATCCATCACTGTCTTCATGAGTATAATAGCTCTTCATACTTACATTATGTTTTTTGTTCCATCTAACTGGTTCCTTACCTTTGTCAAACTTATCTTTATGAGGACACTTAGCTGCATAGTGACCAACAATTCCACAAGCAAAGCATTTGAAATGTAGCTTACCTCTGAATCTTTCAGAACCCCGTTGAAGGTTCTTGACAAAGTTTGATTCTTCCTCTCCTTTTGACATATGTCCTGACTCATTGTAATCTCCTTTTCCTGAAGCTTTGAATGCGGCTTCTCTCCTATCTCATGGTCCCCCTTTTCTCATTTCGAAATCAGTTAGGATTCTGTGTAGCTGTGACATGGTAATGCTCTTTAGATCCTGCTTTTCTTCTATGGCAGAAACTTTTGATTCAAATTTAGAAGACAAAGATCTTAGCACCTTTTCAACCAAAGTAACTTCATTTATTTCTTCACCCAAGTTTTTCATATGACTAACAATCTCATCTATACGTAAGAAATAATTAGGCACACTTTCATCATTGTGCATTTTGAGATTTTCATATTGAATTATGAGAGTTTGTAGTTTTGCACGCTTTACCTGATCATCTCCTTCATAGCTCAAAAAGATCTTGTCACATATTTCTTTTGCGGTTTTGAGCTGCATAATCTTGACGAATTCTAATTGAGATAAACTCCCTAATAGAGTATTGACAGCCTTTGTATTTGTTTCATACTGCTTCTTACCAACCGTATTTATAGGAGTTGCTGATGGAAATGTGTATCCTGCTTCCACGATATCCCAAACATCTATACCAAGAGATTGTAGATAGGCTGTGATTCTTACCTTCCAATAGATAAAGTTTCTCCCATCAAAGATTGGTGGCGTGATAGATGCCTCTTTTTCATAGTTGCTCATGATTATAGGTCTTCCTTCAAGCGATCAAGCTTCTTCTGAAGGACCTGCTCTGATACCAATTGTTGGAAACAATATGGAGGGGAGGGGTGAATCAGTATTATCAAGTCAATTATTTTTCATTTCATAATCAGATTTGCATATGCTACTTCAGTTAGTGAAAATGGCATATATACGCAACTTAAGGAAAATCGCGTATAACTTGCAGACTTATAATTTAATTTATTCTTCAGATGTTGATCATTAATATGTGTGTCCGAACCATATAAATAGTAGCCACGAACAGTAAAATAGAATAGAGAGTCACACACAGGAACACAAGATATAAGGTGGAAACCCAATGTGGGTGAAAACCACCTGTTGCAATTTGTCTCTATCTTCTTTCAATTAGAAACTTATTTTTACAATGTTTCTATACTGGTGCAGTCCTATACCAGTACACAGGCTTCTTCCTGTAGAAGGCTACAACCTTCTCTCGTTTTCGAGCTTCTCATGGAAGGGAGCTACAACCCCCTTAGCTTTCGTACTAGCTGATGTACTAGTATGTAGGTGCTAACCTACAAAAGGCTACAACCTTCTATTTTCTTCCAGGGACCACGTTTCATAAATTTTCAGACTGGATCCATCAATAATAATAATCAAACATTAAATACATCTGCATCAATCAATCTCCTTTGCTCCAATCAAAACTGAATCAAACAATTACTTCTCTGAAAGCTGTAACCAGAATACAGTAACAGTAACCAGAAACCAATCCTGAACCTAGAACACTGCAACAATAAACAGAAGTAGCTAAAACATATTTCATGAGACGTACGCTACTTCAATATGTAGAACCTGTGTGCATATGCTTTTGTATTAATGCCAACCAGCATATACGCCATTTTGACTCACTGAACCAGCGTGTATACGTGCCTCTGCTATGCCGAACCTGCGTACAGATCTATAAAAGATAATTTACCCTTTTCACCTATTCAGACATCAGTTATACCCAGATTATTAGATTTATAGATCAAGTCATGTGCCAAATATAACAGATCAGAATCAAATATAGATATTACTATTCAAGCCTTAAGATCTTGACCCATCAATAGAACTTATCCTTCTTCTAGCGCTCAGGTTCCTCCTTGGTTCACATCCAGCTATGAACCATAACCCAATTCTAGATCTTGCTCTTCATAAGATATTCAATTCTTGAGTGAATACCTTTGCCTAATGATCTCCTTCCCCTTTTATATTCTTAGGCCTTTCTTAATACCATGGTCCAAAACCATAAAGAATCAATACCATGGACCCAATACCTGGTTTCAACACTTCGGAAGAGATACCATGGTCCAAAACCATAGGTCCAAATACCAAGGACTAAATACCATGGACCAAAAAATAAGTTTTCCCACATGTACGCACTTTTCCTTGCATGAAAGTGCGTGCATATGTATACACGCCTTTTGAACGGTGATCCCGCGTGTATAGGCGACTTAGTTAAGAAGAACCTACGTATAACTCTTTTTCCTTCATTCTGAGAGCCTAAACTGCGATCTATCATCTGAGTGAGTTGCCATCAAGGACAACACCTATGTCATAGTGCCAAACTTGTGTCACAATGCCAACATTAAACATAAGAAATTTTACACCACAAAGATTGACCAGGTGGCATTAACTTGCCCCGAAGGGAAGCCAAGTCTGTTAGCCACCTGTTTGCATTGTAAGCCATCCAAAAACAACAAAGTCTTAATCTCTCTAGCCAAGCTAGATATTTCTCAGCTTCGTGTCCATACACTATATAACTATCTAAACTGAAATTTGCAACAAAAAAATTAAAGGCTATTTGCATAAAACAAAAATATGCATGGGTTAGAGTATATTCTTCTACTCCTCTGAGGCAGATTCAACAAGTGTTGGATCCTTGGTGGATTCCCTAGGCATGTCATTCATCTCCTGTATGCAAAGGATGTGGCAGTCAATTCTATCCAACCTGATATCTTGTTTATGCAGCTAGAAGAGGATTTTTTGCAAATCCAGCTTATAACTCGACATTCCTTGGAGTGCCACTACCATTCCCACAGAAATCTGTTCCATTGCCTTGCCTAATAAACTCTTAATTAACCATTAAAGGTACAGAGTTTGCTTAAACTACGTAATTCTTCCCTGGTTGTTACTCAGATCTAGGACTAAGGTCCTCTAGTTGTCCATTTCTTCCTCTGTCTCGATGCCTTATTTTATTTCCTCCTCCCACTCTTCTAACAATTTCCAGATTCCTACATCCGTGCCGTCATGGTAAGCCTCTACTGCTTCAGTGATAAGGTGTTCTACCAACTTCCTACCTCCACGCGGTTCTGACGTGATCAGTTCCTTGTCTTTCCTAGGTGTCGCGCCTCTCCTGCCATGACCACATCCCCTTGTAGCATGAGCCATGACCTACTTGCCAGAGCACTGGTAACAATAACAGTTAGTTAAATTGAAACACATCATTGCAGTTTTGCACCACCCCCTAGTGACTCTGTTCTGAATTGTTTTGCCATAGTTATGCGCCATCCCCTCCTTCTCCTCTCCGCCTGCTCTCACAATTTCCAAGATGGGGTGGTCTTGAGGCTGTGGCCTGAAATGGGGAGTTCGATATACCAAACCCCCTATCCCACCCTTTTTCCAATCCCCATTACTAGCGTTCGCATGCAGGTCAGCCGACCCTTTCCTAAGCCATTCTTGCAGACCCCTCTTTCTTCTTATAATTTTCTCGGAGTAGTTCAGGTCCCTTTCCCCCTCTACCTAGGGTTTAGTGGCACTGCCCCTCAGTTCCACCCAATTGGGTTTCCACTCAGATTCTCTGGCTTTGCCATCAGTCCAATAGGAATTTTGGTTAACCCAACACTTGCTTTGCATGCAACGAGAATGGTTGCACCCCATGCCTTCTACCAATTGCTTCCCCCTGCCCCCTTGTACCATCTCCTACCCCTCATATACTCTCTTTCCACAGTCAACCTCACCCCAAGCATTGTTTAAGGAGTGTGGTGCATCCAAACCCAACAGCATGCAATTGTCCCCACGACAGTCATAGGCATTACCAGTCTGGCGGAGGGCATGGATACAAATCCAGGCAATTGCCAGCAATTACCTTCACCATTGCCACTAGTAGTATTCTATCCCACAGGCCCTCTTTCTATTTACGCTCCTCTCCCCCCAACAAAACCCCAACCATAACATAATTACAGTGGTGGAGAAAAGCTAAATTATACCCGGATCCACAGGCGTTCGTCGTCGAGCTTGGTGTCTCTGGTTCCATCGTCCTCCCACACCACTGCGATACCACCTTTCTCCACAAGATGACACTCCAACACTGAACGCTTGCTTCACTCGCCTGCCTATATTCCTTGCCTTACCTCCTGTCCCGCCACCTTTCCCACCTCCCCAGCATGCATTCATGCCAAGGGTCGCCGCACCCACTGCCTTGAGCATGTGGGGGGCGGCGGTACTAATTGCTAGGGTACCGATCATTACTACAACCATCCTGTCCCATTTGTTGGCTCGCATCCCGATCGGGGTATTTAATTAAATTATTTAATATTATTTGATTTAGCATTATTTATTATTATTTAATTATTTAATAATAATATTAATTGATAATAGCCACAGTATTAATTAATAACAATAACCATGACAATAAGCATTATTTAGTAATAATAATTATCATTTTAAAGTGATTATAATAATAATAATAATAATCGTCATGTTTTTTTTAATATTACTATTTTTATTATATATTTATCAATATTTTGGTAGATACAAATGAAGCTTTCGCCATATATCAATCACATTAATATTCTTAATGTGATTGTACTAATTTTACAATATGTAAATTCATTATAAAGATTCCATGAATCATTTTTACAAATTACTATTTTTCATATTTACATTGTATTAACACTTTATAAAAAACATGATTAATTTTACACCCATTATTTATATCTTATTTTGTAAAGATTTTTAAAATACAATAATTAAATAACTTATTCTTCAAAAAGGTAATTGTTTTGTGAATTATTTATTATAATAGATTTTGTATTATTTATAATGTAATTTCCATAAACATTAAAATCAATTTAATGATAATATAATTATAAAGAAAAAATTAATATTTTTTAAATAGTTGGAAAGTCAATCATAATTGATAGCTATCATAAAACCACGACACCTGTAATGATTTTGCTAGTGATACCTATAGGGCCAGAGTTTAGCTCTTGCAAAAGGCCTCTTAGTATTTGAGGAAAACTAGATCTTAAAAACGTAAAAAAAAATATTTATAATATAATTATAAATAAAAAATAATATTTTATTTTATAGCTGGTATTATAAAATTATTATTGTATTTATTTTAAGCAAATGAGTTGGATTCACCTTAATCCGTGCACATATCAGAAGGATGGTCTGCGATATTTCATGAAATAGGTATACCATTGTGTTCAAGTGCGATAGCATTGTAGTAGAGATAATTATTATTTATTATTTAGAATATTTATTTGAAACACAATTCACAAGGGATTGTTGTATTTAATTTTATGTTTTTTTTGGTTATTATAATTTTTTTTTGTTTATATATAGATTAAGATATAGTTTAATAAAATATGAATTTAAAATTATATATATATATATATATATATATATATATATATATATATATATATATGATGATGATGATGATAATGATGGTTAACGTCCATTGAGATCAAATTTTGTTCTGTCAGAGCTAAAGAAACGAATTATTTAGTTTGATTTAAGATTTTATTCTTATGCTCAAAAAGCTTGGAGAGAAGCCTTCCAAGCTCACTATAATTTTGACATCGTAAAAGGCTAGGAAGGTCAGTATTGCAACAGAGATTTTGAAACTGACATCTAATGTGGTTGTACGTAGGGCACTCTAAGAGGAAGTGATTTTCATCCTTGATGTTCGTATTCTCACAGAGATGGCAGAAACTTTCCATCCATGGTGTTTTAGGAACTGCGCAATGACCCGTTTCACTATGGATCTCATGAGAGTTCGTTCTAATCTTGATTATATTAATTTTCTTCTTTGAGCTAGTTAAAACAAAGAGATACTTTTGATCTTCGAGGGTGGGGTTGATGACCTCCTTATAATATCTTAATTTTCTTTTAGCTGCTAAATCTTTCTCACACCACATTTTTCTTTGAACTTAGAAGTAACAATATTTTTAATGTTATTAATGTTTTGCAATGCAACATTCTCATCGATCTCCCAATGGTTTAACCAGGCTTTGGTGTCTTTATACCAGCCTCGCTTGAGGCTTAGGTGGTTTTGGCTGGAATTTAAAGCTAGTTTAGGAAGTCTATGGTCTCCTATGTTATTGAGTTTGTGCTTGTACAACAGAAGCCTGGTCATAGCTAGGCTCTCGATAGAGGAAAGACCCACGTCTATAAAGATAATAGGATAGGGTGTGTTGCTTTTAATTTTGAGGTTATACGTTATAAAACGCTTCCAGATTTCCTCAATCTTTCTCCAGGATTATCTAGAGATGCTACAACCCCAAACCTCACATCCTTAGAAGATAACGGAGGCGACTAAAGTTTCAAAGAGCAACTTCTTTCTATCCCAGATTACGAGGTTTGTTGTTTTACAATTATTTTTAAGGCCAAAATAAGCTTTCCACCCCCCATTAATCCTTTTCTCAATGCTATAGTTATAGTTGAGCTTGTGATGAATATCAATTCCTAGGTACTTGTAGGAAGACACTTCCTCCAAGTTACTATTGTCATACATAAAATTAGCATAAGTGTCCTTCTTGGATTTGATAATCATAACCTTTTTTTGTCAGTATTAATAATCATACCCATGGTAGAACATAAATCCTTAAGAAGTCTAAGTTTCTTATCAAGATCAGATGGGAACCTTGCGAGAAGAATGATATCATCAGCGTAGAGAAGAAGGATGATGACTATCCCAGCTAAGATCGGCCAGCACATCTTGCTTCCTCTAAACAACCTTCTAGCTTATCGATGTAAATGCCAAATAGGGAAGGAGAGAGGGGGAAACCTTGTTTAACTCTGATATTACACTTAATATCTTTCAACCGCCCCTCATTGCTCTTTAACTTGACAATTACATTCTCGTATAACCTTATAGCGACAACTCTCAACTCAAATATTAATATGGTAGATATATATCGAAAATTCCATTTGTATCTACCCAACCTTTAATAAATATATAATAATAAAAATAATATTAAGAAGAAATTATTAAAAGAAATTATTATTATTATGATTATAATTAATAATAGTATTAATATATATTAATTATTGTTAATTAAAAATTATTATAATCATTTTAAAATAATAATAATAATTATTAAGATTATTGTTATTGTTATTAATTAATATTGCTACTATTATTTATTAATATTATTATTAAATAATATTAAATAATTTACTTAAATAATAAAAATAACAATAGTATTGTTATTAACATTATTAATTAATTAATAATCTAATTAAATATTAATAATAATTAACGAATAATAATTTATTTATTTATTTATATTAAATATAAACATAGTAATTATTATTTAATTTATTTTTTATAATAATTATTAAATTTATTTATTTACTCAATTAATAATTATTATTATTTAGCCAAAGAAAACAAATCAACTACGGTTACCATGGTTGATTTTCTTGCAGAGACAATATTTGTCATAATGCTACGTTGGACCATGGTTGATCATGATTATAAACCCAAGGGATTTATATAAAACCCTAAGCTTAATATTCTAAACCCTATGAATAATTTCATACACTAGGAATTTGAACCCTTAGATTAATAAACTTAAGGGATTGATATTATAAACCCAAGGGAATAATAAACCAAAGGCATTAATAGTATAAACCCAAGGGAATAATATTAAACTTGAGGGATTAAAATTATAAACCCAAGGTATATGAATTCTAAGATAAATGTTATAAACCCTAAAATAAACATGCTTGACCATGGTTTACCATGGTTGATTTTCATAGTGAGACAATCTTTGTCACAATGAAACATTGGACCATGGTTGACCATGATTGATTTTCATATGAAGAAAATATTTGTGACAATGAGACGTTGGACCATGGTTGACCATGGTTGATTCTCTTATTGAGACAATCTTTGTCCCAATGCGACTTTCGACCATAGTTGACCATGGTTGTCAAAATGTGACGTTAAATGATGAGACAATCTTTGTCACAATATGACCATGGTTGGCCATGATTGACCATAATTGACCATGGTCGACCATCTTTGACCCTAAAATAAATATTATAAACCCTGAAATAGAGGCCAAGGGTTATAAACCTTAAGATAAATATGATAAACCTTAAAATTAATATTAAACTCTAATATTAATATTATAACCTGATGACTAATATTATAAACCCAATAGATTAATTTTAAAAACCTAAGGGAATAACATTGAACCCTAGCATTAACATTAAACCATAGGAATATAAATCTTAAAATTAATAAACCTAAGGGATTTATATTAAGAACTAAAGGGATTAAGATTGAGAACCCAAGAGATTAATATTATAAAACCTTGGGATTAATATTATAAAAGCAAGTGATTATTAACACTATAAACCAAAGACGTCAATAAACCCAAGGGGTTTATATTATAAACCCTAGGAATATGAACCCTTATATTAATAAACTCAACGGATTGATAATATAAGCCCAAGGGAATAATAAACCCAATGCATCAATACTAAAAACCCAAGGGATTATAAACCAAATGGAATAATGTTAAACACAAAGGATTAATATTATAAACCCAATGTATATAATCCCTAAGATAAATATTATAAACTCTAAAATTAAACATGCTTGACCATGGTTTACCATGGATGATTTTGATATTGAGGCAATCTTTGTCACAATGCGACATTGGACCCTCATTGACCATGATTGAGTTTCATATGAAGACAATATTTGTAACAAAGAGACATTGGACCATGGTTGATTTTCATATTGAGACAATTTTGTCACAATGCAACCTTGGACCATGGTTGACCATGGTTATCATAATGTGACATTGAACCATGAGACAATATTTGCAACAATGTGACCATGGTTGACCATGTTTGATTTTCATATTGAGATAATATTTCTCACAATGTGACATTGGACCATGGTTGACCATCTTTGATCTTCATAGTCAGACAACGGTTGACCATGGTTGAGCATGGATGGTTTTCATATCGATATTGTCTTTGTCACAATGTGACACTTGACCATGGCTGATTTTCATATTTACAAAATCTATGAGAATGTGATGTTGGGCCATGGTTGATTTTCATATTAAGACAATTTTTGGACACTACACCATGTTTGACCATGATTGACGATGGTTGACCATGGTTTATTTTCATATTTAGACAATATTTGTCACAATGTAATGTTGGACCATGGTTGATTTTCTTTTTGAGACAATCTTTGTCACAATCCGACGTTGGACCATGCTTGACCATGATTGATTTTCATATTGAGACAACCTTTGTCACAATATGATATTAGACTATGGTTGACCATGATTATAAACCCAAGCGATTTATATTGAAACACAAGATTAGTATTATAAACCCTATGAGTAATATTCTACCCTAGGAATATGAACCCTGAGTTAATAACCCCAAGGAATTGATATTATAAACCCAAGGGAATAATAAACTTAAGATATTAATAGTAAAACCCCAATGGATTATAAACCTAAGGGAATTAAATATTAAACCTAAGGGATTAATATTATAAACCCAATGTATATAAATCTTAAGAGAAATACTTTAAACCCTAAAATAAACATGGTTGACCATGGTTGATTTTCATGTTGAGACAGTCTTTGTCATGATGCGATGTTGAACCACAGTTTATTTTCATATGGAGACAACCTTTGTCACAATGCGACATTGGACCATGGTTGACGATGAATGATTTTCATATGGAGACAATCTTTGTCACAATGCAACGTTGGACCATGGTTGACCATGATTGATTTTCATATGGGGACAATATTTGTCACAATGCGATGTTGCGCCATGGTTTACCATGATTGATTTTCATATGGAGAGATTCTTTGTCATAATGCAACATTGAACCATGGTTGATTTTCATATTGAGAATTTTTTGTCGCAATGTGACGTTGGACCATAGTTGATTTTCATACTGAGAAAATTTTTGTCATAATGTGATGTTGGACCATGGTTGACAATGATTATAAACTCAAGGGATTTATATTAAACCTAAGGTTTAATATTATCAACCATATGAATAATATTATACCATAGGAATATTAACCCTTAGATTAATAAACCCAAGGGAATAAAAATCCAAGGAGTTAATACTAAAAACACTAAAATAGATAGGGTTGACCATGGTTGATTTTCATATTGAGACAATATTTATCACAATGCAACATTGGACCAAGGTTGACCATGCTTGATTTTCATATTGAGACAATATTTGTCATGGTGTGAAATTAGACCATGGTTAAAATAACACAATACAGTCTATAAAATCAACTACAAGTGTCTTCTCCAATATCAAACGCTGCGAAATCATGTTGCAGACGAAGAAAGATCATAGACAACAAATAACACAATATAGTTTATGAAATTCATGACCAATGTCATCTCCGATTCCGAACAACACCAAATTGATTGGAAGAACATGTTTCCACAAGATTCGTATATTGTTGTTGATATTCCTATCAAAATTACAGGGAATTCATTGCTCAAAGAGATTACTACTAAATTGTTAAGTCATAAAAACTATATTTGAAAATTATAGTTCTTGTATTCACACTCTTGCATGTGGCAGTCATATTTGACGGTATTGATAATCTGGTAGACATGCTTAATAAACATGAAATTGCTATGACTATTTCGCAGGAATCTACCGTGTCCCAAAATTCTTAAATCCAAGACCATTCTTATACCCCTTGGTCAGTCTCACAGACCATTCTTGCATCAGATTTATTCTCAACAGATCACTAAAACATAACAAAATCCTGACATATATATGCATGGTGGACATGAAAAGAGATTGAATTACGCATTGAAGAGCTTACCTGAGGAAGGGTGATCGAATGCACACTGTTAATGAGCGAGCACGCAATCGATTAAATTTGAATACGTGCATCAATCATTGGACCTGTAAGGACAGAAAACAAGAGGCAAGCGAGAACATGTATTGAAACAACTCATGAAATGGATGAATCATTACCAGACGGAATGCGGTACTCTACTTTGGAATTCATTATTAAAATATTTTTAAAACATCGTTTTAATTAATTCTACTGCCACGTTACTAGTGGCAGGCGTTCCAATTTGTAACATACAGGAGGAGAGCGCTCTCAGCCGTAGATTATTTACATATTCTGAGAATATTAAATCTTGACCATTGATATAAAAGTCAACCCACACCATGAAGTTGAAAGAAGCTGCCTCGGCAATTTTTTTTATAAAATGTGTACGTGAACGGTTGGTTGGTGATTGTTTCACGCTTGCTAATTATGAAATTAGTTTCAATTTGGTTTTTCATGCTTGCATATTATCAATATATTTATCAATACATTTATTTCTTATAAATATTTATTTAAATAATTTGCTGAAACAACATTTATCTATATAAACATAATAAAGGCTTTCTGGTTTACTTTCTGCAGCGGTGGATATCCCTCCAATCAACTTTAGTTCATATAAATTGTGAACACAAATGATTGAAATAGTGAACAAGCAAATAATTACTAACAAAGAGATTACATATGTACCGCGGCATGAACAAATAATTATTAACACAGAAACCATGTATGCATAGTGGGCTTTATGCCATCGACAAATATTATAACGACAGCCTTTATGTTTTCCTAGCAACGTTGAGAAGATTCCATAGTTTTTGTACAGCCAGAAAATGAACTTATGCAAATCATTTGGCAGTGTTGCCCCACAAAGAGAAAACAAATTATAAATTATTGATTAAAGTTAATAAGAAATTTTGCGTAGTTTAAACACAGTTTAAAGATGTGCTTATTTGTTTATTTTATGGGTGGATTGTTTTGTAACCATTTATATTAAATTTAGGTGTATATGATAAAAAAAATCTAATTTTAAACAAAATAACAGATTTAAGTTGTTTGATTTATATATTGTGATAGTGTTGAAAAATCATGATCTTTCAAATTTATTTATGCAAATTGATAGGAAATTTTGCAAGAGCGTAAAGTTGTTATTATTTCTTATTATTTGATTATTTTATAGCTAGATTGTTTGTAAGAATTTACCTGAAATTTAGTTGTGAATGGGAAAATTTGTAGTTTTAAATAACTTGATAGGTTTAATTTGTTTAATTTATATAAAGTAGTGTTATTGACAAAAAAAAATGATCTTTAAATCTTTTTTACACAAATCGATAGGAAACTTCATAATAGTCTAAAGATGTCTGTTATGTTATGGGTGCATTATTTTGTAAGAATTTATACTAAATTTAGCTTTGTTTTGAAAAAATTGTAGTTTTAAATAAGATAATAGATTTAGTACCTTGTCCCGAGGATGAACCACATTAGTTGGTTCGAAACATCGACCAAATCCTAATGATGTGATTAATCTGAAAGGCATTCATTCTGGTTTAAGGTTCTTTAATTTATATAATGTAATGGTGTTGGAAAACCATGACATTTGAAAATTATTTATGCAAGTTGATAGGAAACCTTGGAGGATTTTGCATTCAATTGGTTACTTTATGGCTTGATTCTTGCATAAGAATTTATTAGAAATTTAGTTATGAATGAGAAAAAATGTAATTTTTGGGCGAAGAGGCTCTCTACAACATTGTATAGGGGAGATATGTAAGTTAAATGAGTAACTAAGTATGTCAACATCTCCCCTCCATGATATGTCAACATTTTTCAAATGTGGTGAAAAATATATATTGTAATATCCCTAAAACCACTCCAAATCATAAGACATAATATCAAAATTAGAATTTGTGACGTGGTATTTTATGTTTGGAATTGAATTTATTTACATCATTACAACAGATATAAGGCTAATATCACTAATATTTAAACATGCTGGACTATATTGTGGGTTAAATTTATTTACATCATTACAACAGATATAATGCTAATATTTAAACCTCCTGTGCTAATGCTAATATTTAAACCTCCTGTGCTATATTGTATGCATACCACAGATACACATCATTGGGATGTGAATAATCAATGATTAAGTTTGTGAATGGAAATAAATAATCCATATGATTGGTCACGTTTTCCTTCACATGCAAGCCCTAATATCGCTGGAGTTTTAGAGGTGGATAATTGCCATAATTTATTGGGAGGAGAGTTAAATTAAAATTGAAATGAAATAAATCATTGGATGTCAAGAAATAGTTGTAGAACCGTTTGTAACTAGATCACTCATCGGTTCAAGAAGAAGAGAGTGAGATGATTACACTCTGATCGACCTCACATGTGGCGGTCCTTGCATTTCTTTGTCATCTAGTATGTCTGTAGATATAAATAGTGTAGTGAAGGTTCGTCCTAGCGAGTGTAAATGAATATATTTCTCTTTGTATGTTTTTTGTGTATTGTAGTGAAGTCAATATCTGTGATTGAGAGAGGACGGTTCTACAAAGAGAGTTGAGGTATCTAAAATCTTTAGATATATGGAAATGAAGAGTCGTTAAATGGAACAATTTTAGGTAGCACTATGGCATGTTTTCACTGTTGGAAAATTCTATCAAAGTGAATTCGTGAAACACCCCATCATCGCCCACAAATATGTAGCATTGGAAATATTTGTAGTTCGAGGTATGTCTACAAATCTGGCAGATCCCTCTTTGAAGATCTTGGTAAGCTATACGCCATTTATTTCCTTTGAGACTATGATTTTTAAATGCCTTGTAGTATGGCTTTACTTAAGGTAGAATGGTCATGGGCACGGTTTCAATTCCTACAAAGCTATATCATCTTCAACACATGACCTAAACCCTTATTCTATTATTAAACAATGGGGAGCTTCTACTTCACCTATGATATTTTATTTTCCTAGTATGTGAATAAGGTTAGGTAGATGTGTGTGGTAGTTGATTTTTTGGGCGACTCTGATGAAGTAGGGTCATATTATTTAGATGCAGACCACCTATATTGAGATGGGTTCAATGTTTTTACTTGTGCCACAATAGTTCTTCATCCACATAATTTAATCTAAAAAAAATTCCTTTGTGCGTTTATGTAAATCATCCCAAAATGAGGAGAACAAATCCACCGACCACTCAATCATGTAATTGAGAATTGAATTGCCAAGAAAGAGAACATCATGTTAAAAAATGCCATGAATTGTGTTGCATTTTAGTGATATATATATATATATATATATATATATATTTATATATATTTATATTGGCCAAGGAATATTGGGTAGGGTTTCCATGCATATAATATATACATAAACAAAAGTTGCATTTTCATTCAATGGAGATTGGGGTATATATACAAAGATTATGTTATGTGGTCTATGCACGCCTTGACTAGGAGCTCTTCATTCAACTCTTGCTACAAGTTCAAATTCACTACAAATAATCTTTTATAAGAGATTGCGATATCATATAAGAATTTTGTTAACTGAAACAAATATTATAATTTCTCTTCTAAGTTTGCTAAACTCCCCTGTAATAAACCCTAAACCCTAAAGCAAGTGTGATCCAGACTTGAGCTCCAATGGGATGCAAAAAGTGTCTTTTTCGACATGGCATGGATTTAATTTGATTGAAATTGAAGTTAGAAGTAATATATTTCTTCTGCTCATTAATATTTTTGGATTGAGTAATTCCTCATTATAACAATGTTGTATATTTTGTGTGAATGATATTCCTTTCATGACGGGTGTTATATTTTTCATTGAATGCATGCATGCAAATTATTGATAAATAGACATGCTTTTATAATCCTTGTGCATTTATTTAATGCAAGGGAAAGATACATGAATAGGAATGCTTTATAATCTTGATAACGTTAGGATATTCTGACACATAGGAAATAGTTAAGTATAACTTGGTCTAATGTAGAGTTAGGTAAAGTGTGTTTCTTTACTATGTACTTTTGTAACTTACAATCCGATGGTCACGATATGTAGTGATTCGACGGTTCATTCTCTCCTTGGTATTACCAACACTTGATCTGTGGCTTAACACCCGATTGGTCCATGATCTCTATTTAAAGAGCATGGAGGGTCATTTGTAGGGTAACCATTTATGAGAGAAGCTTATGTAAATTTTCATTCTTTTATTAATAAATTACCTGAAGTGGCCGCGTTGGCTCAGGCCATGGACTGTTTCCCTCTTTGAGGGTTTTAACCACCTCAAGAATACTGGTGTATTGATCTATGATCTGTTTGTGAGCGGTGTCCTTTGGTGTTCTATCTGAGGAACTTGCTCTGTAAATTCTTACATGGTATCAGAGCCATTTAAGGGCCACATCCATTGGTGATCCAAATCTGAAGCCAGTAGAACTGCATCCAACTGTCGTTTCCTAGATCTATTGTTACCGATTGCTTTCGGGATGAGAGGACTACTTTATTGTGTTAGGAGCATCTGTTCCAGTGACGAACCCCTTTTGTTTGATGCAAAAAGGTTTCCGGTAGCCCTAGCTACGTCATTTTTAAGGTTTGGAGGTATACAATGTTTATTTGCAGCTTTTAGTTATTTTCTCTCTGTTTATTTCGGTTTATTTAGCTCTTTGTTTTTTTATTACTGGATCTATACCTTTCATTTCTGTGTATGCTCTTTGCCCCGTGACTCTGTGCGATCTGGGCAAATCAGAAACAAAAAGGAAGGATTTTTCTCATGCGTATGCTCTTTTCTGCCACGCCTTAGTGTGATCTCGGAAAATTAGAAACATTGAGGAAAATATTTAATTTCCAGCTAAAGCTAACTTCAAGCCATAAGGTTTGTTTTTTTTGTATGTCCGTGTTGGGTTTTGAGTTTTTTGTTTTGTAGGCAAAAAACAGCTTTCTCAAGTAAGCACACACCCCAAAGCTTCAGTTACTAAATAAAAAAAACCCTTCCTCTTTTCCAAAAATTACTAACCTTTTAATTTAGCTCACTTGGTCCAAAGCTACTTTATGAGAATAGAGGTCTTGAGTTCAAGTCTTTCTTTTTGTTGAGATAATTAGATTAAGTTTGGAAAGGGGGTAGATTTTTTTTAAATATAACATTATCATTCATTTCCGCACATTCCTGCACTTCGTTGGCATCTTCAAAAACTTTTCTTCAAAAAGCCATAAGTTCTTCATCAGGAAGCCGTTTTCAGAGCCGTATTTTTTGAATCATCCTAATTTTTCGAGATCTTTCGATTGGAACACTTGGTTGCAACATCTATAGCTTCATTTTCTATTAAAATAGAAATTCCATGCCAAATTATTCTTGACAGCACCAACTACTTCCAATGGTGGTCCTACATTGTGGATTTACTTAGAAGTAAAGGTCTTTACAGAATAGCCTCAGGCCAAGAAACCAAACCGAAAGATGAAGATAAGGCAGCCAAATGGGAAAATAGGCAAGATCAAACACATGGGTTGATAGGGATGTCTATTTCTCCAAACCTTAGATTCCATATCACAGAACTTGATACTCCTAATGAAGCAATGAAATATATCACTAAAGTTTTTGGAATTAAAAATGAACTTAGAGCCCATCAACTCGAAAATGAGTTGCTTACGTCGGACCCTAATAAATTTTCTTCCATTGAAGATTTTTTGTCCAAGTTCAAGACCCTTATACTTCTCTTGTAAGGTGTTAAGGTTAAGAAAGAAGAAGGTAACCTTATCTATTCCATTCTTACTAATTTGGGACCAGTCTACTCTGTGTTTGTTTCCACCTTCCATTCTATAAGAGAAGCCTTCATTTCTCAAGGATAAGACTACAAGTCCCCTTCCTTTGATGCCTTTTGTGATTCTTTAATAAGAGAACAAGAAAAACTCTTACATCTTGGTCTTCTTAATCTTGGAAACTCTTCTAAGAAAGCTTTAGCCGCCCAGCAACAACCAAATTCAAAGAATCCTAAGAAGTTGTATCCTAAAAAGAATGGTCCTAAACCTAATAAGGGTCCTAAGCCATTTTAGTATCAAAATGAAAAATCATTTCAACAAAATGATAAAGCAAATAAAAACAAACGGAAGAATACTGATAGACATTTCCACTTTTGTAATCGAGATGGCCACTTAGAATCCAAATTCTTTAAGAAGATGGAAGCCTTGGAAGCAGCAATGAAGAAGCATAACATCCATTTGGATCAGTCAACAACTTCAACTTCATCTTCAGGAATAGCACTTTCTGCATGTGGTTGTCAAGCATCTCGGTCTGGATATGTACTAAATGTATCTTCTTCTTCTCATTCTCATGAGTGGCTCATTAATTCTGGAGCTTCTTATCACATGGCTAAAAACAAAGCCATGTTTTCTTCTTTAAATGATTGTAACACCAAAAATATATATGTTATTGATGATAGATCTCTTAGTGTTGTAGGGACTGGAACTGTTCATATAGACAATAGTCATTTCAATGATGTATTATGTGTTCCAACCTTATCCTGCAACCTTCTATCTGTATATCAGATAACTCATTGAGGTGAAGGTAAAATTGTTGAATTTTCACCTCATGATGTTGTAATTAAGGACCTAAGAGATCCTAAACAGATTTTAGCTACTAGCATTACTGATGATTCTACAAGGTTCTATAAGTTTAACAAATTTGGGTCATCAAATATTCCCTCAGTATTTGTTGCTCATAATGATGAAGTGAATAAACTTTGGCATGAGCGAGTTGGTCACTTAAACTATTGCTCCCTTCAAAATTTATCTAAGGAAAATATGGTGACAGGTCTTCCAATGGTATCTTGTAGAGATGGTGTTTGTTCCGGATGTGTACTTGGAAAACATCATTGGGATGGTTTTGGAAAATGTGCCTCTTGGCATGCCTCAGCCCCTTCATAACTTGTGCATAGTGATTTATGTGGTCCTCTTCCAGTTGTTTCATTCTCTTGCTACAAGTATTTCTTAACTTTCATTGATGATTTCTCCAGATGCACTTGGGTATACTTCTTAAAACTCAAGAGTGAAGTATTTAACATGTTCTTGGCCTTTAGGACCTTTGTCAAAAAACAATCTGGACATCAAATTCTTAAGTTAAGATCTGATAATGGTAGAGAATATGTTAACAACGAATTCATCAAATTTTGCACTGAGAATGGAATTCAAATGCAACATATTGTTCCATATACTCCACAACAAAATGTGTAGCTGAAAGGAAGAATCACACCTTAAAAGAAATGGCTAATTGTATGCTTCAATCTAAAGGACTTAGTCTTAATTTTTGGGCAAAAGCAATTAACTGTGCAAATTACATAATAAATCACACTCCTACTAAGGTTTTAAAGAATATCACTCTAGAAGTAGCATGGAGCTCAATTAAACCAAATGTAAGTCACTTTCATGTTTTTGGGAAGTGAAGCATGGGCCCATATTACAGATCAGAAACATAAAGCTTTAGAACCTAAGAGTGAAAATGTTTTTTTGTTGGATATTCTGAAGATGTCAAAGGATATAGACTTATTCCACTTAAGCCCAAAAATTTTATCATTAGAAGAGATGTAAAGTTTGCTGAAAATATATCGGCCTACAAGCCTAGTTTGGCGGATGTGGCACCTCTCTCTATCCCTTCTACTTCTAAGAATATTTCTTCTTCAAATGATGACAATGAGGATGAAAATCCTCCCCCACCTTCTAAAGATCCTCCTTCAGCTCGTCAGCTTCCAAAATGGGTCCATGCTACTCGGGATGCAGTAGGTGCTCTTGCCGGTGATCCTACAGATCAACGACGTACACATTCTCAGTTTGATAGAGCCTCTTCTTTACTAGCTCAAGCTTCAGCTAATTATGATCTTGACGCCTTTGCAGAAGCTTCAAGCCATCCAGATCGGGACACAGCTATGAATGAAGAATATCATTCATTATTCGAAAATGATACATGGGATCTTGTTCCCCTTCTAAAGGGACGAAAATTTGTTAGATGCAAAAGGGTTTACAGAACCAAGTATGGACCAAATGGAAAAGTTGATAAACATAAAGCTCTTCTTGTTGCTAAGGGTTTTTCACAAGTTGAAGGAATTGACTATATTGAAACCTTCTCCCTTGTTGCCAAAATGAACTCTATCTGCCTTGTTCTTTCCCTTGTTGCCTCTTTCAAATGGGAATTTCATCAGATGGATGTTAAATTTGCCTTCTTGCATGGGGACTTTCATGAAGAAATCTATATGGAACAGCCTATTGGCTTTATACAAATAGACTCCAGCGTTGTATGTCGGCTTAATAGATCCCTTTATGGCCTCAAGCAAGCTCCTCGGGCTTGGTATGCCAAAATGGATAGCCTTCTTTTAGAATCTGTATTTTCTATGTGTCATTTTGACAATACTGTCTACACCAAGAAAGTGGGAAAGTCTCTTATCATTCTTGTTATTTATGTTGATGATCTTATCCTTACTGGTAGTGATCCCAAACTTATAAACCATGTGAATTCCAGCCTTGAAAGGAAGTTTGAAATGACAGAATTAGGACACTTGCATTATTTTCTTGGTCTTCAAGTCTTGCGATCCAAGGAAGGTATTTCCCTTTCCGAGTCCAAGTATGCATGTGATCTTCTATGCCATTTTCACATGGAAGACTGTAAGTCAGCCCCTTCTCCCTTTCAGCCTGAAGCCAAACTTTCAATCACTTGTACTTACCCTGAAGTTGATGCTACCTTATACCATCAACTTGTAGTAAAACCTTTGTATCTGACCCATACTCGTCCCGACCTTTCCTTTTTCGTTGGCCTTATTGCTTGGTTTGTGCAAAACCCACATGAAAGTCATTGGAAAGTAGCTAAAAGAATACTTCGTTATGTTCGAGGTACAGTTCAGTTTGGGATTCATTACAGTGCAGAAGCATCTCCTCTATTGGTTGGTTTCACTGATTCTAATTGGGCTAGTGACCCTGATGATCGGAAGTCTACTACAGGTTATGTGTTCACTCTTGGTTCAGGACCTATTACATGGGCTTGCAAGAAACAAAGTTCCATTTCTCTTTCTTTAGCAGAAGCAGAGTATCGTGGTTCCGTAGAAGCTAGTAAGGAAGCCCTATGGCTTCGTCAGATCCTGTCAGAGTTTGGCTTTCAGCAACAGCATCCAACTACACTTTGGTGTGATAATCAAAGTGCCATTCAATTATGCAAAGATCCAGTCCAACATCAGTGCAACAAACACATTGAACTACACATGCACTTCATCAGAAAGCTCATTCACAACCATGTTCTTGAAGTGCAATATTGTTCAACAGATGATCAAGTTACAAACACCTTTACAAAGGCTCTTACAGAGGCAAAGTTTACTGATTTATGGTTGGAGTTAAAGAAGTTGTCACTAAGGGGGGATAAGCTCGAATGCCTCCTTCCTTCTCCTAATGTGTCATATTTGTACATCCTTCAATCCTATCCCAAGTTGTTCTTAAGGGGGGATGTTAGGATATTTCGACACATAGGAAATAGTTAAGTATAACTTGGTATATTTCGATCAAAAAGTGTGTTTCTTTACTATGTACTTTTGTAACTTACAATTCGACAGTCACGATATGTAGTGATCTAACGGTTCATTCTCTCCTCGGTATTACCGACACTTGATCCATGGCTTAACACCCGATTAGTCCATGATCTCTATTTAAAGAGCATGGAGGGTCATTTGTAGGGTAACCGTTCATGAGAGAAGCTTATGTAAATTTTCATTCTTTTATTAATAAATTGCCTGAAGTGGCCGTGTTGTCTTAGGCCGTGGATTGTTTCACTCTTTGAGGGTTTTAACCACGTTAAAAATACTAGTGTATTGATTTGTGATCTGTTTGTGAGCGGTGTCCTTTGGTGTTCTGTCTGAAGAACTTACCCTGTAAATTCTTACAGATAAAGTGGATTAATAGGTATGGTTTTTGTAAAAATTTATTTAATGCATTTAAAAGAAAAATATTTGTTATGTATATGACTTTTACTTTTATTTATACATGTGCAATAAAGTGCTCATAGAAAGAGGTATACTAGGTAGAGTCTTGTTAGTGGTTTTGACATAGAAATGATAACTCATAGGGATTAAATTATATATTTGATGAAAAAGTCATAGTCTTTGGCTTCATAAATTTATATTTCAGATAATCATGATTTTATAATTTTACAGACGATAATGTTGTAGGAAAGAATCATGACATTTGTAAGAATATAGTGATAGTTTCTAATATAACCTCTTTTGCAGTGATCAAAAAATGGATTTTAACTAATATTATTACAGGAAATGAAGTAATTATGTATATTTATTATTACCTATAGATTAAAGGTTCATTTAAAATAGTTTACAAGAGGTATCTAACCACGAGAAACAACCATACCATGAAGACATTGTGCTAAAAAAATTACTAGATAATGTGAGAGCATGCTTAATGTAATCACATGTAATTAGTTATGCTAAAATTGAAGGTTACACTTTTTTTGTAAAAATTTAAACAATAGACAAGGGATGGGCTGCTTTTCTTCCATTGAGTAACATATGAATTCCCTCATGAAACGTTTAATAAAATAATTTTTTTCTTACTTTTCACTTTGGGGTTTCGAAGGTATATTGATGCACATTCATGTGCTTTCCTATTCTGTTACTTTGATGGCATCACTACCTTACATGATGCTGAAAATCACATAATTCAATGTGCTATTAACAAAACTAATTAAATGAACAATGCCAAGGATGAAAATTTGTAGCAGGAGGCATTTCTTTAACAAATTTCCTTAATGGTTATTATTTTATGGGATTCTCTATTCCTTTTGTAAGCTTGCATCACTTAATAATAATGATTATATCATTTTTTATCAGTTAAGGAGTATGGGACAAGCCATTGGGAATACTACTTGTTGGAAAAACTGGTAAACTCTAATCCTATTGATTTTTGTAGGAGTCTACTAGGGGATACTACATATATATAAATAAACAAATAAATGTTTCCTTCATATGTTTTACTTAGTATTCAAATAAAAAATATATAAGTTAAAAATGAAAAATGAAAAATGTAAATAAAAAATCTAGAATGTAAGGCATAGAACTACCAATTTGTTCACAAGAAATTTGAGTCTATAATGTAAAGTTAACATACTATTTTGATTTTAACATGTTATTTTTTTATATATTATTATTGGTATAGTAATTAATAATATTAGTAATTATTATTCGAATATATTATAATAATAATCATATGCATTACAAGTATTATTATATTAGACTTGACAATTCGATCATATGGATGGAGGGAGGAGAGAGAGGAAAAAGGGGAGAGAGAGAAAGGGGGATACACATGGGGAGAGAGAGAGAGAGAAAGGGGGATACACATGGGGGGAGAGAGAGAGAGAGAGAGAGAGAGAGTGGATGATGGAAGAGAGATAGAGTTGGAGTGGGATAGAGGGAGGAAAAACCATGTACATTGAGAGATATAGGTGGAGAGAAACACTGAGTGACAAGGAAGAGATGAAGAGATAGTGAGGGAGATAGGAGAGAAGGATGGAAGAGAGAGAGAAGGAGAGGAGAGAGAGAAGGAGAGGGGAGAGAGATAGGGAGAGAAAACAAAGAGATATAGGATGAGAGAGAGATAGGGATAGAAGGCAAAGAGAGATAGGAGGAGAGAGAAAGGAGAGAGAGAAGGAGAGGAGAGAGAGAGGGTAGAGAGAAAATGAGATAGTGGCAGTATTGGAGAGAGAGAGAGAGAGAGAGAGAGAGAGATGGGGAGGGTGGAGGGATATGGGAGAGAAAGGGAGAAATGGCGAGAGAGGAAGGAAGAAATATATGTAACATCTCTCCCATCTTACAAATAAGAAAAGTATGTAATTTTCATAGAAATTTGACATTGTGAATTATTTTTTAAGGTAAATATATTTCACAATTGCATAATTTATCATTGTATAATGTTGACCACATGGGTTACCCAATCATGATTTTATTACTATTTACAAGTAACATTTAATGCTTTTATTCTATCCCCTTGAAATCCATTGCAAAATGTTTTTGCATACTTTATTTTTTCTAGAATTATTTTAATTTTTTTTGAATCATTTCCAAATCCTATTGTATGAAGACCCAAGCTTCATTTTTTCCTCAACTCTTAAATTCAAGAATATACTACTATGATTATTTTATTCATTTGAATATATATATAAATCTATATGTATACTTATATATGTGAGTATAGGCCTTACAATCATTAAAGGTCGTACATATTGATCTCCATACATATTCTTACCACATGAATCATTGAAAATGGTAGATAACTCTTATGTTTCAAAGTGATATATATAACATGCTCAACTTATATATTAATAAACATTTTCATGAAGGTTCACTTGAATTATTCTGTGTTCACCAAAGTGTTCTGTAAGGTGTGAATTGTATATTATATGTGCATATGTATATAGTCCTATGTCCCACTATCCACGATGGCTACCACAAAGGAGTGCATCATGGGGCGATGGGTTATGGGTTTGGGTCCACACTTCCTGCATGGAACCGAAGCTAGTTTTTGGACTTACTAGTGAAGATGAAATCTTGGTTGATCAATGGTGATGGTTGATTAGGATGATGTTAGTGTAACTACCCTACTATTCCTCATCTTCGCAGTCTCATGGTGATGTTGCTCCATTTACAAATTGGGCTTTGAAACCTCATATCAAACTCCACTACAACCAAGGGGGTTTTACCTCACTCATGAAGTGATTACCATCATGATATTTTTTGTTTAACTTGGATAAACAATCCAAAACTTAATACAATGACCATGGTTATGGGATGCACCTAGTTTGACTTCTTGGTAATTTTTCACATAAATTTCTTGTTCCCTTTGGGTTATTTTATTGCATAAAATTTTTCCTCACATTGTCTTGAAGATTTATGCTCTAACTATTGCTCAGTTGTTTTCACAAGTACCCTAGTTCCACTGTATAAGTTTTCTACTCATGAAATCAAATTTTAACACTTAAATCGAGGCTTTTCCCAGCCCAAATATCTCTATTGTTGATTATAGTTACTTTTTTTTAGAGTTACTACTCCTTTTTGTCGAATATTTTCATTGGTTTCTATGTCGGAATAAATTCCTTGTTTGTAATATTTTACTTGTCTTATCAATTGGCACTCTTATAGTATTAAATCTTTGGTTTCACCTCCCTCGTCTTTGGGAACCTTCCTACTTTTCTCTATATATTTTTCTTGCTCTCTTTAGTCCTAGTATCTTATGTGTAAGTGGTATTCCATGTATCACTCTTCATCCTCCAATATGCCAAGAAAAGGGTGTCATGGAGCCTAAGGGGTATTCTACAATAGCTCTCTCCTAGCCAATTCTAGAGTGCAATGCCTTATGGAGTTCTCTACTACCATTTATGTTCAATATGTTCCGTGACATTTCAAGTTGAAACATAGTAAGTAGAATGGGAGGGTGGATTTGAAGGACATTTCATAATTGATGCAAATGTTGAAGCAAGGTTTGCATGGGATCCATGACGTAGGGAATAACACCACCAAAAACATAAGATACATGTAGGACATCAATATCTATTGGAATTTAAAGACAATAATGGGGTAGGTCTTAGTGGAATGAATAGTGTTTCAATAGAAAATACTATTACGTATTGATGAACTCCAAATGTATACAACAAATATCACTAACATATCTTAATCCTAACAAAAAAATAAATTGATCTAGAGTTCTCAACATTATAGGAATAGGAGGCTTGTCTTGATACAATTAAAGTGGGTTCAAAGTTCAAGTAGATAGTCCTCAAGTAAAATTTTGTGTTTACTTTGATAGTAACCACGTGGTTACAAGCCTATTTGTGAATTTTAAAGTGTCTCTAAGTAGACAGGAATCTAGATAGAAAAATTATTATATAGTTAGAGTTAGTTTAACAATATGTTATAGAAAAAAAAATCTACTAGTCTGGTTTCCCATGAAGTAGAAGAGTAGAAATAACCATTTTTTATATGTTTGAAAAATCATATTAATAAAATTATGTGTGATTAACAAAAAGAAAGAAACATAATCCCCATGGGTTAGCTCAATCGGTCGAATCCCCATTGTTAAAGTACCTCGTCGATCAGGAGGTCACAAGGTCAATTCTCCTCGACGCCCTTGGGGTTAGGCTCAGCTAGTGGCCACGGGGCTTGATCCCCTTCGAGGTTGATCAACTCAGATATTTCCTATGGGAAAAAAAAAAAGAAACATGTGCACTTTCTATTCATTCGAATATTTTGGGTTGAAGTGACAAATTTAAACTACATGCTTCCTAGATTGGTTGCTTCCTATTAATGTTAGAAATGATATACTTGGTGGTTTGGGCTACTAATACATAAAGACCTATATTTTTGTGAACCATCTTTTCATGTTATGTCTTTGTATTGACATATATTACAATCTTAAAATACATGCATGTCTTGGATCATCACATCAATTTTTATAATAACTTATAACCTTCACTAATACAAACCAATATCTACAACCTAAACATATAACAGTCCTAAAAACTAAGGCTTCACTAACATAATGTCATGTAGCTTATAATATATAATGAATTTTTCACACACACACACACACATAATATTATAAAATGTGAAAACAAACCTCGCACAAGAAGGAAGTTTCATAATTTCTATACTCAACATCAATGACTATAATAAATTTAACATTTGCATTCTATTCTGCATGAAAAATAACATGTCACTAGAGAAACTCAAATTTCACCTAATCATACACAAATTTTATAAATATAAATTATGTATTTGAAAGACTAATTCAATTCCTTATATTTCATATTTTTTCAAAAGTGTCTTATTTCAACATGGGGTGGATGGAGCGAGGTTGACTGAGAACGCTATCCTCCTAGGCATTACAAATTGGAGCGCATGCCTCTGGTAACCTGCCAGTAGAATTAATTGAAATGATGTTTTTTTTTAATAATGAATTCCAAACTGGAGTAATTCATTCGATCTGGTAGTGATTCATCTATTTCATAAGTCATTTCAATACTCGTCCTCACTTGCCTCTCATTTTTTGTCCCTATTATGGGTTAATGTATAGGTTCAATGATAGATACACAAATTCAAATTCAATATAAATTAGGCTATTATCAATTTCATTCTCACTCATTAACAACCTACATTTGATCACCCTTCCTCAAGTAAGCTTTGCAATGCATAATTCAATCTCTTTTCATGGTCACCATGAATATATATGTTAGGATTTGGTTATGTTTTAGTGATCTATTGAGGATAAATCTAATGCAGGAACCACCTGTGAGACTACCCGAGGGGCATAAAACCATATGTTCTTTGAATAATTTGCAGCCATGGAAAATGGAGACGAGTGCTATGGTGCAATCCCTTGTATTGAATAGGTGCCTCTTCTTTATAGGCATTACTTATGTAGATCAATGGCTTAGATTGTTGGGGCAGTTACACCCGTTAACTGTTTAACAATTGTTCCATATTTTGTTTTAGAATATTTGATGTTAATATTTTATGGATTTTGAATGTGTATCTTTGCCCAATTTACAATGTTAAACACAATTTTTTTTTGCTATTAGCATGTAAATACTCTTATTGTCTTCTTGCAATTGTATACTTTTCCCCTTCTCTTATACTGCAAATCAAATGTGTGCGTTTCTGTGTTAGATTTGTGAGATAGTATCCACTATTTTGTACCATGAGGCTTTCAAAAATATTTCATCTCCATCGATTGTAATGAGCAGATCTTCATCATGTATTGGTGGATTAATTGATCACACAAAACAACCATGGATTTAAGAAGTTTGAGACACGATAGATTCTTGCGAAATAGTCACTGCAACTTCATGTTTATTACGCATGTCTAACAGATTATTAATACCATCAAATATGACTTCCACATGCAAGAGTGTGAACACAAGAACTATAATTTCAAAATATTTTTTTTATGACTTAAGAATTTTGTAGTAATTCTTTTGAACTCAACAACAAATTCCTTATAATTTTGACAAGAATATCCAGAGCAAGATGTAAATCTTGAGATGTTCTTCAAATAAATTTGGTGTTGTTCAGAATCAGATATGGCACTGATAATGAACTTCATAGACTATGTTGTGTTATTTGATGTTGTATGTGACCTTCCTTCGCCTGCAACATGATCCCATGGAAACAAGTTCTTCAAATGAAATTGGAAGCATTTGATGTCGGAGAAGACACTGGTTGTTGATTTCATAGACTGTATTGTGTTATTTTATGTTTTTTATGATATTTATTCACCTCCAAGGTACATGTAAAAATCATAGCATTTAATGGCCATTAGTGATAACCACATTCTCTCTTTCACCCTTCTCAAAACTTGCAAAAACCTTTTATAATTGCATAATATGTTTCAAGTATGACACATTATATTTAAGAAGATTTTTTACTCTCAAGCTTGACTCAGTAATTCTAATTAATACATCCTATAATCCTTAATTTGATTGAGGTGGCTCTAGGAACACTCAGAATTCAAAAGGGGCCTTGAAAAAAGCTTAAAAATGAAAGTCCTCATATAGAAATGAAACTAGTACCATATCGTAGTGCCCATCGCCCTGATTCCAGTGATGTGAGTAACACTCAAATCCGAGTTCGTATGCTCAAGTTATAACTGGTCAAAGTTCGAGTCAAACTTGGACAAGTGGCAGCCACTAACAAGGCAACAATTTAGCAGAGAACTGGCGCATGTAATCTACCTAGTGGACGGGCCAAATTTTTTGCCTACTTAATTTTTCCAGTGACTAGTATTTTTCGGCGACAGATTTTGAACCACTGTGTTATAATAATAAAATAAAAATATAATTTTGGTTGATAGGATGCCACCCCCGCAACCCATGGAACCATTTGATACCATATGTATAATAAACAGTGTGTCGAGCAGACCAACCCCAATAGAGCTGCTCAACCATCGGTCATACACACAAAACACATGTTATATGTAGTATAGTGGCAGACCCGCCAACCACTAACAATATACCATATACATTCTGATGAGTGTCAAACTCGCTCGACTTAACCAATGGTCGCTCCACATTGCGGAAGATCACCAAACCAACATATGTTACAAGATGTCGTAAATCGTAACTGCCAAACCGCATTTGACCACCAATGTTGAAATATGTTAAACCACGTTTAAAAAAACAACAACCATATGCTATGTTGGTTGGGCGAGGGTTGGAACCACCAACCTCCCCCAACAACTTAAGCCTTGTTGCCAATGGGCCAAATGACCCACATTACAATTAAGTTCTCTACCTATTATATCAACTCAAATCATTTTCCATCAAAGAAGGCCTGACGAAAGCTTGAGTGGCCTTTTGGGTGGAACCATGAGTGGGGGAATATTCCAAGATGCTGAAAAGATTCCCTTAGAGGGCCATATATGCCAGTGTCATAAATTGACAAGTTTATATTCATTTTTGCACGTTTTCCCACTAGGATTCCAGCCGTGTGATTTGTTTCCCCATATGAGCAGTAGAGCTTTAGGTGTCCAACATCAAGGAATCTATCAAGAATCTTGTGGAATCTAAAAGATTCACTTGGAGGCTTATTTTTTGTCGAGGCAAAATTATGTCAACTTTATAGTCATCTTTCATAGAATTTCACAAGGAGTGTAGTGGTGTGCTCAAAATATTCATCTAAGCAGCAGATATTTAGGCGATCTTCAGAAAGGAATATTTGGGCGAATCTTTGAGATTCGTGAGGGTCCAAAATTTGACAGTTTCAGAAAGGGGAAATGTTTGAAGTCGTTTGACATGATTTCACTTCAAAAGTTTAGCAATGCAGTCCTTTTCATCAACTGAGCTTTGCATCTTTTGGCCTTCCTCAAAAGTAGAGGTAAATGATGCAATTATGCCATGTATTTCTTATGATTTGTTGAGATGATGATTTTGTTGTTGAGATCCCCGATTACCATTATGTTGAGGGATACTTTTATGCCAAATCATGTGAGAATTATTAGCTTGTAGTGTTGAAGGAAAGCCCATTTGAGTGAGCTTTAGTATAGGGAGAATGTCTCATGGAGAGACATGCCACTCTAGTTGAGGGTATTTATCCTTGTAATGAAAAAGAATGTACCATGTACTCATCATCCTCTTGCAACATTTAATGAAGTGGCCTCCCCACTCTTGACACTAGGGCCTAGAGACATAACCCACACTGGGTGAACTCCATTATCAATGTGTTTGTGTTCTTGATTTGGTGATTGTCGTTATGGTTTTTCTTTAAATTATGCACATGTGGTCATATTATACTCTTTCACATGCAATTTTGCTAACATCAGAGAAGTATAAGGTCTTTCTTAATTCTGGTAGTTAAAGAGATCCAAATAAGTTTTGGTATTAGAGCGGTATTCTTGCCGATGTGAATTGCGAGTGTGAATGATTGATCATGCAACCAGAGTGGAAATGGAGAAAAAAAATATCCCTATGAGGACCTCCTTGGGATGGCACACATGGTAGACATAATGTATTTAGATTATGAGGATAATATGGCAAGAGAGGAATGAGAGAAAGAAAGAGTAGAGGACAATGCTCCATCTCCATCATCCAGTGATTATTATTCTTCTTCATCATCCTCTCATCATTCAGATGAGGAGATCAATGAGAGTCTTCAAGTAGAGAATTTTGAATTGAGGAGGCTTCTACACGTAGAAAAAGAGGATAAGTAGAGATTGGAGCTTTAGTTATGAGCCACGAAAGAGGCCTTGGAAAAATTTAAGTGCAATGAAGTTTTAGCGAAGCCATCATCACCTGCTCTAGAATCGATAACTAAGTTAAAAAATGTTGATCATTCTTCAGTTTCATTTTCACATGACACTATTTTTGTTGAAATCATGGAGGTACCCATTTCAGGAACTGGCTTGAGACTCCTTACAAGAATGGGGTACAAAGGAGGAGGACTTGGTGTTAATGGCCAAATAGCGACTCAACCATGGGAGGCTATATGAAGACGTCAATTTGAAGGTTTGGGATACATTGAAGGAGAGTGGTAGAAGGCAATAGAAGCTTCTAATACATTGTCAAAACCATAAAAGAAAGAGGATGATTGGAACACATCCCAATCCTCCCACGATAGTGCACATTGTAGAGTAAGAGTTAAGGCAAAATAACATCACTAGGGATGCACTAGAGATAGTCAAGAAAGGTATAAACTATCTAAGTATTCCAAAGTTAATTTTGATTACAAGCATGTTAATGATGAACAAAAATCATGGCATAGAAAGCTATGTATTTTTCGTGGTTTACATAACCATGTGGTTGTTGAGTATTCGAAGATAATGGCAACAAGAAAGAGGATGAGGTGTGAAATTCCTTCTCCACATCAGGGAAAGAAGAAGGTTAAGAAGTTGTAGAGGAAGAATATATTTTGAAGTCATTGCAATAGAGGTTGACATCAAAGGGCCACATGTTGGAGACTCCATTTAGAGTAGGATCTTAAGGACAAAGTGCCTGTGCAAGAACCAATTGGAAAAGTTTTTCAGCAAGCGAATCTTCCAAAGGGAGATGATGACCCATTCACTTTCATGAGTGACATATGGTTTTTCTAGATATGGTATCTTGTCATGGCCACATTTTATAAATCATGTGTTTATATATAAATGTAAAAGTGATGATGTGTTTCCCATCGCATGATGTTTTGGTCTTAATAGCTGGGGTATTGGTTTATATTTTGATGTAAACTTGACTAAAGAGTGTGTCCTATAAACGCTTGGCAAGTATGTGGATGCTTGGGTCACGATTGGTGATGTAATTGAGCATGTAGTTTACAAATATTGTACTATATGTTTGCAGAAGATGCATGTGTCGACTCATCACTTATGGCTCCAAAGAACAAGGGCGAAGGAGAAAAAAGTGTGACCTGTTAGGATGCTTGTGGTGCAGACAATGTAACATAGTAGTTGCGGATTATGTTCACGCTTTTGCAGGACAAAATCTCCTCAGTGGGGAGGAATGATATAAGTGGCTCTAGAAACACTCAAAATTTAAAAGTGGCCTTGAAAAAGGCTCAAAAATAAAATTCCTCGGATAGAAACAAGACTAGGACAAGATCATAATTCTCTTCCCCCCCAGATCCATTTTTACAAAATTTCACAGGGAGAGTAGTGGTGTGCTCAGAATATTCATACAAGAAGGGAGTTTTTTGGCATCTTGAAGAAAGAATCTTTGGGGGAATCTTCAATATTCTTGAGGGTCCAAAATTTAACGGTGTCAGAAAGGAGAAAAGTTTATACTAATTTAACATGATTTCGTGCCATGAGTTCAACAACGCAATCCATTTCATCAGTTGAGCTTTGAATTTTTTGGCCATCCTTGAAAGTGGAGGTAAATGATTCAATTATGCCATGTCTTTCTTCTGATTTGCTGAGATGATGTTTTTGTTGTTGAGATCCTTGATTACCATTATGTTGAGGGATATTTGTATGCCACGTCATGTGAGAATTATTAGCTTATCATGATTAAGGAGATCCCATTTGAGTGAGAGTTCTTATAGGGAGAACATCTCATGGAGAGACATGCCACTCCGGTTGAGGGTATTTATCCTTGTTATGACAAACAATGTACCATGTACTCATCATCATTTAGCAACATTTAATGAAGAAGCCTTTCCACTCTTGACACCATGGCCCGAAGATGTAACCCACACTGGGTGAACTCCATTATCAATGTGTTTGTGTTCTTGATTTGATGGTTGTCATTATGGTTTTTCTTCTTTGAAGTATGCACATGTGGTCATTTTATACTCTTTCACATGTAATTCTACTAACATCATAGAAGTAAAAGATCTTGGTTAATTCCGGTAGCTAAAGAGATCCAGGTCAAGTTAGAGACTATAATAAAAAAATTGAAAACCCAACCATCAGAAATCTTAGGAGACAAGAAACTACGCGTAAGAAGGTTGCGTGGGAACTAAGTCACAGGACACGTCCTCCAAAGTCCTGTGTCCCGTATTTTATCTGTCGGACACGAAAACGGCCCTAAAACGTGTTGAAAACATTTTTCATCATGTCCTGTAAAATGTAAAACGTATTCGTCGGTTTTCGTCGTGTTCTGCATCTGGAAAACGCGTATTCCATTGATAGAAAACGTTGCCTGCATAAGCTGCAATTTTTTTGAAAGAAACAAATGATTTTTGAGTGGGGCATTGTAATGATCAAGTCTAGGCCCTAGTATTGATATGCTATTCATGGTAATGTTAAATTTTTTAAGTAAGAGTGACATTCTCCTTAATCTTCATTTTCATCCTTTTACTTAAATTTTTAACATTACCATGAAATGACTCAGGATGTTTGAGAGTGGTTCTGGCCTCATTGGATTTCATATGGAGAAAGTAGAATTTTAGATTTCATTCAAAATGCAGCAGACTTATTAGTTTTCAAGATTTCAGGATTGAGACATTGTAATGTTTCCAGGTGACACCACATGCCCGAGCTACCCCTGCCACCAGTAGAGGACGTGGTCTACCTCCTATAGCTCCTACTTCTAGTTCTTCAGCTTCTAGAGCATAGCAAACTCCACTGCCAACTCCACCAGCACCAGCATCTACATCTAGAGGGAAAGGGAAAGCTGTGGCATTTTCTCGTAAGAAGGGTAGAGGAAATCAATAGGATTAGACTTTAGTTATTTTCTTATGTGCTTGTAAGTTGTACATGAACAATGAACATTGAATATTCAAGAATCAAGACCAAGCATATCACATTCTAATTTCTAAATAGTAAATTTTGAATCTATTTATTTTTTTAAAGTGAACTATGAACTTTGAGAAGTAATTATATTTTAATTTGATTAGATAAGCTGCAACCTGTAATTTAATATAGATAAAAAACTATATTTCGGTATATATATATATTATTAAATATATATAAAACGTGTCCCCCATGTCGTGTTTCCAGGTCATTGCGTTTTGTATTGAATACTCGTATTTACGTGTCCTCCGTGTCTCGCATCCTCGTGTCATTTGACTTAGCGTGGGAATCACCCTTGGATTCAAAAATCTAAATCATAATATAGTCAAATCTTATTAGTGGACGTTTATGATGTTTTATGCATGTTTTTTTATTATGTTGTTTATTTGAGAAAATGCGAAGGGATAAAATTGCGTATGGAAGATGCAAACATCCCTCTAATCATAAACTAACATCCTTGCAGATATAAAGTTTTGATGCATAGAAAGATTAACGACTTGAATTGTGTAGATTTTTTTCGTCTTTATCTCACATCACACATCTAGATTTTGTTCCGGTAAGGAATGATGACTTGCAATTTACTATGAAATTTAGTGTGTTACAAACGTCACATACTTTTCTTCAAATTTTAAAATGATATGATGAATATGAAATAACCCGAACTAAGCTAAACAGTTCACTTCACTTATGTCTTTAATTCACTTTATTGATTTTAGTACGGAGATTTTAAATATGGGAGTCCAAAGACAATCTCTTTATTATTGAAATGAAGATTTAAACGACTATTTCTTGTACTTTTCATTTTATTATTTTTTAAGATGTTTAAAAAATAGAAGGGAGAGATTTCACTATTGAATAGCATAATTATAGTCTTAAATAACAATGAATATTTGAAATATTCTTAACCCTCTATAGACATAAAAATAGCAAATTTTCAAGGTCTGAGCATGACTCTATTGGGCATGGAAATTTTCATATATAATATAAATGATTTATGGAGAATAATGTGAATAACTTAAATTTAATTTTTGTTTTATTTTAGCAAATTTTCAAGGTCGAGCATGACTCTATTGCGCATGGAAATTTTCATATATAATATAAATGATTTATGGAGAATAATGTGAAGAACTTAAATTTAATTTTTGTTTTATTTTTCAAGTAAGGAAGTGTGAAGATGAGAAAATATCATAACTACATATTTAGGTCATAGTTTTGAATTTTTGAGCTATAAATTTATGTATTAAGATGACAAAATACGCTTTTCAAATAAAACAATTAGTCAATTTAATGGAATATCTAAGGGTACAAGAAAAAACAACTTATTAAAATCTAAAATTTCATGGATGAACCACAATGAATTATATTGAACCATAGTTGAACATGGAGGCCTATAATGCATGGTCAAGGTTAACCATAGTCAAATTATGGTTATCCATCAAAACCGCCATTTCAATGGTAACCATGGCCAACTATAGAAAAATCATAGTCAAATCATTCTCAACTATAAACAAACCATAGTCAAAATATCACCCACCATAGTCAAGTTGTATTCAAACCATGATCAACTATAGTCAATCATATTCAACTATCATTGAGCATAGGCAAACCATGGCCGAATGATGGTCAATCATAGTCAAAACATATTCAACCATAGTTAATCATAATCAACCATATTCAAAACATAGTTAGTGATGTTTAAACATGGTGAATTTGGACAACCACATATCAATCCCTTGGGTTTATTAATCTAAGGGTTGATATTCCTAAGGTATAATATTAGTCATAGGGTTGATAATATTAATCCTTGGGTTTAATATAAATCCCTTGGGTTTATAATCATGGTCAACCTTGGTCCAACATCACATTGTGACAAATATTGTCTCAATATGAAAATCAACCATGGTTAACCATAACCCAACATCACAATGAGACAAAGATTGTCTCAATAAGAAAATCAACCATGGTTAACCATGGTCAACCCTATTTATTTTAGGGTTTTTAGTGTTAATCCCTTGGGTTTATTATTCCCTTTGGTTTATTAATCTAAGGGTTCATATTCCTAAGGTATAATATTATTTGTAGGGTTGATAATATTAATCCTTAAGTTTAACATAAACCTTGGATTTATAATCATGGTCCAAAATTAGATTGTGACAAATATTTTCTCAATATGAAAATAAATCATGGCTTAACATCACATTGTGACAAAAATTGTCTCCAAATGAAAATCAATAATGGTTAACCATGGTGAAACGACACATTGTGACAAAGATTGTCTCAATATGAAAATCAACCATGGTAAACCATTGTCAAGCATGTTTATTTTAGGGTTTATAATATTTATCTTAGGGTTTATATACCTTCAGTTTACAATATTAATCCCTTGGATTTAATGTTATTCCCTTGGGTTTATAATCCCTTTGGTTTTAGTATTAATCCCTTTTCTTTATTATTCCCTTGGGTTTATAATATCAATCCCTTGGGTTTATTAATCTAAGGGTTGATATTCCTAGGGTATAATATTATTCATAAAATTTATAATAATTATCCTTGCGTTTAATATAAATCACTTGGGTTTGTAATCATGGTCAACAATGTTCAAACATCACATTATGACAAAGATTTTCTCAATATGAAAATCAACCATGCTCCAATATCGCATTCTGAACAATATTTTCTCAATATGGAAATAAATCATGCCCAACCATAGTCAATCATGATCCAAAGTCACAGTGTGACAAAGATTATCTGAATATGAAAATCAACCATGGTGAACGATGGTCAAACATTACATTGTGACAAAGATTATCTCAATATGAAAATCAAACATGGTCAACCACTCGGGTTTATTAATCTAAAGGTTAATATTCCTAGAGTGCAACATTACTCATAGGGTTCATAATAATAATTCTACGATTTAATATAAATCCCTTGGATTTATAATCATGGTTAACCATGGTTGAATGTCACATTGTGACAAAGATTGTCTCAATATGAAAATCAACTATGGTCAACCATTGTCCAATGCCGCATTGTGATAAAGATTGTCTCAATATGAAAATCAACCATGGTCCAACATCACACTATGAAAAAGATTATCTAAATATGAAAATCAACCGTGGTCAACCATGGTCCAACGACACATTGTGACACAGATTGTCTCAATATGGAAATCAATCATGGTCAACCATGGTTATGTTACGGTTTATAGTATTTATATTAGGATTTATATACCTAAGGTTTATAATATTAATCCATTGGGTTTAATATTATTCTGTAGGTTTTAATAATATTAATCTTTAGGTTTAATATAAATCCCTTGGGTTAATGATCATGGTCAACCATGGTCTAATGTCACACTATGACAAATATTTTCTCAATATGAAAATCAACCATGGTAAAACATAGTATAACGCCACATTATGACAAAGATTGTCTCAATATGATAATCAACCATAGTAAACCATTGCCAACCCTATTTATTTTAGGGTTTTTAGTATTAATCCCTTGGGTTTATGATATCAATCCCTTAGGTTTATTAATCTAACAGTTCATATTCATAAGGCATAATAATATTCATTGGGTTGATAATATTAATCCTTAGATTTAATATAAATCCCTTGGGTTTATAATCATGGTCAACCATGATTAAACATCACATTGTGATTAATATTGTCTCTATATGAAAATAAATCATGGTCAACTATGATCCAAAGCCACACTTTAACAATGATTGTCTCCATATGAAACTCAATCATAGTCAATTATGGTCCAATGTCGCATTGTGAAAATATTGTCTCCACATGAAAATCAATCATGGTCAACCATCGTCCAAGATCACATTGTGACAAAGATTGTCTCAACATGAAATCAGCCCTGGTCAACCATGTTTATTTTAGGGTTTATAGTATTTCCCTTAAGGTTTATATACATTGGGTTGATAATATTAATCCTTCTGGTTTAATATTTAATTCCCTTGGGTTTATAATCATGGTTAACCATGATCCAATGCCACATTGTGACAAAGATTGTCTCAATATGAAAATAAATCATTGGTAACCATGGTCCAAAGTTGCATTGTGACACAGATGGTCTCAATATGAAAATCAACAATTGACCAATGTCACATTGTGACAAAGACTATCTAAATATGAAAATCAATCATGGTCAACCATTGTCAACCATCACCAACCATGGTTAATCGTGGTCAACCATGATCTAGTGTCACATTGTGACAAAGATTGTCTCAATAAGAAAAACATTCATGGTCAAAAAAGTGTCACATTGTGACAAATATTGTTTCAATATGAAAATCAAGCATGGTAAACCATGGTCAACCATGGTAAGCCATGTTTATTTTAGATTTATAGTATTTATCTTAGGGTTTATATACCTAGGGTTTATAATATTAATCCCTTCGGTTTACTAATCTAAGGGTTAATATTCCTAGGGTGAAATATTATTCATAGGGTTTATAATATTAATCCTTATGTTTCATATAAATCCATTGGTTTTATAATCCTTTTCAACCATGGTCAACCATGGTCCAAAATCACATTGACACAAAGTTTTTTTAATATGAAACTCAACCATGGTCCAATGTCACATTGCAATAAAGATTGTCTCAATATGAAAATCAATCATGCTCAAACATGGTCAACTATTGTCTCACTATGAAGATCAACCATGGTCAACGATGTTCAACCATGGTCTAACGTCGCATTGTGAGAAAGACTATCTCAATATGGAAATCAAACAAGGTCAACCATGGTCAATAACCATGGTCACAGTGTGACAAAGATTGCCACATGGTCCAACGAACCATGGGAAACCATGGTAAACCATGGTCTACTTTCGTATTGTGTCAAAGATTGTATCAATATGAAAATTAACCATTGTCAACCATGGTCCAACGTCTCTTTGTCACAAATATTGTCTTCATATGAAAATCAATCCTGGTCAACCATGGTCCAATGTCGCATTGTGACAAATATTGTCTCAATATGAAAATTAACCATGGTTAACCATGTTTATTTAGGGTTTATAATATTTATCTTAGGTTTGATATACCTTGGCTTTATAATATTAATCCTTTGGGTTTAATATTATTCCCTTGGGTTTATAATCCCTTAGGTTTTTAGTATTAATGTCTTGGGTTTATTATTCCCTTGGGCTTATATTATCAATCTCTCGGGTTTATTAATCTAAGGGTTCATATTCCTCACATTTATAATATAAATTACTTGGGTTTTTTTATGCCTTGGATTTATAATATTAATCCCCATGTTTATAATATTAATATTAGGGTTTAATATTTATTTTAGGGTTTATAATATTTATCTTAGGTTCAAAGATGGTCAACCATGGTCACATTGTATAAAATATTGTCTCATGATCCAACGTCACATTATGACAACCATGGGAAAAACCATGGTCAACCATGTCCAAACATCGCATTGTGACAAATATTGTCTCAATATGAGAATCGTCAATGGTCAACCATGATCTAATGTCTCATTGTCACAAATATTATCTTCATCTAAAAATCAATCAGGGTCTACCATTGTCCAATGTCTCATTATGACAAAGATTATCTCAATATGAAAATCAACCATGGTCAACCATGTTTATTTTAGGGTTTATAATATTTATCTTAGGATTTATATACCTTGGGTTTTTAGTATTAATGCCTTGGGCTTATTATTCCCTTGGGTTTATAATATCAACCCCTTGGGTTTATAATCATGGTACCATGGTCCAACGTCACATCATAACAAATATTGTCTCCATAAGGAAATCAACTATGGTCAACCATCATCAACCAGGGTCAATGATGGTCTATCATGGTCAACCATAATGGTAACCATGGTCCAACGTTGCATTTTAACAAAGATTGTCTCAATACGAAAATCAATCATTGTCGGCCATAATTAGCCATCATTATTTTTTCTTACTAAATAATAATATCAATTAATAAATTAATTATTATTAAGTAAAAATGAATTAATTATTATTATGATTTATTATTTAATAATAATTATTATTATTTAATAATTAATAACAATAAAGTATTATAAATGTTATTATTGTTATTATTATTAGTAACAAAAAAATATAAATTATTAAAAAAAATCAATAAATAATATTAAAAATTAATTATTCCCCGTAAATAAATAAATTGATTATTATAAAAAAACCAAATAATTATTATTATGTTATTTATTAATATAAATAAACTATTATTAATATGTAATTAAATTATTAATTAATTATTATTAATAGTAACAATACTATTGTTACTTTTGTTATTTAATTAAATTATTTAATATTATTTTATTTAAAATTATTTATTATTGTTTAATTATTTAATAATAATATTAACTGATAATAGCAACAATATTAATTAATAAGACATTAAGTTTGGGGTTAATCGCCTCGCTAATGGGAAAGCTAAGGACATTTAAGGTTACCAGGCGGAAATCTTAAAGATTGGAGGTCCTGTCCTCATCCCCAACATCCACAAGCTTTTCAATCAAGCAGTCAAGAAAGGGTTCCTTTTGGACTAAGAGCCTCATTATCCCTATTTTTAAAAGTGGGGATACAAATAACCCCTCTAATTATCGGACAATTATGATCAGCCCTCTCTTAGCCAAGTTATATGGTAGTATTTTGGAAAATAAGTTAAGCATATGGCTTGAAAGTGAAGGTAAGCAGGCTAAAGGCCAAGCAGGTTTCAGAAGGCATCACTCAATAACAGACCACCTCGTTACGCTTAGGATCATTGCAGAGGAATGTCATAATGATAAATCCAATTTATTTTGCTGCTTTGTCGACTTTAGAAAAGCTTTCGATACGGTTCCTAGATACAGCCTTTGGAATAGATTAGAAGAGCTAAAGGTTCCTCTGGAGCTGAGAGCTGCCGTTGTAAGGTTATACGAGAATGTAATTGCCAAACTAAAGAGCAATGAGGGGTGGTCGAAAGATATTAAATGTAACATCAGAGTTAAACAAGGTTGCCCCCTCTCCCCTACCCTATTTGGCATTTACATCGATAAGCTCGAAGGCTATTTAGAGGAAGCAGGATGTGATGGCATGATCTTAGCTGGGATAGTCGTCATCCTTCTTCTCTATGCTGACGATATTGTTCTTTTTGCAAGGTGCCCATTTGATCTTGATAAGCAACTCAGGCTTCTTAAGGATTTATGCTCTACCATGGGTATGACTGTTAACACTGACAAAACAAAAGTTATGACTATCAAATCCAAGAAGGACAATTACGCTAATTTTATGTATGACAATAATAACTTGGAGGAAGCATATTCTTATAAGTACCTAGGAATTGATATTCATCACAAGCTCAACTAGAACCATAGCATTGAGAAAAGGATTAATGGGGGGTGGAAAGCTTATTTTTGTCTTGAAAATAATTGTAAAACAACGAACCTCGTAATGTGGGATAAAAAGAAGTTCCTCTTTGAAACTTTAGTCACTCCTGTTATCTTATATGGATGTGAGGTTTGGGGTTGCAGCATCTCCAGAGAATCATGGAGAAAGATTGAGCAAATCCAGAAGTGTTTTATAACTTATAACCTGAAAATTAAAAGTAATACACCCTATCCTATTCTCCTCATAGAAGCAGGTCTTTCCCCTATTGAGAGTCTAGCTATGATTAGGTTTCTGCTATACAAGCAAAAACTCAATAACATAGACCATCATAGACTTCCTAAGCTAGCTTTAAATTCTATCCAAAACCACCTAAGGCTCAATCGAGGGTGGCATAAAGACACAAGGGCATGGTTAAACTATTGGGAGATCAACGAGAATGATGCATTGCAAAACATAAATAACATTAAAGATATTGTCACTTCTAAGTCAAAGAAAAAATGTGGTGTGAGAAAGATTTAGCAGCTAAAAGAAAATTAAGTTATTATAGGAAGGTCATCAACCCCACCCTATAAGATCAAATGTATCTCTCTATTTTAACTAGCTCAAAGAAGAAAATTAATATAGCAATGATTAGAACGAATTCTCATGAGCTCCATAGTGAAATAGGTCGTTGGGCAGTTCCTAAAACGCCATGGATGTAAAGGATCTGCCATATATGTGAGAATAGGAACATCGAGGATGAAAACCACTTCCTCTTAGAGTGCCCCGCATACAACCACATTAGATCTCAGTTTCACAATCTTTGTTACAATACTGAACTTCCTAGCCTTTTACAACGTCAAAATTATAGTGAGCTCGGGAGGCTTCTCTCCAAGCTTTTTGATCTCAGTGGACGTTAACCATCATCATCATCATCAACAATAGCCTTAATAATAACCATTATTTAGTAATAATAATAGTTATTTTAAAATTATAATAATAATAACAACAATAACAACAACAACAACATTTGATACAAATGAAGCTTTCGCCATATATCAACCACATTAATATTTTTAATGTGGTTGTGTTAACTTTACAATATATAAATTCATTATAAAAATTCCTTAAATCATTTTTACAAATTACTAATTTTCATGTTTAAATTGTCATTAACACTTTATAAAAAATATGATTAACTTAACTCTCATTATTTATATCTTATTTTCTAAAAAATAAATTAGCTAAATTTTAAAATTACAACAATTATATAACTCATTCTAAAAAAGTAATTGTTTTGTAAATTCTTTTATAATAGGTTTTGTATTATTTATAATGTAATTTCTATAAACATTAAAATCAATTTAATAATAATATAATTATAAATAGAAATTAATATTTTTTAAATAGTGGGAAAGTCAATTATAATTGATAGCTATTATAAAACCACGGCACGAGCTATTCTAAAACCACGGCATGTGTAATGATTTTTGCTAGTGGTCCCTAAAAGGGCAGAGTTTAGCTCTTGCAAAAGGCCTCTTAGTATTTGAAGAAGACTAGTTCATACTAAGAAGACTAGTTCTTAATAAAGTAAAAACAGTTTTATTTATAATAGAATTATAAAAATAAAATAATATTTTATTTTAATAGCTCGCATTATAAAATTATTATTTTATTTATTTTTATTATTGTCTTTATTTTACACAAATGGGTTGGACTCACCTTAATCCGTGCACATATCAGAAGGATGGCTTGTGATATTTTATGAAATAGGTATATGATTGTGTTTAAGTGCGATAGCGTTGGAGTAAAAATTAATAATATTTAGAACATTTATTTGAAACACAGTTTACAAGGGATTGTTGTATTTAAATTTATGTTTTTTTGGTGAATATATATATATTTTTTTTGTTTATATATAGTTTAAGATATAGTTTAATAAAACATGAATTTAAAATTTTAAACTTATATATGATGATGGTGGTTTGAGACCAAATTTTGGTCTATTGGAAATTGAAATTGAGATCAACATAAAATTGGAATTCTAAATTGGGTCTGTCAACGGCATCTTCTGAACTTGATCGAATCAGGTTTGCGGGCTGTGGTGGGCACGTGCGATCTACAGATAGGGTTGATATCAGGTGCACACTTTCCTTATCTTTTCTAATACATATTTGCTCATATATTTTCAAGTATGAATATTTCACCATAGCTACCAAAGATTACCAAAGGCAGACCTAGCACAGTTACTCTACAAACCCTTTATGAGTATATAGAATCTGTAGATAAACGTAGAGAAGAAAGAGAAGTCAAGCTACAAATAGAGTTAGAAGCCATGCTGGAAAATAAATTTGCATCTCTTGAAGACACAACCCAAAAACAAATAAAAATAAAAATAGAACTATTGGAGAATAAAATGGTGACAATAGAGACTAGGTTGCAGGTTATAGAAAAACAAAACCAAGATACTAACCAAACATCCTAGCAAGGAAATGCTTTAAAGAGCCTTAAAATGAAGGACATGATTAAAGAACTAGAAGAAAAAGTTAATAGTCACCTCACCCTAAATAATGTGGTAGATAAATTAGATATCAAACCAATTAAAGATGAAATGAACAACTTAATAGAATTAGACCATGAGCGTAACAAAAGGGCCTTGAACCTTATAATCTTCGGTTTAAAATAGGAGGTAGATGAGGATACTTTAGTCATAGCCTAGATAGAACTACATAATAGATTACAAATTGAAACAATGTGTCTTACAGAAGCAACAAGGTTGGGGAAATTAACTGAAAATAAAGGAAGACTAATCCGAATAAAGGTGAGCTCTACTGATCATAAGTATGACATACTTAGCAAAATCTCAAGTCTAAAAGGAACATGAATATTTATAAATGAAATCTCATCCCAGAAGATCAAGCGGAGTTAAGAAATGAGGTTCAAAAGGTAAAGGAAGCTAGAAATGAAGGAAAATGGGCAATAATCAGAAATAAAGAAGCCTTTATTCGGGATAGAAACCAAAAAAATAGTACTAAATAGAAATTCAACATGCTCCGGATTCTTTCTTGGAACTGCTGGGGCTTTCCATGGAACAAAGGCCCCAAGCTAAGCTGGATCTCAAATGATGTTGATATTATTTTTCTTGTTGAAACTTGGGAGCACGAAGAATCTAAGGTCCCTAACATAAATGGCTTTACGCTATGGTCTACCTGGAACAAGCAATCCTCCCATAGAGGCATTGGGGGAATAGCTTGTTACATTAGAAAAAACATCTCCCCCCATGCTAGGATTTATAAAAATGACCCTTACAACTAATATAGTTGGATAGAGATCACTGACATTAATAATAAAAAGACCTACATATCAATATGTTATTTTCCCCCCATCAACTCTAACTTCTATAATAAGAAGAATCTAGATAAAAATAGTCCTTACATTGGTTTAGAGAATGATATTTCTAGCTTAAGGAATGAAGGTAATATCCTTTTAATAGGTGACTTTAATGCTCGAACTTCAAGCAAACAAGCTATTATTCTAAGCAATCATTCAAACCCTAATCCTCTTTGGTTGGACGAAGACCCTACTTTGGCTAGTAGGTACAAAAGGAGCTCTGAAGACCTCAGGGAGAATCTGTTTGGGTCGGAGCTAGTCAAGCTCTGTAGTGCTCAGGATCTCATAATTTGCAACGGTCTAAAGAAGTTGCCCAATTCTAGCCAGATGACCCACATCCATGGGCTTGGTAGCAGCGTGGTAGACTATGTTATTTCCTATCTCCCTTTATACAACGAAATAATAAATCTTGACATCTTAAATGACCACGAGCCTGACTCTGATCATAGGCCTTTACTTATAACTCTCAACTTTGTCATGCATAGAGATCCCATAGAAAATAATCCTTATAGCCAAAAGAATTTAATATTTGATAGAAATAAAAACGATCTCTTTAAGAGAATTAAAAACTAATTTGCTTCCTTTATCTAGTATAGGAAACATAGAAGACCTCTACCATAATTTTACTACAACCCTCTCATATTCTATTAATAAGTTCTCAATTGAAGTTTCAAATAATAAAAGAAATAGCAAAACCAACCCATGGTATGACAAAGACTGTAAAAATGTGAGGAGAGCTATTAAGGAAGTTGTTGATGAATCTCGTAAAATGGACAAGATAAAAATATACAAATCCCTAACTAAAAGAAAAAGAGGCAATACATTCGTAAAAGACAAGAAAATATCTTACACCTCTCTAAGGTAGCTCCTAAGAAATTTTGGAGGCAGATTCTGACTAGGAAATCTAATGATAATAATAAAATTGCTTTACACGATTGGAATTCCTATCTTAAAAAGCTCTATGAATCTCCAAATATCATGGATAACTTTGAAACCCTGCCCACAACGAAAAAAAAATTCTCTATAGAAGACATTGATTTTGGGGTTAAATGCCTGGCTAATGGGAAAGCTAAGGACATTGAAGGTTACCAGATATAAATCTTAAAATTGGAGGCCCTGTCCTCATCCCCCACATCCACAAGCTTTTCAATCAAGCAGTCAAGCAAGGGTTCCCTAAGCTATGGACTGAGAGCCTCATTATCCCTATTTTTAAAAATGGGGATACAAATAACCCCTCTAATTATCAGACAATTATGATCAGCCTTCTCTTAACTAAGTTATATGGTAGTATTTTGGAAAAGAAGTTGAGCATATGACTTGAAAGTGAAGGTAAGCGGGCTAAAGGCCAAGCAGGTTTTAAAAGGCATCACTCAACAACAGACCACCTCGTTATGCTCAGAATCATTATGGAGGAATGTCGTAATGATAAATCCAATCTCTTTTTTTGCTTTGTGGACTTTAGAAAGGCTTTCGATATGGTTCCTAGAAACAACCTTTGGAATAGATTAGAAGAGCTAAAGGTTCCTTTCGAGTTGAGAGCTACTGCTATTAGATTATATGAGAATGTAATTGCCATTGCTAAAGAGCAATGAGGGGTGGTTGACAGATATTAAGTGTAATATCAGAGTTAAACAAGGTTTCCCCCTCTCCCCTACCCTATTTGGCATTTACATTGACAAGCTCGAAGGTTATTTAGAGGAAGCAGGATGTGTTGGCACAATCTTAGTTGGGCTAGTCATCATCCTTTTTCTCTATGCTGACGATATTGTTCTCCTCGTAAGGTGTCCATCTGATCTTGATAAGCAACTTAGGCTTCCTTAAGGGTTTCTACTCTACCATGGGTATGATTGTTAACACCGACAAAACAAAAGTTATGATTATCAAATCCAAGAAGGACACCTACGCTAATTTTATGCATGACAATAATAACTTGGAGGAAGTATATTCTTACAAGTACCTAGGAATTGATATTCATCACAAGCTCAACTGGAACTATAGCATTGAGAAAAATATTAATGGGGGGTGGAAAGCTTACTTTGGTCTTGAAAATAATTGCAAAACGGCAAACCTCGTAATGTGGGATAAAAATAAGTTCCTCTTTGAAACTTTAGTCACTCCTGTTATCTTATATGGATGCGAGGTTTGTGGTTGCAGCATCTCTAGAGAAACCTGGAGAAAGATTGAGCAAATCCAGAAGCGCTTTATAACGTATAACCTGAAAATTAAAAGCAATACACCCTACCCTATTCTCCTTATAGAAGTAGGTCTTTCCCCTATCAAAAGCCTAGCTATGACGAGGCTTTTGTTGTAGAAGCACAAGCTCAATAACGTAGGAGATCATAGACTTCCCAAGCTAGCTTTAAATTCTAGCCAAAACCAACTAAGGCTCAAACGGGGGTGGTATAAAGACACGAGGGCCTGGTTAAACCATTGGCAGATCAATGAGAATGATGCATTGAAAAACATCAATAACATTAAAAATATTGTTACTTCTAAGTTCAAAGAAAAAATGTGGTGTGAGAAAGATTTAGCAGCTAAAAGAAAATTAAGTTATTATAAGAAGGTCATCAACCCCACCCTAGAAGATCAAAAGTATCTCTTTGTTTTAGCTAGATCAAAGAAGAAAATTAATATAGTGAAGATTATAATGAACTCTCATGAGCTCCATAGTGAAACAGGTCATTGGGCAGTTCATAAAACACCATGGATGGAAAGAATCTACCATCTCTGTGATAATAGGAACATTGAGGATGAAAATCGCTTCCTCTTAGAGTGCCCTACGTACAACCACATTAGATCTCAGTTTCATAATCTTTGTCACAATACTGACCTTCCTAGCCTTTTACGATGTCAAAATTATAGTGAGCTTGGGAGGCTTCTCTCCAAGCTTTTTGAGCATAGAATAAAATTTGTTTCTTTAGGTCCGATAGACCAAAGTTTTGTCTCAGTGGATCTTAACCACCATCATCATCATCATTAAAAATATTAATGTACTAGATATATATCGAAAATTCCATTTATATCTATCAAGCCTTTGATAAATATATAATAATAAAAATAATATTATTATAATTAATAATAATAACTAATATATATTAATTTTTTTTAATTAACAATTATTATAATCATTTTAAAATAATAATTATTATTACTAAATAATAATTATTATTAAGATTATTGTTGTTAATTAATATTTCTATTGTTATCTATTAATATTATTATGAAATAATTTACTAAAATAATAAAAATAACAATAATATTGTTACTATACATTTTAATTAATTGAAAATTTAATTAAATATTGATAATAATTAATGAATAATAATTTATTGAAACATTTCGTATTCTTCCGCGAGCACTGCTGCCTCCTGCTACAACCTACTCTGCGCAGCCTGAGACTGGGCTCTTCCCTCTCGACTGTTTCCGGCTCTGACCCTGGTCCTCCTGACCTCTGGGTCTCTCAGATCTGCTAGGATCCTTCTTTTTTCTCCTGTTCTTCTTCAAGATCTCGCTGAGCCACTTGATCTCTTATCAGAACTACTTGGATCTGTGCCCTCAGAGATTCTTCCTGCAGGGTCTTATCGAATCCTCTTCTTCTTCATCCCAGTCTTGAGATGCCTCGCTTCCTGTATTTGCTTGGTGCAGATCGGTTTTGCTGATTTGATCTTCTTTTCCATGAAGGCCCAAGGCTCGCCCATCGGTCCCTCGCAAGCTCCATCCTCGGAAGCTGAAGCAGCCTTCTCCTCTCTACTTGCTTCACTGCCCAAAAAGAAGAAGTCTGAAGTCACTAAGTTCGTCAAAAGGCTCGAGGATGTTAGGAGGTAAACCTCCCTCTTGAGGGCCCGATCCAGGTCGCTTTGTCCCTGGAAGATCGTGCCCTGGTGGGTCAATTCATGGGCCTTTGGCCCTCGCCAAAATCGACGGAAAACTGGGTCGTTAAGAACTGGGTTCCGCTGATCAAAAACAAAGTCACCTCTTATTTTCTGGGTAGAGGATTCTTCCTGTTTGAGTTCAACACAAAGGAGGACAAAGACCTGATCTTCAGGAATGGGCCCTATTTCATGGGACCTCAGGGCCTCTACCTCAACAAATGGACCCCTGACTTTGATCCGGCCGTGGATGTCCCAATGGCAGTCCCTGTCTGGGTTCGGCTCCCTAATCTTCCAGTGCATTGTTGGAACTGGGAGTCCCTCAAGTACATAGGAAATACTTTGGGAAATTTCATTGATAGAGCAAACAACAACGATCAGTACGATTGCACCTGAATCTGTGTCAAGGTGGACTTAGAGGTGGGGCTTCCGGAGGCGATCAAATTAAAGGTTGGCAATTGGACGCATGTGCAAGTGCTGGACTATGAGCAACTCCCTTTCAAATGTCGTAAATGTCACATCTATGGCCATTTTGCAGGAGGGTGCCCGAAAAAAGGGGAAGCAGAGAAATGAAAGGAAGAGGGCTGGAACCAGGTCAAGAGGCCAAAGACATCTCACAAGAAATCTGGGGTTCATGGCCCCCAGCCTGCCTCCACCCAGAATGTTCCCCCACCAAAAAGCCAAGAAAATAGGTATGAGGTCTTAAGCTCTGCTAAAGAGACTCCTCAGGAAGAAGATAGGCAAGATAAACCATTAGAGAAAATAACTTCAGTAGAAGCAAGACCCGAAGAAAGCACCACGACAAGAAACAAGGATAAGAAAACAGAAGCCTCCGAGGAGGAACATGATTCGGAGGAGTCTGAGGAGGATGGAGAAATAGGAGATACATAGACATAGGTCAGAAGATCTGCAAGGGGCCGCAAATCTGCTAGAGAAAAGAGAGATCAGGAAACTTACAAAGATAAGCTTCACGGTAGTCAGCCCACTCTGGAGAAACTCCTTGGCAAAAATCCGAAGATGATCGAAAACCAAGCACAGGGCTCCAAGGGAGCCCATCATCATAAAAATAAATGATGAAGATTGTCTCCTGGAACTGCAGAGGAATGGGGAGCAAAGTGAAAGAAGAAGCAACGAGAAGCCTTATAAGAAGAGAAGCCCCAGACATTCTTCTGATTTAGGAGACCAAAATGGAGGACAAGGAGTTTCTCCAAATCAGTAAAAATTTTTGGAAAGGAAGCAGCGGACATGCAGTTTCAACACGGAGAGCCTCTGGGGGTCTGGGCTCCCTCTGGAACCCTCTCAAGTTTAGGCTGGTCACTGAGTTGCACAACACCCACTGGTTGTTTTTGAAGCTCCAACCTTTGGACTCGATGGAGGCAGTCAGTCTTTTCAATGTCTATGTTCCAACAAATATAGGGGAGAAAAGGGAGTGCTGGGACTCCATCAGACATCTGTTGGAGTCAAAAAATTTGGAAAACATCATTGTTGCAGGGGATCTAAACCTTACCTTACGCATGGAGGAAAAGCGAGGAGGCACAATCATAAGGGACCCTGCAAGGGAATGGGTGGAAGATCTCATGCAGGATTGGGATCTGCTTGACATCCCCCCCAGAAAATGGTAAGTACACCTGGTCTAACAAAAGAATAGGTCCTGGTGACATTGTTGCTAGACTTGATAGATGTTTGGTGTAGAGTTCCTTCCTTTTGCTGGGCTTAGAATTTAGATTGCATATCCTCCCATGCAGTGTTTCAGATCATAAGCCCATTTTGCTTGAGATGTTGGGCCACAAAGATCTTGGCCCCATCCCCTTCAGATTCAACCCTCTTTGGGTCAAGGAACCAAAGTTTCTGAATTTGGTTCAAGACTGCTGGAATACGCCAGTGAAAGGTTCTTCTTTCTTCATTTGGGAAGAAAAACTTAGAAGACTGAAAGTGGTTCTTAAAACTTGGGCCAAATCTCTTCCCTCCCCTGCAAAAGAGAGAAAGTAGGCCCAGGACAATCTCGCCTAGCACCATGCCCAAAGTGAAGATGTAGAAATCACTAAAGAAGTATTAGATAAGGAAGATGAGCTCCAGAAAATATTCCATAAAGCTTTCCTTTCAGAGGAAGAGCATTGGAGACAGAAGTCTAGGAGTTTATGGCTTAAAGTAGGAGATAGAAATTCTGCCTTCTTCCACAAACAAGCTCAAGCCAAAAAGAGCTTCAATTCTATTGCAAAAATCAAAGATGGCAACTCGACACACAAAGACTTTGATAGCATAAAGAGAGCAGCTTTCAATCACTTTCAAAACCTGTATAGAGAAGAGGGCGTGACGAACCCAAACTCTAAATTTTTGGAGGCGGTTCCCCCTAGGATCTTACCTTCAATGAATCAACAGCTTGAAGCAAAGATCTCTATACAAGAAATAAAATATGCTCTCTTCGACATGGAGCCTGAAAAAGCCCCAGGCTCGGATGGCTTCACTGCAAGATTTCTTCAAACCTGCTGGCAAATGGTGGAGAAAGACCTCTACAAAATGATTTTGAAATCTCAGAATTGCTAGAAAATTGGGGGCAGCACCAATTCAGCTTTTCTTGCCCTCATTCCCAAGGAAAAGGGTGCTAAAGAATTTAATCGGTTCCGCCCCATCTCTGTTTGTAATATTGGATACAAATTAATCACAAAGGTTATTGCCAACAGACTAAAAGGTATTCTTCTAGCCATCATCCTGGAGAACCAAGGCAGATTTGTTCAGGGGAGACAACTTGCTGACAACTTCATCCTCGTGCAAGAGGCGATTCACTCGAGCCAGCTTCGCAAAGAGAAAGGTATGGTAATGAAATTAGATTTGGCTAATTCTTTTGATTGGGTCAGAGTTGCTTTCTTTGGGAAGTCTTGAAAAAATTTGGCTTTGGAATGGGCTTTTTAAAATGGATCTGTGCTTGTATTGCTGATCCTTGGATTGCCCCCCTGGTGAATGGGAGAGCAGCTAGTTTTTTTAAAGCTTCAAGAGGGCTTAGGCAGGGTTGCCCCCTCTCTCTGCTCCTCTTCATCCTTCATGTTTCTGTCCTGAGTTTCTACCTGGATCAGAAACTGGTTGACCAAGAGATCTTGGCGCTCAATATAGCCAGAGGGGTTAAAAATGTTAACCACACCCTGTTTGCGGATGATACCCTCTTGTTAGGGGTTTCCTCTGCTAGATCTTCTTTATGATTTAAGGAGGTCTTGGACAACTACAGTGAAGCTACAAGCAACATTTTAAACAATGGTAAGTGCAAAGCTTTTTGCTGGAATATCTCAGTTTCCACCCTTTCTGCCATTTTAAGAATTCTGGGCTTTACTGCCTCCCTCAACTGGTCCTCCTTTACTTATTTGGGCCTCCCCATCTTCCGCAAATTGGCATACAACAGAGATTGGATTCCTCTGTTGGACAAATTTAAGGCCAAAGTCCAAGCTTGGGGATTGTCATGGTTAAACCTTGTTGGAGAATTTGTCCTCATCAAATCCGTTCTCAGTAGCCTCCCCATTTTTCAATTCTTTGTAATTCTAGCCCCTTCAGGCATCATAAAAAAATGGAAGCCTTCATTCGCAAGTTCTTCTGGAAAGGGGGCAATCACAATGACAGGAAAATCCCTTTGGTAAGTTGGGAGAAAATATGCAAGCCCTAAAGCGAAGGAGGCCTTAACTTCAAAGATCTCAGCCTCCAAAACATAGCCATGGGAGCCAAGATCTTCTGGAGAATCATTGGACCACATCCAGGTTGGGCGCAAAGAGCTCTATGGAGGTAATATTTCATGGGAAAGAGGAAGAGATGTCTAGACGCCCTACTAGCCACCACAGGCTCACAACTGATCAAACTCTGTCACAAAGCAGCCCCTTTAATCAGAGATAGAGCGTATTGGATTCCAGGAAATGGCAAATAAATTAAGATATGGGACGACAGCATTATGATGCACCCTCCTTTATCATCCCATTGCTCTCTTCATGCACTGCGTTTGTGGTTGGACAACGCAGGTTGCATTACTCTTTGGGACATTTCACAATGGGAAGGCAGAAATTGGCTGCGTTGGAGACTCCCTCCCATCCCTCCTAAGCTGTCTCAAGCACGTGATCTTCTCCTTTCTTTGTTAAATGGTATGGCACCTTTGCGCGTGGGTAAGAAGGATGCCCGTAGTTGGGGAGCCACCCCAGGGCTTTACATGGTTGCGCAGGGATATAAATGCCTTCATGATCGACCTAACGTCCCTCCTAATCCAGCTGTTTGGAATGGGATCTGGAATTTTAAATCCATGCCTAAGGTCGATTCATCTTGTTGGCTATTACGTCATAGAGGGATTTTAAGAGCAGATAGATTGAAGAAGAAAGGATTTCATGGTCCCTCTCAATGCCACTTATGCTGTGACAGTGAGGAGAACGCCTAGCATATCATTCTGGATTGCAAATTTTCAAGAGAAATCTAGCATGGCCTTTTGAGCTACAGGAAATCTGAATTCATTTTACCCATGTATATATCAAATCTTTTTGCAAACTGGCGAATTACTAAACAGAAACGCTCCCAAAAAATGAAAGTTTCATATCTGCATGGCTCTCCTTGCCGAAATTTGCTTACTGGAAAATCTAGCTCGAGCATAATAGAAGAGTTTTCAGACATGAAAGTCTAAATTCCCAGTTCATCATTACCAAAACAAAATGCCTTTGGAAAGAAAGTCTGGGGGAACATTTGCCGGATTTGAATCTAAGCCAGCAAGACTTAGAATGGGGTGCCTCGATGGACCTCCATTTCTCTGGCGAAACAAGGAATCAGAAGGTCATAAAAGAGTGGCAATTCAGAGGGAAGGAGAATGATCTATCGGATTTGCTCCTCAGGCAATCCAGATTCTCTTTGTTCTTTGATGGAGCAGTGAAAGGCAATCCTGGATTGGCTGGGGTAGGAGGAATTATAAAAAATAAAGAGGGCATAATTGTGGCAAAGTTCGCTTGGGGATTAGGGCAGTCTACCAGCATGCAAGCTGAAGCCTTGGCACTTCTGCAAGGTCTTAAGCAAGCAAAGGCTATTGGTCTCTCAGATGTCAGTATTATAGGATATTCTCAATCCATTATCAAAGTCTTAGTGGAGGATTCCTCTCCTGCAGACATTAGACTGGCAAGAGTGATTTCAAGAATCAGAACCTTGGTGAAATCTTTCTGGACTACAACCTTCCTCCATGTTTTGAGGGAAAATAATAAAGCTGCTAATTTGGAAGCCAACAAGGCAATTCCACTTCCCGCTGACTGTCTCTTCGTAGACGGAATTGAGAATTGGGACTCCATCCCATAAAGATTGTCACGTTTTTCTGCATTTTACTGAATCAGTTTGTTTGTCTATTTAAGATAGGGAAAATAACGAAGATAGACTCGATAGTCTCGAGTAAATCTTGCGGTTTCCCAAGTTTTGGGGCCTTTGATCAGTTAGTGGAAGAAATTTTAAGGGCTATGCCCAATCAAATGTAACCGGTGAAAGGCATTTTGGCCAAATTCTAATATAAACCCATACCCATTCTTGTAAAAAAAAAAAATTTATTTAATTATTTATATTAAAATATAAACATGGTAATTATTATTTAATTTAATTTTTAATATTATTTATTGAAAAATATAAATATTTTTTTTTATATTCAATTTTGTTAATAACAATAATAACGTTTATACTAATTTATTATTATTAATTATTAATTGTTAAATTAATAATAATTAATTAAATCATTTTTATTCAATAATAATTAATAATTAATAATTATTATTATTTAGTAAAATAAAATAAATCAACTATGGTTCATCATGGCGGACCATGATTGATAATATTGAGACAATCTTTGTCGAAATGTGACATTGGACCATGGTTACCATCATGGTTGACCATCAATGACCATGATTAACCATGATTGATTTTCTTATTGAGACAATATTTGTCACAATGCTACATTGGACCATGGTTGATCATGATTATAAACCCAAGAGATTTATTATAAACCCCAAGATTGATATTCTAAACCCTATGAATAATTTTACACCCTAGGAATTTGAACCCTTAGATTAATAAACCTAAGTGATTGATATTATAAACCCAAGGGAATAATAAAGCAAATGCATTAACACTAAAAACCGAAGGGATTATAAACCCAATTAAATAATATTAAACCCAAAGGGATTAATATTATAAACCCAAGGTATATGAATCCTAAGATAAATATTATAAACATTAAAATGAACATGCTTGACCATGGTTTACCATGGTTGATTTTCGTATTGAGACAATCTTTGTCATAATGCAGCATCAAACCATGGTTGACCATGATTGATTTTCATATTATTTGTGACAATGGGACGTTGGACCATGTTTGACCATGTTTGATTCTCTAATTGAGAAAATCTTTGTCACAATGTGACTTTCAACCATAGTTGACCATGGCTGGCCATGGTTGTCACAATGTTACGTTAGATGATGAGACAATCTTTGTCACAATATGACCATTGGTTGACCATGATTGACCATGTTTGATTTTCATATTCAAAAAATATTTCTAACAATGTGACGTTGGACCATGGTTGATCTTCAGAGTGAGACAATCTATGTCACAATGTTGCGTCGGGCCATGATTGACCATGCTTGACCATCTTGGACTCTAAGATAAATATTATAAATCCCGAAATAGTCCCCAAGGGATATAAACCCTAAGATAAATATCATAAACCATAAAATAAATATTAAACTCTAATATTAATATTATAACCTCAGGATTAATATTATAAATCCAATGGATTAATATTAAAAACCTAAGGGAATAACATTGAACCCTAGCATTAATATTAAACCATAGGAATATAAATCCTACGATTAATAAAACCAATTGATTATTATTTTAATACTAAGGGATTAATAAACCCAAGGGATTTATATTAAGAACCAAAGAGATCAATATTGAGAGCCCAAGAGATTAATGTTATAAACCCTTGGGATTAATATTATAAATGTGAGTGATTATTAATATTGTAACCAAAGACATTAATAAACCCAAGGGATTTATATTATACACCCTAGGAATATGAACCCTTATATTGATAAACCCAACGGATTGATAATATAAGTTGAATGGAATAATAAACCCAATGCATCAATATTGAAAACCCAAGGGAATAATATTAAACAAAATGGATTAATATTATAAACCCAAAGTATATAAACCCTAATAAAAATATTATAAACCCTAAAATAAACATGCTTGACCATGGTTTACAATGGACAATTTTCATATTGAGACAATCTTTGTCACGATGTAAAATTGGACCATGGTTGACCATGACTGATTTTCATATGAAGACAATCTTTGTAACAAAGAGACGTTGTACCATGGTTGACCATGGTTCATTTTCATATTGAGCCAATCTTTGTCACAATGCAATGTTGGACCATCGTTGACCATGGTTTCCCATAGTTATCATAATGTGACGTTGCACCACAAGACAATATTTGCCACAATGTGACCATGATTATTGACGATGGTTGACCGTCATATTGAGATAATATTTCTCACAATGTGACATTGGACCATGGTTGACCATGGTTGATCTTCATAGTGAGACAATGGTTGACCAAGGTTGAGCATGACTGGTTTTCATATCGACTATCTTTGTCGCAATGTGACATTCGACCATGGTTGATTTTTATATTTAGAAAATCTATCACAATACAATGTTGGACCATGGTTGATCTTCATATTAAGACAGTCATTGTAACAATGTGACACTGGACCATGGTTGACCATGGTTTATATTCATATTTATACAATATTTGTCACAATGTGATGTTGGATCATGATTGATTTTCTTTTTGAGACAATCTTTATCCCAATGTGACATTGGACCATGGTTGACAATGATTGATTTTCATATTAAGACAATATTTGTCACAATGTGATATTGGACCATGGTTGACCATGACTATAAACCCAAGGAATTTATATTGAACCATAGGATTAGTATTATAAACCCTATGAGTAATATTATACTGAAGGAATATGAACACTAAGTTAATAAAGCAAAGGAACTGATATTATAAACCCAAGGGAATAATAAACCTAAAGGATTAATACTAAAACCCCAATGGATTATAAACCTAAGGGATTAATATTATAAACCCAATGCATTTAAACCTTAAGAGAAATACTTTAAACCCTAAAATAAACATGGTTGACCATGGTTGATTTTCATGTTGAGACAATCTTTGTCACAATGCGATGTTGGACCATGGTTTATTTTCAAATGGAGACAATATTTTTCACAATGCGACACTGGACCATGGTTGACCATGATTGATTTTCATATGGAGACAATCTTTGTCACAATGCGATGTTGGACCATGGTTGACCATGATTGATTTTCATATGGGGACAACCTTTGTCACAATGCGATGTTGGACCATAGTTGACCATGAATGATTTTCATATGGAGATAATCTTTGTCACAATGTGACATTGGACCATGGTTGATTCTCATATTCAGAATTTTTTTGTCAAAATGTGATGTTGGACCATGATTATAAACTCAAGGGATTTATATTAAACCTAAGGATTAATATTATCAAACCTATGAATAATATTATACCCTAGGAATATGAACCATTAGATTAATAAACCCAAGGGATTGATATCATAAACCCAAGGGAATAAAAATCCAAGGAATTATTACTAAAAACCCTAAAAAAGATAGGGTTGACAATGGTTTAGCATGGTTGATTTTCATATTGAGACAATCTTTATTGCAATGTGACATTGGACCATGGTTGACCATGGTTGATTTTCATATTGAGACAATATTTGTCACAATGTGACATTGGACCATAGTTGACCATGATTATAAACCTAAGGGATTTATAATAAACCCCAAGATCAATATATTTAAACCCCATGGAATAATATTAAACCCAAGCGATTAATATTATAAATCATAGGTAAATAAACCCTAAGATAGATACTATAAACCATAAAATAAACATGGTTGACCATGGTTTACCATCGTTGATCTTCATATTGAGACAATAGTTGTCACAATGTGACATTAGACCATGACTGTTTTTCATATTGAGACAATCTTTGTCACAATGTGACATTGGACCATGTTTGACCATGACTAACCATGGCCGACAATGGTTGACAATGGTTGACCATGGTTGATCTTCATATTTAGACAATATTTGTCACAATGTGACATTAGAACATGATTGATCATGGTTGATTTTCATATTGAGACAATATTTGTCACAATGCGGCATTGGACTATGCTTGACCATGGATGAAAGTGATTGATTTTCATATTGAGGCAATCTTTGACACAATGTGACATTGGACCATGGTTGACCATGACTATAAATCTAAAGGATTTATATTAAATCATAGTATTAGTATTATAAATCCTATGAGTAATATTATACCCTACGAATATGAACTCTTAGATTAATAAAACCAAGGAATGGTTGACCATTGTTGATTTTCATGTTGAGATAACATTTGTCACAATGCAATGTTGGACAATCATTAAATTATGGTTGATTTTCATATTGAGACAGTCTTTTCCATAATGCGATGTTGGACCATGGTTCACAATGGTTGGGCATGATTGATTTTCATATCGAGACAATCTTTGTCATAAGGCGAAGTTGGATCATTGGTGATTTTCATATTGAGAAAATATTTGTCACGATGTGACATTGGACCATTGTTGACCATGATATTAAACCCAAGATTAATATTATAAACCTTAATAATAATATTATACCCTAGGAATATCAACCTTTAGATTAATAAGACCAAGGGATTAATATTATAAGCCCAAGGTTTATAAACTCTAAGTTAAATATTATCAACTTTAAAATAAACATGGTTGACCATGGTTTACCGTAGTTGATTTTCATATTGAGAAAATATTTTCCACAATGTCACATTACACCATGGTTGACCATGATTGATTTTCATATGGAGACAATTTTTGTCACAATGCAACGTTGGGCCATGGTTGATTTTCATATTGAAAAAATCTTTATCACAATGTGACGTTGGACCATGGTTGGCCATCATAATAAACCCGAGATTTATATTAAACCTAAAGATTAATATTATCAACCCTATGAATAATATTACACCCTGGGAATATGAACCCTTAGATTAATAAACTCAAGGGATTAATACTAAAATCGTGAAATAAACAACATTGACCATGGTTTACCATTGTTGATTTTCATATTGAGACAATCTTTATCACAATGTGATGCTGAACCATGGTTGATTTTCATATTGAGACAATCTTTGTCACAATGTGACATTGGATCATCGTTGACCATGATTGTAAACCCAAGGGATTTATATTAAACACGAGGATTAATATTATAAACCCTATGAGTAATATTATACCTTAGGAATATGAACCCTTAGATTAATAAACCCAAGAGATTGATATGTGGTTGTCCAAATTCACCATGTTTAAACATCACTAACTATGTTTTGACTATGGTTGATCATGATTGACTATGACCATGTTTTGACTATGGTTGATCATGAATGACTATGGTTGAATATTGTTTGACTATGATTGACCATCATTCGTCAATGGTTTGCCTATGTTCAACCATAGTTGAATATGATTGACATTACTTGAGCATGGTTTGAATACAAGTTGACTAGGGTTGGTTTATAGTTGAGAATGATTTGACTATGATTTGTCTATAGTTAACCATGGTTATCATTACAATGGTAATTTTTGATGGTTAACCATGGTTTCACTATGGTTAACCTTGACCATGGATTATAGGCCTCCATGGTCAACTATGGTTCAATATAATTCACTGTGGTTCATCCATGAAATTTTAGACTTCAATAAGTTGTTCTTTCTTGTACCCTTAGATATTCTATTAAATTGACTAATTGTTTTATTTGGCAAGTGTATTTTCTCATCTTTATACATAAATTTATAGCTCAAAAATTCAAAACTACCTTTTATCTATATATATATAATTTTATTACCTTCACACTTCCTCTTTTATAAAATAAAATAAAATTTAAATTTAAACTAATCAAAAATCAATTTAAAATATTTACATATTCTTAATAAATCATTTATATTATATATGAAAATTTCCATATCAAATAAAGTTATGCCTAGGCCTGAAAAAATTACTATCTTTATGTCTATAAAAGATTAAATATTCATTGTTATTTAAAATTATAATTATACTATTTTACTTTTAAAATGTTAATTAACCTTTCAAAAAATTTTGTAGATTTGTAAAAAACAATGTAGATTTTAACCATTAAAAATATTAAGATGGATAGTTCCAAAAAAAAGTTTTTAGAAACTCTATACAATTTGAATCCAAATGTCTTTTGAAAATTTTTACAAGCTCTGCATTATTGCGCTAACAAGATAGCTACCACTGATGGTGAAAATCTCTCCATTCCATAATGAAAGCTCTCACTTCAATTTTTAAACCTCTTAAAAAAATTATTATTTTTGAAAAATGTTATTTTTGAAAACTATAACCAATAGTCGTTAAAATCTTCTTTCAATAATAAAGATGCAGTATTTCTCAATCCAATATTTAAAATCAGTAAAGTGAATTAATGACATAAGTGAATTGTTGAACTTAAAGTGAATTAAAGACCTAAGTAAAGTGAATTGTGTCGTAAGATTTCTGACGGTTGGGTTTCCAAATTTGTGATTATAGTCTCTAATTAAGGATGATAGGATGTATTAATTAGATTTTCCGAGTAAAGCTTGAGAACACAGTATCTTCTTAAGTGTAACGTCTCGAACCTGAAACATATTATGCGGTTATAAAAGGTTTTTGCAGGTTTAGCCAGGGGTGAAAGAGAGAATGCGGTTATCAATAATGGCAATTACATGCTATGCTTTTTACCCGTCTCAATCATCGGACCTATACATTAACCCACATTACCGACATAAAACAAGAGGCCAGCGAGAACTTGTATTGAAACAAGTCATGAAATTGATGAATCATTACCAGACCGAATGCGCTACTCCACTTTGGAATTCATTATTAAAAATATTTTTTTAACATCGTTTTAATTAATTTTACTTCCACGTTACTATTGACAGGCGGGCAACGCCTAACCAGCCATCTATAGAGTATTTAATGTCGAAATATATGCACGCAACTTAACACGATAATACCGGAGCGGGCAATTTCGGCATTAAATAATATTTGGGCGCTCCCGTGTTATTGGGTTAAGTTGCGTGCATATATTTCAGCATTAAATACTCTATAGATTACTGGTTAGGCTTTGCCTTGGCAGGCATTCCAATTTCTAACGTACAGGAGGAGAGCGCTCTCAGCCGTAGATTACTTGACCGTTGATATAAAAGTCAACCTTACACCATGAAGTTGAAAGAAGCCGGCTCGGCAATTTTTTTGGAGTGGTCTAATGAGACGAAAGAATTGCTCGAAATTGCCCGGTTAATGAGACGGAAAAATTGCCCCGTTTTTGTTCCGCTCGGAAAAACCTCCGGCTCTGGCCGACAATCCTCCGACCCCGACATTGATGCAACCCAAAGTAGATCAGCGCAATTGCCGAGGAATTGTCAGCTTAACGAAAATTGGAAAATCCCGATTGAATAGCGATGTCAATGGGTATGTATGACATGGAAATTCCTATTTCCACCACAGATTTTTAATTAATGCCCCCTGACATGTGCGGGGGATAAGGAAATATAATGCGCCCGTCATGTCTGGAAGAGAAAAAAAAACGGCGAGCGTTATATTTCCCTATCCCCTGCACATGTCAGGGGGCATTAATTAAAAATCTGTGGTGGAAATAGGAATCCCCTGTATGACATACATAGGGATATCACATCATCTCCGAAAAGTCGCAGTATTATGTCATAAGTGGATCAGTGCAATTGCCGAGGAATTGTCAGCTTAACGAAAATTGGAAAATCCCGATTGAATAGCGATGTCAATGGGTATGTATGACATACATAGGGATATCACATCATCTCCGAAAAGTCGCAGTATTATGTCATAGTAGCTGGGATGCAGAGGGTGTCACCTCAGCATCGAGGTGATGGTCACCTAGAGTCGTAGGTTTTTTCTGGGAAACTTCTTCACTTTGTTAGACTACTCTTTCAAATTTCTACAAATCATGGAGTATTTACAAATCATTAAATTAGAAATTGTCCCAAAAGGTGTATAAGAGGCCAATAGATTTGTTAATTTAGAAAAGTTGTATGAGAAAGGTAATTGTAGATGTGTATGCTATATGTTTTGCATTTTCAAAAATATCAAGGTCAACTTTTGAAGATGAAATGTCATGCATTAGATCCTAGATTTGAAAAAATTGTATGAGAAAGACATTTGTAAACGTATACGCCATATGTTTTGCATCGTCATTTATTCTTGAAAGCACGCAAAGAGAATCGAACCTTCTTAGAGGATGAAACACACCTCTATTAAATTGTAAATACGACTCTTTTTAATTAGTTATCTAAAAGGAGAGAGTGCAAAACTAACTCCCTGGGGCACCTTGGTAAAAAAATCTATTTGTATATTTAAGCTAAGGATAATGTCCTTGCTGATTATCCCTTGCATCAATTTTGTGGTTGCTTCGGGGAAAAATAATCTCCTTCAGGTGTAATTGCCTCAGAGTATGTTTTTAATGCATTTGTCTCACACCTAGGAGACAACTTAACGATTATATTGATCAATTGTTTTATGGCGCATATAAAATGCTTCTCCATGTCTGATACATCACCAGGTTGTAGTTTAAACTTTACACAAAAATTTCAAACCTCTTTGATATTGTGATGTTGCAGACAGTATACCCACACATTCTGAGGACTTTCTATAATCTACCAGAAACCTCATTAGGGTTTTGCAAATTTTTTCGTCAGTGTTGCCGTCTTCCATAAGATCCTTTGCTTGCTTATTTGACTTTCGATTAGCTACAAACACTATCTCAGGTTTCGGCTGTAGAAAGTTCACATTGGCCAAAACTTCTATGTATTGTGAATGAACTTGAAATATTCCTCACATTCTGCAATATTGGTGAAGTCATCCATCATTCAAGGTCGCCACCGCTACTGCAAACTGTCCAGCATTTGGGCACCTAACTCCAAGTTCATTCCATACTCTCACACTGCAGCACAACACACCCAATACAGAGAGAGATAGATAGTCATACTCTAGTTTTTGGGCACCACTCAAATGATTTTATTCGGTTCAATTAGACTATCATAGGGAAGAACTGGAACCACCCAACAGTCCCAACAGACCTGACAGCAGCATTGAATCGAAGGGCTATCATCATTTCTCATCCGTTCAAATTCATACTGCAAAGGCATAATGGTTGCCAGTAAGATAATTACTATACTCTGTAAGATTGATGTACCGATAAAGAATATTATATACATATATTGATTTTGCAAATTATTGTACCATAAAATACCAGAACTCTATGCTGCCAATTTAAGAGTACATGATGAGAACGAGTACTTTTGCTAAGATATGAACGAACTAAATAGTAAAACCAGAGAGCATAGCAATAAATGATTGAAGAAATAGCATCACAGTGGAAGCCAAGGCAGCAGGCAAATCCTGGAACGCCAACCGTGACTGGATGAACCAGGAAAGGCACCAGACATTATATATATCAGTTTCCCTGCATCAACTATCACTCATGCAAGGTTGAGAGTTATGGCTTCTCCTGGGAAAACCCATCCCAGCTTCAAAATAAAGAAGCAGCTCAAGAAAACGTGTATGACTAAAGCCACTGCAGCCATCCAGGCCATGGCCATGACCTTTCTCTGCGATTGAAGGAACTTAGGCATTGGAAAATTTAGTGCATAGGCAAATAATTGAGGAAGCATCTAGATGGAAAACAACCTGAGTCGTCCGCCGAAGAACAATTAATGGATTTCAGGGATTGACCCTCGCAAGCACATCCAGATGGAAAACAACACGAGTCGTCCGCCGAAGAAAAATTAATGGATTTCAGGGATCGACCCTCGCAAGCACATCCAGATGGAAAACAACACGAGTCGTCCGCCGAAGAACACTTAACGGATTTCCAACTGCAGAGATCGACCCTCGCAAGCGCAGCAAGGGTAACAGGAAGGGTAATTTGACAGATGTCATCATGATATAAAATATCAGTAATTGTACAGATGTCAAAAAATCATCTGCCAGATGTAAATCTGAAAATGAAAATGTAATTCAAAAGAAGGCCATCGGCCTAATAATGGAAATTAAACATTTGCAACATATCTTCACGGACATATCTCTGAAGTTTTAACATTTGTGGTATACCCACACCAACATGGGCTAATAGTTTTAAATTAATAGCATAACCATGTAATATATAAAAATAATTTGCCCTCTTGCAACCTCGAACATGTTGTGAATCTTACCGGCTTGAATAATGTTGTCACTAAAAAAAATAATAATTCTTCCCTTATCTTGAGAAAGTGGCTTCAAAATTCACATCCTCCTGTGGTTAATATTCTATTGTTCCCTGGTCACTGCGTGGCAACGTTCACACATTAGCTCGAGCAATGGGAAGCTATGGATGTGCACGACTTTCCCTCTGGTAGACTTGGTTTACTTCCTCTGGATGGTATTTGGGCCTCTCTGGAATGTATCAGTGGCTCGAATGTATTTGTGGCATCCCTGGAATACGTGTTGGTTTCGTCCCAATGAATCCTCGACTTTGACCCCCACTTGTGCACTGGGCGACTGATCTGTGAAATAAGGGTCTTGTTAAATAAGGGTGTTGTTCCATCTGGTACGGTTTACGGATTCCAACCTATGACTGTAAAATTTAAAAACCCTTGACCGACATGGTGTTAGGCATGGACCACGGTCGTATGGCTTCCATGACTACTGCATGCTCCTTGGGGATATATGGCCTATCAGCCTTCAATGTCCTAACAGGGCCACGCTCCTTGGAAATGCTTGAATACAGCTTGTCGGCCTCCTAGTGCTATGATGGTGGTAACTCCTTTTCGTCAATGATCCAACTCTCCTTTTTCCTGCACACCTTGGGGTTTTGATGTGGTTCGTCTTTTGAAATTCTGCGCAGAACCACTCGACCTGGTATCAATGCAATCATTCCTGACTAGGCCTTGTAACGATTCTTTCGACCTGTCATTTCATGATCCCATTGGAATGGCTCGAACTAAACTCGTGTGCTTCGACCTAGCAGTATGGTAGTCCAACTCCTGCACCTACGCTTGAACTATGAAAATGTAGCGATATGAATAGCTTGTAATATGTGCTTGATTTGAACATTGGTCAATTGTTATACCTTTGTTATCACTCCCAAAGATTTTTAGATTGTGTTTGCAATCTCGTTGATTTAAATACTAGTCAATCGTTATTCCCTGGCTCCGTTCTAAGATCCCAGTACTACCCACTTAGGATTTTTCATGACCAAATCAGATCTCAAGCGATCTGGAAAAACTATGTGGTCGAATTACAGCACTCAAATCTCAGAATTTTGATCGATTGGCCTCTTGGCCCTCCTACATGGGCCAATACTTCCACTTGTTCTGCTATGCATACCTCAAATGACTGTGAGGGACATTGATTTATAAATCAGCCTACAATACTTACTTGCCCCCTCAAACATTGGAGTGATGCTTCTTGGCTGCAAACAATGGCCCTGCAACAATGACGTGATAACCAATCCTTGGAGAAAAGCTTGAATTCTTAATTCAATGCCCATAACAACCAAAAATGACCCTTATCAATATATTAATGAAATCAGATCTCCAGAGATCTAAGGCTAAACTTTTTCTTAATATTTAGATCTCAACCTCTTAAACCTGAATGGACAAATATGACACAGAAGACCCCGATCAAATCTGAAAACCTTCAAAAAAATAATTTGGCAAAGGTAATGTTTTCCCTTCTTCTGCAACGCAGGAAATTTCTCATTCAATCAACTGAAAAATAAATCCAACGAGGGTGATACCAAATACCATCGAAGATGGAGATGCTGCTAGAGTGAGAATAAATTCCACTAAAGTTCCCTATATGAAACCCTTAGACTAGTAGGATACACAACTCTGATACCACTGTAAGATCCCAAACAACACAAAGTTTAATAGATATGGCACATTTAAGTGTTCTACTTAGATAAGCTTGCAATCAAACAGGGAATGCAAGGGATATGAAAAGAAAGCATCCATTTATTCTATTAATAATTAAAAAATATTACATGCCGATGTGATTGACGTGAATCCCTTACTGATGGCGTGTACGACCGTTCATCTTCTTGAAATTCCAAGACACTAAAGCCCAATAGTGGACCCTAGATGGACCCACCAAACAAAGTGTCCGTGAGGATTTTTTTTTCTGAGATCCAATTAGAACTGGCCAAGTCGAGTTCTCAATAAAATAGAATAAGATTGATAAACTCGCCATGATCCCACTATCTAGCTCCTATCCCTTTTTATAGGTTTGATCAACTCTCTAGCAACGTACCATGGGTCGATACCATGAGCAAATTTTGTCCACTTTGACTATATCAGGAAAATGGAACATTGCACTTTATTAACTCTTAATTGAACTAAAACCAACCTTTTTTAAGTAACTGTAATATTGTTTATTTTATTTACTTACTATATTTAGTGTTATTTGTATATATGCATAGCATTACCTTGGAAAGTTGTATTTTCAATGTTAAATTAAGGATAAAAATAATGTTATAGACTTCTTAGGATTCTTAATTTTTTTTTGGCTTTATCAAATCTTGTCCCGTTTCTCATTATATTGGTATCTCATTTATTTATAGCTTCATTAGTTTTTGTTCATTTACATTTTGGAATATTTTCTTAATGAGAAAACTAAGAGTTAAATAAAGATGAAAATTAATACATATTAGTGGGTATCTACTTTTATTTAAGTTTTTCCCATTTTCTTTTTGTTAACTTCATTTTCAATTTTGTAATTTCCTTTCTTTCCATCTTTTTCCTGTCTTAGGGTTTTGGTTGAATTTTTCTTTAGGCCGAAGGATATTTCATCTATATTCCAATAGAGTTTTCCTTAACATATGCTCAAATTTTAACATCCTTATACAAATTAACATCTTCAATGTGGTTCAAAATATTCTACTAAGTCTCCCACCAAGGGATTCTTTATTTAGCTAAATTATAGACAACAATTTCCTCTAGTGTTGTTTACTAAACTTGTGTGTCTATGTGTGTGTGTGTCTATATATATATATATATATATATATATATATATATATATATATATATAGTATCCTATCCTTCTTTCTCCATGAGCCAAGTGTGTCTAAGATGTTTTCTAGCTCCACCTTCCAACTTAATGGATATATCTAGTATGAACCATCTCATTCATGTAATTGTGTCCCTTCTTTACGCTTAGTGGAGATGTAACTTCCTAAACATAAAAAAAAATGACATAATACGTCAAACATGTGACAAAATCATATCCTACATGAAGAGTTATTTTCAATACTAAGATATGACCTTAAAAACAATATGGCCCTCCTAGGAGAGCCACATCATTTCCCTCAAACTATGATTCACTCTATGACCTCTTTAGCTAGTAATAATGAGTACATCCATGCACATTATGTGCCTCCTTTTCAAAGAAAAGGATCACACACATCTTTACCTTCGCCATACTTCATCCTTATATCTAAGGTTGTTCCTTCAAATAATCAACCCACTTATCCTAAGTTAGTTAATGTTGTGAATATCACAAGATTTCCACTCACACAACTAATATGTATTGGACTCTTTAGGAGCACATGGATTAATCTCCCAATATGACCCTTATTCTCTTGGAAAAGCAACCTTAGGCTCAGCATTAACATAGATCCTAAGTTTTAGTTTTACTATTATAAAGTTAACAAACAATTTGTACAAAATTTTCAAGCTTTGAAGAGAAAGGTGTAACACCCTCCTCCCACATCTACCCAAGATAACCAGTCCACCGAAGTAAACATGTGATGAAGAGCTACTGTGATATCATTCAACTCCCCATGTGTAGTTAAGGAAGTGGTATCGACACACCAAAAACCAAATTGACCTTACTTAGAAGCTACAGGACCCTTAGGAGCTAACCAACCACTCCAGGTACCAAAACCTTGAGTTAACCTTCTTTCTAATTGGACTAGACCCCTAGTCATACCCATGACAAGCCCTCCATGTGATTGAGACCCTCCAATCACTTGCACAACAAGGCATCCATGTGACTGTAGACTTTTTTAGGAAGTTTTGTGCCATCAACCCCAGATTCTAAACCACGTTTTCAGGGCCATGACTTTAGCCTCTACCCAGAACTTGATGAAACTCTCATAAATTACAAATAACAAGATGACAAGGCCTCTAATTTAAAACTTGAACAAGGACCTGACTTGACAAGGCTTATCCATGAGGGACATTTCTTCAAAAATATCACGAACATGTAATCTACAGGTCATAACAACAAATTTGAACATAGGCACCTCATACTTATCAGAGATTCTTCAAGAAAGTTTGAATCCCTATCATAGTAGTTGCATTATAATCTATCAGATCATACATTCATTAAAATTTCATTTACTAATGAAAATGTGATGAGATCCATAACCCAAGAGTCATAAACCATGTTTATAACCAACATATAAGGAACATAATAAGAGTGATATAACAACCATTAAAGCCACATATTAACAAGTACATTTACACATGGAACACAAGAGGAAAAGTTCTCTTATTAACATATGCAAAAACCAACCAAGCCATGGACTTCCATGTACCACCCAACCATAAAGTATGCTGGAAAAAATATTTCTTTTAACCAATCACCCCCATCCCATATTCCAAGCATGAATGTGAGACTCACAACAAAAACCACTAGGGCTTGCTCAGGCTTTACTGTATATCCACCCAATACTGGTCAAGGATTCATAGGATAAAAACCCTCATCTATACAACCAGGATTTAACGCAATAGTACATGGGGATTCTTAGGCCTAAACAGGAAACATACACTACCAAAATTTACCACAATCCCACCTTATACCTATCCAAGGATCACTAGGCCTATACAAGCATGGTTTCCTTTCGACCTCTCCACCTAAACCATGAGGAATTTTTCCGTCTCCACCCTCTAGGATTTAGTGGGTATCCTGCTGTTACCGTTTAAGGGATTCCTAGGCACAATGAGGAATTTTCCATATCCACCCTCTAAGCTTTATCGTGTATCCTTCCATTACCAGTCTAGGGATTACTAGGCCTGATGAGGGTATTCGCAACTAGGCTTTACTCTATATCCCGACATTGCTGATCAATGGATTCGTAGGCCTTGTAATTTTTCCTAAGACCACCCCACTAAGTTTCGAAACCATCTAGAAATATAGCTCAACCAAGTAAAAGAATAGGTCATCACACCATGGTTATTCAGAAACGGAAAGGCAAGGCTGAAAACCACTGTCACACCCAGCAAAACCCATGCCAATGACAGTAAGAACCAAATACACACATGCGACTCGATACCTACAAGTAATTCCATTTTAGTTGCTTGATTCTGCTCCTCCTTGCTTGATATTTGCTTCCCTTTGATTTATCATCTCTCCTTTGCCTTCTTTCCTGCAATGCTAGTATGAGAGTATGAGACAGTAGAGAGAATAGAGGGAGAGTTCCAAAACTAAACTGAAAAAGGGTAACATTGAAAATAAGCGATTAACTGATTCTCAAAGCCTTTTTATCATTGAGGCCTCTATTTTCTTCAATTTCCTCCATTTTTCCTTCAATTTCCTTCTCATGAAAACCTCTGACCTTTCACCTTTCTTTTCTCCTTTTCCATTATTTTCATAAATAAAATTCCAATTAATCCTCTTTCATTTTAAAATACCTTTTCCATTGCCTTTGTCAGTTTCCCTTAGCCATAATAAACCAAATGAATGCACGTTAGGATGTTTTGCCCAACATTCAGCTCCGAATACATATCCCACAACCTTGGCCTTATTTTTCCTTTACTAACTTTATTACATGGATTTTTAACCCAAGGATGTTACAAACCCTCAATGTTCAATAACACCTATAAACCAACAAGACTGCTGAAAAGAAAAACATATTGTCTATGGAGCTTTATAACACAACTCATTCCAGTATTTACTATGAACACTGCTGAAAACATGACAAACATACCATTTACTGGATCTTTATAACACAACTCATTACGATATTTACAATAACAACCACATATACTCTCATGCAGATTTGCTTCAACCAAAAAATAAACATACTATCTATGGAGCATTATAAACACACCTTGATACAATATTTATAATAATATACACATATATACATATGAACATTTTCTCTAACCAACAAATAAAAGGATATGATGCCTGCATCTACAAAAAGGGACTACAACGTCTCACACCTCCACCCTTAAAGTAATATTAGGATTCACCTCCTTCGCAGGAATTCCATAATCTAATGCCAAAGTCAGCATGCATCTAATATCTAGTGCCACGATCCTTTCCCTAATTGTTCCCTTAATGAACAATTATCAACTCATTATTCCACGACACACTCTCAAGATGCATCTCATTTCATTTGGAAATGTTAATGAACAAAAACAAATTATTGCTAGCATTCCCTTCTATCCTACATAGTCCCTCGGGAAATCCAATCATCCCCACTTCTCTTGATCCACTCACCTTCCAAGTTCCCTAACATCCCCTTTCTCATGCGATCCATCCCTTCGAAAGGTTTCCTTGCATTGGAAGGTCCAAAAACTAAGGCATGTCCCTACCTCTAAACCAAAATAATGGAAATTAGGAGAGAAGGAAGGTGACAGGTCACATGTTGCATGTAAGTAAGAGATTGAAGGAAAATAGAGGAAATTGAAGAAAATAGAGGCATCAATGATAAAAATTATTTTGAGGATTAGTTCATAGCCATTTGTCAGTTTAGTTTTGGAATCAGTCTCAGAAAGGAGACATAGGGGAATTTTCAGGTCTAAAATGGGCCTCCTAAGAAAAATGTACAATAAGAATAAACTTTTTAAGAAACAATATGATTCAAGATGATGATGTCAACCATGGGGGATGATTCACCATTTTTGGTGTAAAAGAGTAAAAACATAATTTTTTTTGATAAAACTACTTTTTCAACTTGTATTTTCAACTATCTCCCTAAGGCTTTACTCAAATATAGAGTGCGAGTACTCACTGGATGAAAATTTTAATTCCTTATCCAAGGAGTACCCATGTTGCATACTTTTGATGAACCCTGTTACATGAAAAATGAGAAATAAATGAAAAAACGTGATTGCAATCATGTTTTTCATGTATTTCTCATTTTTCCTTAGTAGGGTCCATCGAAAGTATGAAACATGGATACTCCTTGGATGAGGAATCAAATGTGCATCCAACGAGTGTTTCCACTCGAAACTTGAGTAAATACAAAGGGAGATAAGTTGAAAAAATAGTTTTTTCTTTTTTCCCTTGAAAATTTTATGATGTAATCTAATCTTATTTTATCATTTCCACTATTATTTTATAATTTCCTTCGGAGGCCCATTTTAGACCTCAAAAGTCCCTAATGAAGAAAGCATGTAAAGAAAGGAAAGGAAAGGAAAAGCAAAGGAAAGAAAAGGAAAGGAAAAAAAAAGGAAATAAAGGATGAAGCATATTCAATAGGAATAATTGTAGGTAGCAGGTTGTATATATGATCTCCTAGCTGGATTTTACATGCATGGTATGTGCATCCTAGTATTTGGTTCTCTTGTTGTCATTGGCATGGGTTTTGTCGGGTTTGACAGTGGATTTTAATCTAGCCTTGTCATTTCTTGCTGGCCCTGATGTGATGGGATTGTTCTTGGTTTGAGATTTGGATTGCTGGAAGATTTTGGGTCTGGGTGAGGTGGTATCTGAAAAATTCCCAAAGGCCTAGGAATCCCTTAACCGGTAATGGCAAGATACATGGTAAAGCCTAAGGGTGGAAATGGGAAAATTCCTCAAGGATGGTGAAGGAATTTGGAGGCATCGAAGCTCAGTTTGGTTTTGTGATCTCAACACTGGTTTAGGTGAGATCATCATATGGTGAGCGCGGAGGTGGTTTAACCTCTGGATTCCCTTGTTTTTTTCTAGATTGGTTTATCACATGAGATAATGAGATATAACATTGATGGTACAAATATTGCATGGGGGTGATTTCGTGAAAGAAAGAATTGGTTTAGCCAATCTATGGTCAAGTGGAACATGGAAGTCTTGAACTTGGTTGGTTTTTACTATGTTTAATAAAAGCTAAGTTTATGTTTCTTTTGATAATAAATGTACTTTTTATTATGTGGATTTAAAGGTTATTATCTCATTTTTATTTATCTAGTTTTATGTTGGTTGTAAGCATGGTTTTATGACATATCTAACTTATGGCTATTATCATGTTTGGTTGATAAACAACTGGCTAATGAATGCTTCACCTAATTGGTGTTATGACAACTATGGTGAGAAGGTACTGGTCCTTCTTGGTAAACCTCATATAAGTTTTCATACCTCTATGTTCAAATATGCATTCATGACCTGTAGGCTTTATGTTCATCATGTGTTTGATAGAATGTCTGTCATGGTTAGGCTTGGTAAGGTCAATCCCTTGATCAATTTTTATGTTAGGGGCTTTTCCTTGGTGTCATTAATTGTCTTCGAAAATCTCATCAAGTTCCAGGGAGTGGTTTGGAGACTATCCCTAAAAAGTGTCTTAAATATCATAGTCTCTGGAACAAAACTAGCTAAAAAAGACCGTAGTCTCTCCCTCATAGGCATTGTGGGAGAAACTAGAGGGTTCCAGTCACATGCCTTTTCATGGGAGAAACTAGGTTTTAATTCATTTGAAGGCTAGGTTATCTCAGGGGTTGGACTCCTGGAGGTGTTGGGTTACTCCTAAAGGTCATGTGGCATCTGAGGGAAGTTAATAAGGTCTTGTTGTGTCAACTCCATTTCCTTAAGGTCGTCTAGGAGGTTGAGTCATGTCATAGCAACCCCTCATCTCATGCTTACTTTGGGTAATCTAGTGAAAGTGGGTAGATATGAGGGGAAGACACTTTACAGGGTGGTATCAGAGTGAGCTCCACTCTCTTTGGGTCATATCTGATACCACAAGGTGGTATCCAAGCATGATTCAACACTTGGGCTTGATAGGATGAATGACTGGTGTTATTGATGAGCACCAATATTGCAGCAAGAATGCTGCAACTCTTGGGCTACCAACTTTACTTTATCAACCCGGGGTTCATACAAACTTGGAGGTGATAGTGTTGTATGCACAAGTAAAAGTGATGGTTCTTCCTTTTGTCATTGTTTAGCTGGCAAGAGACCACTAGGATTTGCATGCCATACTTCTATGGATTCAGAAGAAGATTGGTTCCTTGATGAAAGAAATAGAAATCTACCCTAAGAGAGCGTTGATCTACAACAACGATGAAAAGGAATGAAATTCAAAGCTAGGGCACACAATTTCTTAATTAACTGCTAAGAGCTATGCTTTGAAATGATGCTAAATTAACATGTAAAAAATGCCACTATCCTAAGCATGGAAGTTAAAAACATCAAACACAATTGTTATGCATGTAAAGGACTATAATAAATCTATTTTGGCTTTTTATGCTTTTCATGAAAAATCAAGTGTGCAAACTCTCTTTTAGTGATGTGGTGGGTGGTTTAGGGATGCTCATGGATGGATAGAAGGTCCAGGATATGTTTGGAAGGTTTGGATGACCTAGGGAGGCTTCCTAGAGGTTTTCCCTCAATTTGGATTCAAAACAGGCCACTACAGGAAAACCTATAGGATGTACTAGAAACCTACATGATTCCCTATATTTCTATGGGATACAACCATGAGAAAAACGATGGGTGTTGGAGGTGATGGAAGGCTTAGGGAAGGTGGCTGATGGGAGGAATGGAGTGAGAAAATTCCTAGGATCACTCAGAACCCAAAACCAAGTTTAAGAGATGGTTGGATTTGCTCAAAATGCTTGAGGAAGTTTCTATGTAAAATGATGAAATTGGTGAAGGCTTTGATGAAAACAAGTAATGCCTATGGGTGGATGAATTTGGAAGGTAGTTTCTTGCTAAGGGATCTCTGTCTACTTCTGAATCACCTACTCTACATCAAACATGTGTAATTTCCAAAAAGTTATGTAAAAGAGAAGAATTCTCATGAACTAGAAAAGAACAGTTTAATGAACTAACTGTCTACCTTATGCATGGAGAAATTGTTGAATAACATGGAATCATGGATGATATCTACTGCAAGAATGAATATATAAGAGATGGTAATGAAATCCTACTTTGCAAAACTGATCAAATTCTTGTTTAAGTACATCAAACTCTAAATATCATGAAAGAAATGGAAATTTGTATTTTTGGGCTGCATAAGGGTCATTTCCTCAAATCATGATCCAAGAAGGAAGAAATGAGGCCAAGAAACCTACTGATAGCTTTGTGGAGCCTCTTTTATCCCTTCTAGCATGCTACTAAAGTAAGGCACAAATGGAAGAAAACTAATAAACCATTAATCAAATCTACACTACTTGCAATGAAATGCTTCTAAAAACAGTTTAACCATAAATCTATGAAACTAAGCTAAGCATAAAGACACAAGAAGAGCAGACTTTGCTGCTAGGGTTGGGCCCTGACCCAAGAGCTTCATCCCTCTAACTTAACTCAGTACTGAATCAAGAAAAATCTCATTCTTATTACCAAAACAGAAAATTACATTAAAAGTATTCCACAAGTATCGAGCCCGAAAATAAATAATGTTTTTTCAATAAAAATTCAAATCCTAATGAAGCTCTAGGCCCCTCTACTTATATAACTAAAGTCCCCAACGACTTCCTTAAATTTAGGGAGGCTTGACTCCCAAGCTCGAGATGACTAACTCTTTGTTTATCACTTTCTCAGTTGCCTTCTAATCTTCATGACTTGGCTGCTTGCACTCCGAGATGGTGTCATTAATGGAGGAATATTCGAGCGGAGGAGGAGTAAATGAGGAGGATTTACCTTCTACAATCTCTCTCCCTTGTCCCATTCAAGTTTCAAACCTTAGTCTTGCTAACATTCATTGAGTTTATCTTCCAAACCAACATCCAATGCATATTAGTCCACTAGGCATAATATCTCACTTTAACTCTTCTCATTAAAGAAAATATAATCAAAACATGTAATAAGTTGTGAGAAAATTTGGTTTGACTAAGGTAGGAGACCAATTAAGGCCCATATAATTGCCCAATGATGAGGCTCATCATTACCCCCACTGAAAGTGTTCCTCGTTCTCTGAGAAACTCAATCAATATCCATGTCTTTCATAGATCTAGTGGCCTCCCTAACATCCCATGACTCTGCTATGGTTTCCTCTTCTTGTTCATAGAAACCTACTTTCTTTTCTACCTCCTCCCACTACCTCCTTCCTTCTTCTTCCTTCATTCCTTCTAGCATTCTTAAGAGCAGTGGTGGATTGAGTCTCAAGCCAATCCAATTGACTTTGAGTCTTTGCATAGATTTCTTGTACATGGGTATCCTGTTCAGTGCTTCTCTCATTCTTTGAGGAGAGTGGTACTCTCTTATCTTTAAACTATATGGAAATGTGTTCCATCTCCTCAGGAAAGCTTGTATGTTGTCATCCCCTAACAACTTGAACATGTCCTCAAAATGTGTAATTGCTTTCTCTTGGGCAACAAGATACCTGGGTGCAATTTGAGGATCATTTGCAATTAAATTATGTGTACTGATGAAGCCCATTGGATTGGACTGCTCAACTCTGATCATAAGAGCCTTTGTTTGTTCTTTTGCCAATATATTCCTCATTTATACATCCCTTGCTTCCTCATGGTTCATCCATGATGCCAAAGCCATCAACTGTAAATCTCCTAGCTTGGCATTAGGGTCCCATACATTCATGTATGTTAAGGCCATGTTATGAAAATAAAACTCAAACATATTGGCCCTATCTTCCGATGTACTTTGATCACAAAGACCAATGAATTGTCTATAATCCTAAAATGGAATAGTGTCTCTCTATGATAGGGTGATGATTTGGAACTACAGCCACTATTCCTTAAGGTATAGGGCATAGGATTTAGCTGGCATCCTGCACTGGATTGCTTCCAAAGAGAGTCTGGCCATACATTCCAATTGGTTCTCTCTTTCTTGCAGCTGTCCTTTCAACCATGCATTTTCTGTCTCTAGCTAATTTCTCATTATGGCCTCTCTGTCTCTCAAGCTACTTAGTTCTTTACCCATTTCCTTTAGCTTCTCCTCCATGTAGCCAATGTCTTCCACCCCTTTGAATTTGGCAATATGCATCCATCGATTTGTTCTGGCTCTCTCCTTCTGAAGCTCAAGGAATAGTGGAATAGCAAATTTTTGTGGAATGACCCTGCCCCCTTCAATAAATCTATAATAGGAGTCAAGGTTAGGTTGGGGGCTAGGTTCACTTAGCTATGGGTTTTCTTCTTTAGTTTCTTGCTATAGGCTTCCTTCCTTATCCAATTTTTGAGTCTCCTGTAGATTTAGCAGAGTCTCCTATAGGACTGCTTCTGCTTCCTGTAGGTCCTGCTGTGTATCCTGTAGGATTGCCTTTCCTTTGGATGAGGTGGATCTAGTTATAGGTAGTCTCACATAGGTGATAGGAGACTTATGGGGAGGAATTTTCTCCTCCTGTTTAGGTGAGTCCTCAAGTAAAATGGGAATTTTGGATGGAGTTTGGGGGTTCCCTTGCCTTATCCTTGTGATTCTCCTTGCCTTGAAATATAAGGGGGTTTGCCTCTGTATTTTGTCTTTCTGTTTGATAGGGGTGCTAAGAGCAGTGAGGGTAGCTGCTGCTTCTCTCTCAGTGGGTTCTCGAGACACCCTAGGTGACTCCTCGTCTTTTGCCTCATATTTTTCATTGCCCTTTTCCTCTATTTTTTTCCTTTCTTCTCGTCCTTCTAGATCCTCATCTTGTTTATCAGTCTCTTCTTTTTCATCTTCCTCTGTTCCCTCATCACCTTCCTTCTCTTTCTCGTCTTCTTCCTCCTCATCTATCTTATCTTCATCCCCCTCTGCGTCTTCTCCCTCCATTTTAGTTTCTTCTTTGTCATCTTGTTCACTGAGAGTAGGACTAATGTCATATGTGAGGGCTTTGATATCCTCCTCTGTCTGCATGTATCTGAAAATTTCCCCTTGGATAGGAATTCTAAGGTTGTGGAGGGCATCTTCTATGATGATCCTAATTAACCCATGGTGGGCTAATTGTTGATGGTTTCCCTCTTGCACCTTTATGCTTGTGTCTATAACTGATTTCATAAGGAAGTATGGTATGTTGAGCCTGTTGTGAGGAGGTGTTTCTTCTCCAAACCTCAATTCCTCAAGAAGCTTAAAGTGATACCCATAAACCACACTATACCTATCCTCACATGATATGTATTTGATAAGGTGGTAGCTCACCTAATTCCAGGGGTATGGTAGGATTTCTCTCCTTACTCCATTTTTATCCTCATTGGGCTCTTTTCCTTCTAAAAGGAACTTCTTCTTGGCAATCTGGCTATCTCCCTTGTCTTCCTTTCTCCAAGGAACTCCTAGGGGAAGTGTCGTAATTCTGCTTATGAGTTCAGGGTTGAGCTCTATGGAGAGGCCTCTCACCACAATAGTGGCATGAATTATCGTCAATGGAATGAGGGAGAGAGAAAAATCTCGAGCTACTTCATCATCATACCCTCTTAATTTTTCAAAATACCCCATCCAATTATGCCTTGTGAATATTTCTAACACCTGAGGGTGTTGGTGGATTCTCACAGTATTAATGGGCTCCCTTCTATTAAACTCCCCTGTCATTTTGTTGGTGAATTTGAAGGATATGAGATGGTTGACACAATCTTTTGAATGCAAAAGTGAATAATTGAAGAAAACTGTGGAGACAATTCCCTAAAACAACTGCTAAATTCACTCACTACTAGGGGGTTTTTAGTTCAATTCACTTTGAAAAAAAAGGAAGTAATTATAGAGCCTACCTATTCATAGCGTTTTTTGTGGCCAACCCCCGTGTTTTCCCTTCTAAAACTCCTCTTGGCCGACCCTGTAGACCGTCTATCTGTATCCTATAGGATTCTTGTGCAATCTTGTAGGATTTCTTGTGTAATCCTGTACAAGGTCCTATATAGGGGGGAGATGGAATTTTCCTCTTCTGTAGGTTTCCTGGGTTTGAGAGTGACTTTTTCTAGAGTAAGCCTTGAGGAAATGCATGCATTAGTGCATGGGGATCAACGATTATTTCTTATTATGGCCGAGTTATGTGAGGTGGTGGGTTGGCACTGGAGGTACATTTTCTATTTTTGGACCGTTGGTCCCCACTACCACCTCATCATTCCCCTCTTCTCGTAATCAACTCTGAGTTCATGCCTTTGTAGACTTAATTGTTTTTGTCCTTCTCTTCTCTTTTTGACTTGACTATTGCCACGTGTGGGAGGACCAACTGTTTTGTCTTCGTCGACTGAACGAAGGTGGCCAAGTTAACTGCCCACCTTTCACTTATAAACCAACTGACTTGTGACCTTTACATCTTTTGACTACATTATGCAAATGAGAGAGTGAGCGAGATACTTACCTGTGGTGCCAATACCTTGCTGTAGTTGTTAAAGACCGGAGGTGCTTGCTGTGTGTTGGCTACATGCTACTTTTCCTTCCTTTTTTTATTGATCTTTGATGATTCCTTTGATGTGCAGGTACCTGGTGTTGAAGATACTGGTGTTGCTTCTACTTTGGAGCTCCTTATGCTCTTGGATCATCATGTTGGAAGCTTGCTGAAATCATGATTTGTATTTTGTGGGATAGGCTGCTACAGGATTTCCTACAGGATGTCCTATACTTACTTCTCCCTTAGAAGTTCTGATCATACACTCTGCTCGGATTTTGAGGATGGTAACATGGATTGAGAGGAAGATTAGGAGTGCGGAGAAATGATAAATAATTAGGTGCTCCTCCCTTCTGCTCTCTGTTTCATTTTTTTTTTTGTGTTTCTCTTGAAGACTGTGAGAAATATATATATTCTTTTTGAAACTGATTTTTTTTGTTTTGTTTTTGTTTTTGTTTTTTTATGGTGAATGCAAGGGTGATGAAAGTGGATGTTAGTATGGTAATGAAATGGTAATGTGGGGGTGTTATTTCTTTGACATAGCAGGTCATTATTCACCCTGGGGTCACTTCCTGTAGGATTCTCGAGCCACTCAAGATCATCCTGTAGGTTTTCAAGGGATCCTATAGCTTTACAGTGAACCTTGTAGAAAACACAGTCCCCTTGTAAACTCAAGCAAAGGAGTGAAAAAAATGAAAGAAATGGTGGAGTGATGAATGAAATGAGTGGAAAAATAAAAATGTGAGTGAAATAGGTCCCTTTTTTATCGTCCTTTGTTCTCTAATCATCCTCCTTACTGACCTACAAATAGAAATTTTCATGATCTTTTTCTTCTTCATTTTTTTTGAAAACAACTAGGATGCCTCTAATAGGTTTTCATCCTAGCTATTTGCCCTGGGCGCCTCAAGAGAGATTTTCACCTAGGGATCTTTTTATTTTCCTTCTTTTTTTTGCTTTTTATTTTTTACACCATTGGGCCACCCCAAGAGGATTTCAACCCAGTAGTGGGACTCAGGCGCCTCATGGAGGTTTTCACCTGAGTCCTTATTTTTTCTTTGTTTTCCTTGGTGATTTGATGAGGCAGGAGCTAAAACTTGCTCCGCCACCATCATTATTTTATTGATACCATTAATGGACTCTTGCTTTGACAATGGTATTTTGTAAACATTCAATCGGTGTCCATTGAAATGTAAAGGAATGGCCTCCTCATCTATGGTTTTGATCTGCACTGAACCATTATCATGACATCTTTCTATAACATAACGTCCCAGCCATCTTGTACTTAACTTGCCCTTAAAGTCTTTATATCTGGAACTATATAACAAGGCCCAATCACCTTCTTCAAATTTCTTATCCTTGATGTTCTTATTGTTAGCGCTTGAATTTGGCCTCAGGCTGAAAAAGACAAAATCCAAGGCAACATCAAACCACTTAGCCTCGTAGCTAGCCCTACGGGGCAGGAGAGGGCTCTCTCTGGGTCTATCTTGGCAAAAGGTATTCAAAGGGCGGAGATGACCAATAAAGAACACTGATTTTAGGCTAGTAAACTGATTGAGAAGGTTTGATTTCAGATTTTTAGGGTTTTGGTGGAAAACAGGAGGAGAGCAATTTTGGGTGCGGGGATGGGACACAGCTTTTGCAGAGGTCTTTTCGGGCCAAGGTAGGAGATTTTCTTGATGCCTTTGATTTAAGTGAATGGATAGGAATGACCGGTGAGGAGCTAAAGAGAGCAAGAAACTTTCGAGAGTTCTCTTTAGACAGAGTAAAACATAGATATTAAGCAAACTTAAAGGCAAAGCATATAAATTATGAATTCTACCTTAACACTTCATTTACTTAATGTGCAGAAAAGAAAAGTGGGAAAATGATACACATAACACACTTACAAGTACATGAGAGAAGCACACCATCAACACAAATAACCACAGGAATCCCAAAAAGTGCTGCAAAACCCTGGTCTTTCCTTTCCCAAAATTGCAGAGATACAAAGTGTAATACAATAGAAGCTTATCCCTCAAGAGTCCAACCATGAAAATGACTAAGAAAATAAATAATATAGGCAAGCTAACACCTTTCCTTGCCTCTAGGGGTCGAGCTCATCATCCTAGGAGCTGTTTCAACCAATTCTAAACTGAGCACTACAATCTAGGCAGTCAAAAGAACTTGCCTCTATAAGCTAGGAAACCAATTCATTCATTAAATTTTTGACTTTTTATGAATGAATCTTCTAGAAGAGATAAATAAGTGCCATGAAATCATAAAATTACATCAATTACATCAAGGAGGATGAAAAATCACTCCAAAAAGTCAAAAATAGTCAAATCTGCATTTTGCTGAGCTGTATGTGAAAATCTGGCAAATTTCCCTGATGCGTTGCGCCCCAATTCTCAACGCATAGCGCGCCTTTGAGCCAACGTTTGAGGCACTTACAAGCATCCAAATGAGGTAAAAGTAGGCTTGTTGGAAAGGTCTGGATGCCGACTTTCAATCGCAAGTAGAATTTCTCAATTTGGTAGTCATTTGCCCCTCCAAAATTGCAATCTCCCAAGACTGCTCCCTGTGTATCCAAAAAGTGGCAGAAAGTCATTTTTTGCATGTTTTTTGACCTTCTGAGGGCTCAAAACCTGATGAAATGTCTTGGCAATTGTTGAGCAAGTGTAATTTGTCATGAAAAATCCAAAAATGCTGAGTTTTTGAGAAATGGACTTGTCCATCTTCAGGGTAGCGCGCGGCACGCTACGCGTTGAGAGCAAAAACCTGTGTGTGGCACAAAAAAGTCAAAATTGACCAAAATTGCTCAAAATTTCTTGAAATTTGAGCTGGAAGTGCATCATTGAGCCCCATGCTCCTTCAAGGTAGCCTCAGCCAAAATATGAAGGGGATCAGGCCTTTTCCTCCTTTTTAGTGCCTTCGCCAACCGTCCTTTGAGCACCTTCATTCTTGCTTTACACACATGCATTCGAGCCCAATAGTGATTCTTCATGTGTCGGAGCATGTCTTTGTCCCTGTTTGCCTTTGCTATCAACCTTTCTAGATGTGTGTTCACCTCAATGAGAATAGAGCTTTGCTCCTTAGGTGTCAAATCACCGGGTCTCTTGCGATCCAAGTTTCGGTCTTCTCGGATCCTCCGCAACTCATCAAGAGAGTGTTCATCCTCTAATTGCTTGTTGCGCTGCTCTAAATAAGTAATTGTCCAATTTTCCATCTCCAACTTTTGCTGCAACAAGTCTTTTTCAGCCCTTAGCTGCTAGATGATCTCCTTTGACTCTAGGCTAGGAGAAATGATATCAAGGTCAACAACATCTATGACTGGAACACCTGATGGCCCCTCATCAATCTTGGGCTGCTTGCCTCTCTCTGGTACCTGTGCTGCTGTCGAAAGCGAGGCCCCTTCCACCTGATGTGGAGATAACACTCGCTGTGTTGATGAAGAAGGCGAGACCCCTTCCACCTGATGTGGAGATAATACTCACCGTGCAGATGCAAATAAGGCCCTGTGGCCTCTCTGATATGTAAAAAATGGAGGGGAGCTGACATGCTCGGGCTCTGGAATGTCAAACTGATGTGAAGGCCCTCCCTCATCACAGACACCCTCAGGAGGTGGCTGTGGCACTGTGAACAAGTCACGAGAAATGAAATCCTCCCATGGAATACCCTGCTGTGCCAACTGATGCATGACCACAATCTTGATCAGTGCATAATGATAAATGCTCTTGTGTTGTTGTGCTGGGCTCTTCCTTTGCACCAAGGGTACCATCCTCTCTATATTTCGGCACATGAAGAATGGAGTGTTCATCATTCGTACCCATGTGAAATGCATCAACAAATGGATATGGTACGAATACAAACGTGAAAATCTGCCCTCGCAAGTGAAATAGCGAATGATGATCCTCATCAAAGGCGCATACTCGTCTCTTAAGAATCTGAAAGGAAAAACACTAGTTAGGTGCCTCATGTATACAGGTTTGATATATGGCTCATAATGAAATCTGTCCAACTGCTGGCGCTTGTTCCACTCTTCTCCAATATTGGGTATCCCTGTTGCTTGAGCAACAATCTCAGGTGACAATGTAAAGTCCACTCCTGTAAGATTCACATGCCCATTGTGCAAATGTAGGACAAACAAGCGGGCCAATTCCTTGTGGTGTTGAATTTGGGAGATTCTCTCACAATATTCATAGCATGATTGATATCGGAAACATGACACTGCAAGTGGACAAGCTTGTAGATAAGCCAAAGAGGTGGGCTCCTCCCTAACATGCTGACCACCTTTACCACCCCTGTGATGCCTCCTTGGCACCTCTACCTCTGGTGTTGATTCACGGCCATCACTTTGCTCATAATCTGTTTCGGTTTGTGACATGGTTTTGGAGGCGAGTGACTGAAAAATAATGCTGACTGTGCACCCAATGAACTGCTGTTTTGACTTGTTTAGATGCTGTTACCAAGGGGACAAACACACATGGGAAATGTTAGGGAAAAGGGAACATTGAGGGGATTAGGGAAAACAAATGTGAAAGGAAATTTTAGGAAAGGAACATGGAACATATACAATCATAATTTGTGGGATTTTAATGGGAGTGGGGTTTAGGAAATTTACATAGGGTTTTAGGGATTAGTAGGGTTTAGGGATTTTAATGATTTTTAATAGGGAAATTATATGATTGCATGGAAAAATGTCAAGGAAAATGGTGATGAAAATATGGGGAAAGAGGAATGGAAAATGGGTAACCTTGGGCATCAACTTTCAATGAAACCCTGAAAAGATTTTGAGAGAGAAGTAGTTTTGGTGGCTTGCTGGCAATTTCCTGAGCAAGAAACCCAACGCGTAGCGCACCCAACCTGATGCATAGCGCGCCTCCAACGCGTAGCGCCTGAGTTAAATTGAACTGGAAAATGCGCGCTGATGCGTAGCGCGCCTTCAACACGTAGCGCGCCTCCTCTGATGCGTAGCGCGCCGCTGCAATTGCCCAATTCGCCCAATGAACTTTGAAAACGACTTGACAAGTATTCTCTTGAAGTGTTGAGAGGCAAATGAGTTACCAATGAGGGATGGCATGCTTTTATAGGCTTCCTTGCCCAAAAACCACTTTGTAATGTTTTGAATGTTAACACTTTTTGCTTTAATTGGCTCTGACCTTTAATTTCATTTCTTTGAAAAATTGGTTGAAATGATGATTTCTTCTGAAAATTTTTGCAGGGATAGCTTCTGGGATGCTTTGGCAAAGGAGACCAAGGCTGCACTTCGACATTTGAAGAATTTGAAATTTTGAGAATTTTTACAAAAATGAGATAATGACCTTGTTTTCAAAAACAAAGTTTTTGAGAACAAGGTAAAAATTTAGCTGTACAATGATGAGAAATGTTTAATGAAGGACATCCCTCTGGCCTGCTGGTCCTTGATGACCTCTCAAGATAAAATTAGACTCAACCCTAGACCTAAGACCTAAAACTTAAAGCAAGATGAATGGCCCTTTGAGGACTTTATTTATTTGAACAAACCTGAACCAGCAGTGCCAAACAATAGGGGAATAACGACATAAACTCCTTCCACCAAGATTATGGCATGCGTAACGGAATGCAACATGATCACACTGATGGGACACCTAATCATGAAATTCAAAGAGCTTTGATCTCTGGTGGAGGGCTACTAGACCGACTCTAACATTGGCTCCAATGGGGATGGTAGCTCCTTGGAGGTGCCAAGAACCGCAGACCTCTGGGAGAGCAAACCAGTGCCTTCAACCATTGCGCGATGGAGTCATTATTTACATATTTGACCTAAGCTTGGACAGCTTTATTGACTGGACATCTGACTACAAATTGGACACAACTTTGACCCAAACTAACTCAACTTTAGACAAAAAATGGACTGATAAAAACAACATGACAAACCTCACACCAACTAATCTTCATCTTCAGAAGTATAGCCTTCACCACAGGCCCCAGACTGAGGATGAAAGATCAGCACACACATGCGATAAAACAGAGGTAAAACGGTATATACAATGATGGTGAGAAGCACAAAAATGCTCAGACATGGTACCTCTTCAGCAGTCGACCATTGCTCGACCCTCCGGGATAATCATCTCCGTTCATTTCCTTGAGAAGAAAAGCATTTTGGCCACGATATGCTGTGATCTTATAGGGACCCTTCCATAAATTGTCAAATTTGTCGTGCTTCCCTTTGTCTTCATTCCGAGCATCCCACTTCAAAACCACATCATCTATTTGAAAATCATCTGATTTTGCTTTCCTGTCATAAATCTTCTTTATGCGCTCTTGCAACTTGAGAGTATTGTGAAGAACCTCCTCCCGTGTCTGCTGTAAATGAATCATTTGATTAGTTCACCTCTGCATGGGATCTTCCTCACTATCAATTTCTTGAAGCAATTTGACCATCAGAATAGCAAGCAAAGTAGGAAACACTGCATTTGCCCCGTACACCAGCTCAAAAGGAGACATGCCAATTGACTTTTTATGACTTACCCTATCAGCCCACAGTGCATTCACTAACTTTTTATGCTAGCTCTTCTTATTGATTTCCAGCAACTTTTTAATGATATTTACCAAGGACTTATTTGAAGATTCTGCCAGCCCATTTCCTTGTGGATGGTAGGCAGTAGAATGCCCCAAGCTGATATTATACTTGTAGCAAAAATCAACCTTCTCTTTGATTTAAATGTTGCTGCATTATCTGTAATTAACTTACTTGGACAGCCAAAACGTGACAGTATATTATTTTCAAGGAAAGAAATAATTACCACATCTGTGGCCTGCCTGGTGGGAATGGCTTCAATCCATTTTGTGAAGTAATATATGGCTGTCAATATCCATCTATGCTGTCCTAACGATGCCGGATGAATCTCACTGATAAAATCCAAGCTCCACTGCTGAAATGGTGCGCTGACTTCAATTGGTTTGAGAGGCAATGGCTGCAATTTCTGTTTTCCTTGAAAAATTTGGCACTCATGACAACTCTTAACAGCTTTATATACATCTGAAAACAATGAAGGCCAATAAAAACCTGCTCTTAGGATCTTATTTGTTGTAGTATTCCAAAACAAATGACCCCCACAGTCACCTTTATGAAAATATTCCACCACTGTTTTGGCTTCCTCCTCAACCAAACAATTCAGCAATATTCCACCGGGGTCTTTCCAATATAGTGCAGATTTATGGATGCAAAACTTGGCTGCTTTCAACTTCAATGTCCTACTTTTATTTCGAGGCATCCCGGGAGGTGAAGACAAATTTTGAAGTACATATACAATATCAGCATACCAAGGAGAAGAAATAAAGATGTCAGATACCTGTTGTGCTGAATTCTCCTCATCTTCATCGGACATGGCAGCCATCAAATTGATGTCTAGGACATGTAGATTTGTTTCAGCCATCAACTTGGCAAGACCTTGCCCTTTGATCAATTTAGTGGGTTTAATTTCTACATCATACTCTAATAATGCAGCAATCCACTTTCCCCGCCTTCCTTCCGGTTCTGTCTGTACCAACACATCCTTTACTGCCGCGTTAGGAACATAAGCTATAATGTGGGAATGCAATACATACACACGGAAATCCTTCAGGGCCTTCACAAGTGCAAGTGCTTGTTTTTCAATGATGTTATACTTTAATGCTCCATCTCTAATAATACGGCTGAAAAAAAGCAATAGGCTTCTCAACTCCATCTCTCTTTTGCATTAGTACAGCTGCCAATGTGTGCTCAGAAGCAAATGAAAACAAAATAAAATCTTGTGTATAATCCGGACTGATTAGAGTAGGGGCTGAAGATAAAACCAACTTTACCAAATTGAAAGATTTTACCGCCTCTTCAGTCTACTTTAGCTACCTGTCCTTTTTCAGCATGTTTGTGATTTCTCTAAGATGCTCGGCAAGATTCGGAATGAAGCGACGCAGAAAATTCAGCTTACCATTAAAGGACTATATTTCTTTTTTGTTCTGGGGCTGCTCAAGTTGCTGAATAGCTTCAACACGTGCGGGATCTATATGGATGCCATCTTTGGAAATGATGTGACCCAAGAGCTTGCCTTCACTCATGGCGAAAAGACTTTTCTTTGGATTTAGCGAAATACCATATTTTCTGCACTTTTGAAAAAAATTTTGCAAGTGATATAAATGTTCTTCATCGGATTTTGAAAATACAGTCAAATCATCAAAGTAAACAACTAAAAAGACATCTTTCTCATTGCCAAAGGCCATGTCCATCGCACGCTGAAAAGTGGCACCTGCATTTTTCAAACCAAACGACATTTTTGCATAATGAAATGTACCCCATCGAGTAGTGAATGCAATTTTATCACGATCATCCTCATGTTCCAAAATTTGATTGTACCCAGAATAGCCATCGAGTAGTGACATCCTTGATGCTCCAACTACTTGCTGCAATATATGATCCATTTTGGGCAACGGATAATTGTCCTTTAAAGATACCTTATTCAAATTTCTGAAGTCAATGCATAAACGGATCTCACCGGTCTTCTTTCTTACGGGCACCAAATTCGATATCCAATCGGAAAATCTGATAGGTACTATGATTCCGGACTTGTACAACCTATAGACTTCTTTTTCTATCAATGGCAGCAATTTAGGATTGATTCTCCTCAACTTTTGGCGGAAAGGATTTTGATTTGGCTTTATAGGAATAGTATGCTGAATGATATTAGTATCAGATGTTTTCAGATCTGAATAGTCCCATGCAAAAACATTAGAAAACGAAGACAACAATCTAACATACTATTTCTTTACCTTTGGTGACAATGACTTAGATATTTTTACCATCTTAGGATTCTCAGCTGCTCCAATATTTACCTCCTCAACACCTTCTTCGGTTGGTCTCAATGTCGGCTTGCGGGCCACATCATCTTGATCAAACAACTCTTCCAAAGGAATCAATCCTTTAGGAATAAAATTATCCTTAAGTTGCAGCACATCCATTTGATTCACTTCATCAGGTTCTGTATCTATGGAGATGTCTCTAAACTCACCTTCAACTTGCAGAAAATCTTTAATTTCTTCATCATCCTGGAAGAATTTCCAACATCTTTGATTATCCGGAACTGTAGGACGGTGCTTCACATAAATCTCAAATTTGTTGCTGGAATTCATGGGAATTTTTAAATTACTCGCTTCCTTAGCCAATGCATCAGCAACACCATTTTGTATGCGGGGCACACATGTCAAAGTATGTTCAGAAAACAGTTTCAAAATATCTAGGTCAACATTCCGATATGCTCTCATACGAGGATGCTTGGCCTGAAACTCACCTTTCACTTGCTTTATCACTAACTCGGAGTCGCCATAGACTACAATATTCTTTGCTTTCAGCTTTCGAAGAATTTTAAGGCCAGCAATGAGAGCCTCATATTCCGCCTCATTATTTGAACAATCAAATGCTAATTTATAAGAGAAAACTCTCACCTTGTTTGGGACTTTGTCTTGGGCAGAAAAGGGACTTCGAATCCACACACCAATACCAGCACCATCGCTGCCCATAGAGCCATCGAAATCCATGGTCCAAAGACCATCTTCATCTTCCTCCAAGTGCTGAAAATGTGTTGCCTCTATTTTTTCTGCTTGCTGCCCATTAGCTTCAGCTGTTCGCTCCATGGCAACTGGCGTTTCTTCTCTTTCCTTTTGCAAAACTTCTCGAAAATTTTCGGTAATCTCTGGTATATCTTCTGCTTGAACTAACTGACTATCTATCTCATTAAAATTATCAGCAAACAAAACAAACGACTCCAAATCTGTATGTACATAATTTACAGGATGATTTATTGGCTTTTCTTTGCTAGTTATCATATATTTCATCTTTTGCTCCCGATATAACTTTCTCATTTGACCGAAGACTGGAATTGTAGCATAAGAAAAGTCTAGCTGAAGTGTACCTTTCAACTTAGCTCCCCAAGATCTTGAAAGCAACATACCAAACTGCGGAGAAATATTCGCCACAACCACATCCATCAAAACATTTTTAGCTGGAATTTGATCTAGGCTTACCACCAAGTCCTTGATCAAACCGATACATTTTACCCGGCTGGAATCAAATGAATACAGATCATGATATTTTCTTGTGATATCCAATCCCAGCCTTTCCATGATTGCTTTCGGCATCAAATTGTGCGAAGCACCCGAGTCAAACATAGCATTATGTAAAATATACTCGTGCAACCTCAAACTGATATAGAAGGGAGGAACATCATTTTCAGGAGACTCACCATTCAAAGCAGGCCCAAAAATTAATTCTGGCTGATCATCTTCTACATTTACCGTGTCAAGCATTGGATCAATATTCAGAATTTTGGAAATTTGACCTCGGTAGGTGGTGTTCTTCATGATTTCAGCCAATGGAATAGACACTTTCAGCTTTGAAATTTCATTCTCCAAACTAAATGCTGAAACTTTTTCACCTTCTTTGGCCATAACTTCTCTTCTTTCAATTTTATCATTCATTATACCTGGTGGCTGATTTACCTTATCCGTTGAAGATGATTGACTTGCTGAGGGATCAATTATATCTTTTCCTTTTGTCTGTGGGGAAGCTGAATCATTTTTTGCTGAAGTATCTTTCCTTTTCTGAATGGGATTTATGGGAACAGCTCGGTTTCTTAATTGTCTCTGCTGAGCGGACAAAGCATTGAGATATCCTCTTTGGTATTCCTCCGATTCTTCCTCAAGTACTACCTCATTTGATAAGATATAATTCTCATCCTGATGTATGATGGAATTTCTCACAAATTCTTCTTCTTCTGTAATATAGGTAGGCAGATCATCAGGAGTGAAAAAGTGATTTTCCTCTCCTATAGTATCACCTTCATCCTCGGATTCTTGGCTAACAAAATTCTGCTGAAGCGGAGGTTTTACTTGCTGTTGAACTGCTGTTTCTTGTGCCCTTGCTTCACGCTGCTTGATTCTGTATTGTGGCTGTTGTGGACCTCAGAAATTAGGATTACGAATCTATGGTTCTGGCTTGCTGAGATGAGTATTTTCAAGCAACGTAGCTACCTTGCGAAGGAGCTGATCTGATGTAGAAGCTTCTTCTTTGATTGTCACTCGCTTTTCTGCTTTCATCCTCGCTCTCTTATCATTCAAATTCGCTTCAACACTAACACCGATTTTCTGCATATCCTCCAAGGTAGGCGGATCTCTATCTCGCAATGAATAAGCCATCTTCGGATCAAAGCCATCTGGGAATTTGAGAAGTGTTGATTTTCTAGATGGCCTTAAATCATCTGGAATAGCATTGTAAACTGTGCTAAATCTGATAATGTAATCTTGGACCGACTCACCATGATTACGTTTGAGATCGTTGTACTCTGCATTGATCTGAAGTGGATCCTTTCTGATTTCCCATCGATCTAGAAACTGCTTCTGAAGTTATTCCAATGTGGGTATGCTTCTAGCTGTCAAACCTCTGAACCATTTTCTTACTTCTCCATCAAATGTTTGTACAAACAAACACATAGTTACATCCTCTTCATCTATCTCATATAGATCAAAGAAAGTTGTCATCTTGTCTATATGCTGCTGAGCGGAAACAACCTGAGGAGTGCCATCAAACATGGAAATTTTACTCTGATAATTAGCTGGCATATCATGCAGATTTTGAGGAAGAGCAAGTGGAGCAAACCGGGCAGCCATTGCTTTAGGTAGATTGGGTCTAGGAGTAGCAGGTGGAGTAAGTGTAGTTGTAGTATGAGGATCTGTAATATGAGGGAATGTGATTTGAGGAGCTGAAGGAGTATGAGGAGTATGAGGAGGAGAAGTGGTATGGGATGTAGAAGGCGAACCAACTGTAGATTCAGGATAAGTGATTATAGGAGAAACATAAATAAAAGGAGGATTGGTCTGCTCATGCACCGTGATAGTGGATCCAATGCAGACAGATATAGTTTCAACGAACTCAGCAAGATTAATAGCGTGAATATCTGACTGTAGAGATCTTAGGATGAAATTTTCAACCAATTTATTATGTATCTCAATTTCAAGAGCAGCAGCAAAATCAGGGTTGGGAACTAGAGAACCAAGTGCACTTTCAGATTTGGTTTTGAACAAGGACAACTCAAAACTCTCGTCAAAATCAATGTCTTCAAGATACTCAAAAATAGCTGGACATGAATGAGATTTAAATATATGTTTAGAATCTGAAGACAGTTTGGATATCGAGGAACAAATAAACGATCAGCCTATGAAAACTCTCAACTAATCATCCAAAAGTTCAGAGTTTACAAATGAACTGGGGTAAAATGCAATCGAAGTGGCCGTATTCACAAGCTCACGGAGATTGACTGAAGCAGCGTTTATCTACTTCCACTTATGCAAAGCAAAAGTGTTTCGAAGGCTACCTGGCATAACTTCAGGCTCCGTCTAAGACTTATGAAACCAACACATCAATCCACAAACAAGTTTGTTCTCCCCAGTATGGTCGCCAATATGTTAGCACTTGAATTTGGCCTCAGGCTGAAAAAGACAAAATCCAAGGCAACATCAAACCACTTAGCCTCGTAGCTAGCCCTACGGGGCAGGAGAGGGCTCTCTCCGGGTCTATCTCGGAAAAAGGTCTTCAAAGGGCGGAGATTACCAATAAAGAAAACTGATTTTAGGCTAGTAAACTGATTGAGAAGGTTTGATTTCAGATTTTTAGGGTTTTGGTGGAAAACAGGAGGAGAGAAATTTTGGGTGCGGGGATGGGACACAGCGTTTGCAGAGGTCTTTTTGGGGCAAGGTAGGAGATTGTCTTGATGCCTTTGATTTAAGTGAATGGATAGGAATGACCAGTGAGGAGCTAAAGAGAGAAAGAAACTTTCGAGAGTTCTCTTTAGACAGAGGAAAACATAGATATTAAGCAAACTTAAAGGCAGAGAATATAAATTATGAATTCTACCTTAACACTTCATTTACTTAATGTGCAGAAAAGAAAAGTGGGAAAATGATACACATAACACACTTACAAGTACATGAGAGAAGCACACCATCAACACAAATAACCACAGGAATCCCAAAAAGTGCTGCAAAACCCTGGTCTTTCCTTTGCCAAAATTGCAGAGATACAAAGTGTAATACAATAGAAGCTTATCCCTCAAGAGTCCAACCATGAAAATGACTAAGAAAATACATAATATAGGTAAGCTAACACCTTTCCTTGCCTCTAGGGGTTGATCTCATCATCCTAGGAGCTGTTTCAACCAATTTTAAACTGAGCACTACAATCTAGGCAGTCAAAACAACTTGCCTCTATAAGCTAGGAAACCAATTCATTCATTAAATTTTTGACTTTTTATGAATGAATCTTCTAGAAGGGATAAATAAGTGCCATGACATCATAAAATTACATAAATTACATCAAGGAGGATGAAAAATCACTCCAAAAAGTCAAAACTAGTCAAATTTGCGTTTTGCTGAGTTGCAGGTGAAAATCTGGCAAATTTCCCTGATGCGTAGCGCCCCAATTCTCAACACGTAGCGCGCCCTTGAGCCAACTTTTGAGGCACTTTCCAGCATCCAAATGAGGCAAACGTAGGTTTGTTGGAAAGGTCTGGATGTCTACTTTCCATCCCAAGTGGAATTTCTCAATTTGGCAGTCATTTTCCCCTCCAAAATTGCAATCTCCCAAGGCTGCTCCCTGTGTGTCCAAAAAGTGGCAGAAAGTCATTTTTTGCATGTTTTTTGACCTTATGAGGGCTCAAAACCTGATGAAATGTCTTGGCAATTGATGAGCAAGTGTAATTTGTCATGACAAATCCAAAAATGCTGAGTTTTTGAGAGAAGGACTTGCCCATCTTCAGGGTAGCGCGCGGCGCGCTAGGCGTTGAGAGCAAAAACCTGTGTGTAGCACAAAAAAGTCAAAATTGACCAAAATTACGCAAAATTTCTTGAAATTTGAGTTGGATGTGCATCATTGAGCACCATGATCCTTCAAGGTAGCCTCAGCCAAAATATGAACGGGATCGGGCCTTTTCCTCCTTTTTAGTGCCTTGGCCAACCGTCCTTTGAGCACCTTCATTCTTGCTTTACACACATGCATTCGAGCCCAATAGTGATTCTTCATGTGTCGGAGCATGTCTTTGTCCCTGTTTGCCTTTGCTATCAACCTCTCTAGATGTGTGTTCACCTGAATGAGCATAGAGCTTTGCTCCTTAGGTGTCAAATCACCGGGTCTCTTGCGAGCCAAGTTCCGGTCTTCTCGGATCCTCCGCAACTCATCAAGAGAGTGTTCATCCTCTAATTGCTTGTTGCGCTGCTCTAAATAAGTAATTGTCCAATTTTCCATCTCCAACTTTTGCTGCAACAAGTCATTTTCAGCCCTTAGCTGCTGGATGATCTCCTTTGACTCTAGGCTAGGAGAAATGATATCAAGGTCAACAACATCTATGCCTGGAACACCTGATGGCCCCTGATTAATCTTGGGTTGCTTGCCTCTCTCTGGTACCTGTGCTGCTGTCGAAAGCGAGGCCCCTTCCACCTGATGTGGAGATAACACTCTTTGTGTTGATGAAGAAGGCGATACCCCTTCCACCTGATGTGGAGATAATACTCACTGTGCAGATGCAAATAAGGCCCTGTGGCCTCTCTGATATGTAACAAATGGAGGGGAGCTGACATGCTCAGGCTCCGGAATGTCAAACTGATGTGAAGGCCCTCCCTCATCACAGACACCCTCAAGAGGTGGCTGTGGCACTGTGAACAAGTCATGAGAAATGAAATCCTCCCATGGAATACCCTGCTGTGCCAACTGATGCATGACCACAATCTTGATCAGTGCATAATGATAAATGCTCTTATGTTGCTGTGCTGGGCTCTTCCTTTCCACCAAGGGTACCATCCTCTCTATATTTTGGCACATGAAGAATGGAGTGTTCATCATTCGTACCCGTGTGAAATGCATCAACAAACAGATATGGTATGAATACAAACGTGAAAATCTGCCCCGCAAGTGAAATAGGGAATGATGATCCTCATCAAAGGTGCATACTCGTCTCTTAAGAATCTGAAAGGAAAAACACCAGTTAGGTGCCTCATATATACAGGTTTGATATATGGCTCATAATGAAATCTGTCCAACTACTGGCGCTTGTTCCACTCTTCTCCAATATTGGGTATCCCTGTTGCTTGAGCAACAATCTCGGGTTACAATGTGAAGTCCACTCCTGCAAGATTCACATGCCCATTGTGCAAATGTAGGACAAACAAGCGGGCCAATTCCTTGTGGTGTTGAATTTGGGAGATTCTCTCACAATATTCATAGCATGATTGATATCGGAAACATGACACTGCAAGTGGACAAGCTTGTAGATAAGCCAAAGAGGTGGGATCCTCCCTGACATGCTGACCACCTTTACCACCCCTGTGATGCCTCCTTGGCACCTCTACCTCTGGTGTTGATTCACGGTCATCACTTTGCTCATAATCTGTTTCGGTTTCTGACATGGTTTTGGAGTTAAGTGACTGAAAAATAATACTGACTGTGCACCCAATGATCTGTTGTTTTGACTTGTTTAGATGCTGTTACGAAGGGGACAAACACACATGGGAAATGTTAGGGAAAAGGGAACATTGAGGGGATTATGGAAAACAAATGTGAAATGAAATTTTAGGAAAGGAACATGGAACATATACAATCATAATTTGTGGGATTTTAATGGGAGTGGGGTTTAGGAAATTTACATAGGGTTTTAGGGATTAGTAGGGTTTAGGGATTTTAATGATTTTTAATAGGGAAATTATATGATTGCATGGAAAAATGTCAAGGAAAATGGTGATGAAAATATGGGGAAAGAGGATAGGAAAATGGGTAACCTTGGGCAGCAACTTTCAATGAAACCCTGAAAAGATTTTGAGAGAGAAGTAGTTTTGGTGGCTTGCTGGCGATTTCCTGAGCAAGAAACCCAACGCGTAGCGCACCTAGCCTGATGCGTAGCATGCCTCCAACGCGTAGTGCCTGAGTTAAATTGAATTGGAAAATGCGCGCTGATGCGTAGCGCGCCCTCAACGCGTAGCGCGCCTCCTCTGATGCGTAGCGCACCGCTGCAATTGCCTAATTCGCCCAATGAACTTTGAAACCGACTTGACAAGTATTCTCTTGAAGTGTTGAGAGGCAAATGAGTTACCAATGAGGGATGGCATGATTTTATAGGCTTCCTTTTAATTTTTTACTTGCCCAAAACCCACTTTGTAATGTTTTGAATGTTGACACTTTTTGCTTTAATTGGCTCTGACCTTTAATTTCATTTCTTTGAAAAATTGGTTGAAATGATGATTTATTCTGAAAATTTTTGCAGGGATAGCTTTTGGGATGCTTTGGAAAAGGAGACCAAGGCTGCACTTCGACATTTGAAGAATTTGAAATTTTGAGAATTTTTACAAAAATGAGATAATGACCTTGTTTTCAAAAACATAGTTTTTGAGAACAAGGTAAAAATTTAGCTGTACAATGATGAGAAATGTTTAATGAAGGACATCCCTCTGGCCTGCTGGTCCTTTATGATCTCTCAAGATAAAATTAGACTCAACCCTAGACCTAAGACCTAAAACTTAAAGCAAGATGAATGACCCTTTGAGGACTTTATTTATTTGAACAAACCTGAACCAGCAGTGCCAAACAAGAGGGGAATAACGACATAAACTCCTTCCACCAAGATTATGGCATGCCTAACGGAATGCAACGTGATCACACTGATGGGACACCTAATCATGAAATGCAAAGAGCTTTGATCTCTGGTGGAGGGCTACTAGACTGACTCTAACACTTATCATGCCTAATTTTCCTCTGAAGTGGGTTACCTCTGTGTGTAGAAGGACCTACATCCTGAACTCATCTAAACCATTCAACTGAAGCAATCTTTATTTTTGTACAATGCTGAGATCTAGATCTAGTTGGGCTTCTATCCTTAATGTGTTATACTCAAACTCAATGGACAACAGGGCCTTTTTCCCATAGACTAACTCATAGGGTGTGAATCCGGTGGTGGTCTTCTAAGTGGTATTATAGGCCCAGGTGGCCTCAACTAGTTTATCTACCCAATATTTCTTGCTGCTATTAACCACTTTGGTCAGGATGCTCTCCAAGGCTCTGTTGGTCACCTCCACTTGCCCATTAGCTTGTGGGTGACAGGGAGTGGAGGTCATATGCTTGATCTTGTGCTGGTTGAGCAAGTCTTCAATCATGTTGGAGGTAAACTGGCTGCCTTTATCAGTGACCAACTCTCTAGGGTACCCAAATTTGTAAAAGAAATTCTCCCTTAAGAACTCAACCATCTTCTCCTCTGTTTCTGCCTTAATTGCCTTGGTTTCAACCCACTTAGTCAGATATTTAGTGCACACAATGATGTACTATTTTTGTTTGGAAGGATAGTCAACAGGTACAATGAAGTCCATGCTCCACTTGTTAAAGGGCTCGAAAGTCACTTGAGGCTGTAGAGGCATTTCATCCCTTGGAGTAGGGTTCCCCATCCTTTGGCACTGATCACACTAACTAGTATATATTTTCACATACTGATGAAGAGTGGGCCAATAATAGCCTACTTGTAACACTTCAATTGCTATCCTCTTTGTTGCAAAGTGACCTCCACAAGTCCCATCATAACAGGTCAGAAGGATGTCTCCTCCTCCCTGACACGCCTTCTCAAGATTTGATCTGGGCTAGGTTTGAAGAGATTGCCCCCATTCCAAGTGAAGGGGGCGCTCTTCCTTATAATCTTACTTTTGTTCTTTGGAGGACAAGTTCGGTGGGAATTGTGCAGATACAAAATAGTTTTAAATGTTAGAAAACCATGGAGAGAGAACTAAAATGGCGAACAATTGCTCATTCGGCAACTGGTCATCAACCATTCCCTCTTCACCTGTAGGAAAAGTTAATTTGGACAAAAATTCTGCAACAACATTTTCCTTACCAGGCTTATCAACAATAGTTAGATCAAACTGCTATAATAAAAGTAACCATCTTTTACTATGAGCATTCACATCGGGTTTATTCATTAAATATTTGATTGCAGCATGGTCAGTATGGACAAATGTTTGATAGCCTATAATATAACGCCTAAATTTTTTCAATGAATGGACAACAGCGAGGAGCTCCTTTTCGGTCAGTGTGTAGTTCAGTTTGGCCTTTGACAAATTCTTACTGATAAAGTAAATGGCATAAGGAAATTTTTCATCTATCTATCCTAGGGTTTCTCCTATGGATTTGTGTTAGGTATTAGCATGAATGTGAAAACGAAGGGCCCAATTTGGGCCTCGGAGAATTGGTGTTGCAATGGGTTCTCCATTATCACCATTGATTGCCAATATTTACATGGAACACTTTGAGCAAATGGCCCTTAGGTCTTTCGCCTTTACCCCTGAAGAATGGAAGCGATATGTAGATGACATTTTTGCTAAATGGAGCCATGGTTTGGATAAGCTGAAGGAATTTTTATCTCATATAAATAGCCTCTCTAAACACATAAAATTCACCATTGAAATTGAAAAAGACAACCAACTCCCCTTCTTAGATGTCCTCCTTACCAAGAAAAATGGAAAGCTAAGCCACCAGGTCTTCAGAAAGCAGACACACACTGACAGGTATCTTCATGCAAACTCCCACCACCATCCTAAACAAAAAGTTGGTGTCATCAAAACCCTAACCACCAGAGCCTCTAGAATCTCTGACCCGGAACATTTAGAAGAAGAACTAGTCCATCTCCATGAAGTCTTTTTAAACAATGGCTATCTAAACCACACTATCCATAAAATAATTAAAGACTCCATTACCAATAAACAAAAAGGAAAATCTCGTAATAACCCTAGTATCTCCTTACCCTATATTAAAGGAAACACTGATAAAATTGCCAGAGTTCTCGCTAAGCATAACATTATGGTTGCTTTCACGCCCCCTAACACCATAAAAAACATGCTTGAGTCTACTAAAGACGCAATAGACCCAAAAAATCACAAAGGCGTTTATTCGATTCCCTGTTCTTGCGGTAAAGTTTATATAGGGGAAACAGGGAGATCCTTTGGAGTAAGATTAAAAGAACACATTAATGATATTACTAGAAATAGGTCGGATAAATCAGGTCTAGGAGAGCACGCTTATTCCTCTTCTCACTATATATGTATGGAACAAGCTAAATTAATCCATAAGGAAGACCATTATTTAAAAAGAAGAATTAAAGAGGCAATTGAAATTGAGAAATCCTCCAATAATATGAATAGGGATGATGGTCTTAAACTAAGTAGTACTTGGAAGCCCTTATTAAATAAAATGAAAAAATAAAACTTTAAACTAATCTAATTCTACCTTATGACTACATTTGATAATTCATAATTTATTTAATTAATTATATAAATAAATGCAAATAATAATTTCTTCTTCTTAAATCATTTCTAAGCAAATAACTCATTTATATAACATATCATATAATTTTAAATAACATATAATAAAATATATTTTTATATATTTTTATATAAGTCCTTTAAATAAAATTAATTTATTAATTTAATCCATATTTTATTAATTTAATTTAAATTTCTTCAATTGAAATTATTTCAAAACAAATAACTCATTTATATTACATATCACATAATTTGAAAAAACATATATAAAATATATATATATATATATATATATATATATATATGTGTCTTTTAAATAAAAATTATTTATTAATTTAATTCAATTTTGGAAATTCAATAAAAAATAAAAAATAATAAATAAATAAATAAAATAAAATAAAATAATTTATTAATTTAATTTAATCCATATTTTATTATTTTAATTTAAATTTCTTCAATTGCAATTATTTCAAAACAAATAACATAATTAGAAATAACAAAAAAAATATTTCCATATAAGTCTTTTAAATAAAATTTATTTATTAATTTATTTCAATTTAAAAAAAAAAAAAATAATAAATAAAATAATAATAATAATAATAATAAAATTGAATTAATTACAAATTAATTAATTAATTAATTAATGTAAATCTATCAAGCTGACATCATAAGCTAAGAGATATCTTTCTATTCTTCTATTAATAGCTTCTTAATTTTCTCGACTCTCTCTTCTCAAAATACAGATGTCATTGCCCTGATGATGGACTCACCTAGCTAGTCCGAAACGTCGGTTTCTTAAATTGCTCACAGGTTTTTCCATTAACAATAAAAATTCTACCAGCCTGTATGGATTCTCTCTTTAACACCATTAAGTCCCACCATGGAAGGGACATGCTGAACAATGCTCTAAATTTTGAGAAGATGAGAATGTCAAGAGCCAGAGTCCTATCCAATCTCATATTTCTAAAGCAATGCAGGGATGAAAACCTCACTCCTAATTTCGCCAGATGCAGCCATCCTCTTAATCGTGGTCGTAACATTTCTCTTTTTAATGATCTTAGCAAAACCCTCATAAAACATGAAATTAAATTTGCCAGATTTCAATTGATTAAAACTTCTAAAAATCTTCTGGGTCTACACCTTTTACTGTCTTCAACTCTTAGCTATGATCTCTGGCGAAACCTAGATGCCCTCACTTATGCCAAAGCCGAGAGATTTCTTGATTTTACTCTTGCCAATAAAACCAGAAAACTTAACTCTCTAAGAAACTTCAACCTCATTAGTAATTCTGTTTATTCCCCTTTACATGGCCAAATGCCTTGCGCCCTTCCCAATCCTCACATCCGTGATATAGACAGCACACAGGGTCTGCACACATCTTTGAACCGGAACAGTAGTACCTCCAGCAACTTGGCGCAGAATATCAATGTAGCATGCAATGCGTTGGACCTGAGCAGCAGTCCCTCGAGCAGCAGTCCCTCCATCAGCAATACGCAGAATTATCTTAACTCATCTGCGCAGTTCGATGATCTCATCCCTACGCAGGAACAGCTTAACATTTCTGCTGAGTGTGATGGTCTCGTCCCTTCGCAGGAACATCTCAACGCATCTGCGCAGTCTAAAGGTCTCGGCCTTACGCAGAAAATTCCAGAACTCGTCTCCACGCAGCAACCTAACAAAGAATCGTTGGAGTCTTCCGGAATGGCTAAAGATTCGACCTGTAATAATTCCAGCGCCCTTCCTATGAGCTCATCTCAGCAAAATAGCGCTGCTGCCCACGTTGCTGCCTGCGGTCTCATCAAGAACTCCTCAAATTCGCTTAACTCCCTTAGCAAAAATTCTATAGTAGTTAATCTTTCTCAGCTAGTGTTAGATGACAACTTAAAGCTGCTTCTTGAAAAGGGTTTAAATTTTGCATTATCCCCAGCCAAAATTCCTATATCTGACATCATAAGCAACATTGAAGTCATCATAAAAAACAATGACCAAAATACAGCTGAGGAAATAAGACAAGATGTTTCCAGAATTCTTAGAAATGCCAGACCTCCCCCCAGCAACATATCCAAAGAAGAAGCCATAGCCCTAAAAAACATCAAGAATAACAAAAACATTATAATCTTAAAAGCCGACAAAGGTAATGCCACAGTTATCATGAATAGGACTGATTATGAGCATAAAATGGAAGATCACTTAAACAATAGTGGATGTTATAGAGTTTTGAACAAAGACCCTAGCAGCAAAATTCTTCGCCAAGTAAGTGACAAAATTAAAAGCTCCTCTCTTGATGCCACCATTAAGAAAAGATTAATTCCTAACAATGCCATTATCCCTAGAATTTATGGAGTTCCTAAAATCCATAAAACTGGTGTCCCATTAAGACCTATAGTAAACACTATAGGATCTCCCACTTATTGGTTAGCTAAATATCTAGCGAGCAAACTTAGACCTTTATCCGGTAATACTCCCTCTTACATCAAAGATTCCGCTTCCTTCATAGAATGGATCAAAAACCTAGAATTTAATGACAATGACCTAATGGTTAGCTTTGACGTGGTGTCTCTCTACACTATGATTCCTGTGGATGAAGCCTTAGAAGTTTTGAAGAAAATTACAGACCTTGAAACAGTGGAACTTATAAGTATTTGCCTTAAATCTTCATACTTCAGTTTTAAGGGAAAAATTTATGAGCAAACTCATGGTGTTGCAATGGGTTCTCCATTATCACCATTGATTGCCAATCTTTACATGGAACACTTTGAGCAAATGGCCCTTAGGTCTTTCCCCTTTACCCCTGAAGAATGGAAGCGATATGTAGATGACATTTTTGCTAAATGGAGCCATGGTTTGGATAAGCTGAAGGAATTTTTATCTCATATAAATAGCCTCTCTAAACACATAAAATTCACCATTGAAATTGAAAAAGACAACCAGCTCCCCTTCTTAGATGTCCTCCTTACCAAGAAAAATGGCAAGCTAAGCCACCAGGTCTTCAGAAAGCAGACACACACTGACAGGTATCTTCATGCAAACTCCCACCACCATCCTAAACAAAAAGTTGGTGTCATCAAAACCCTAACCACCAGAGCCTCTAGAATCTCTGACCCGGAACATTTAGAAGAAGAACTAGTCCATCTCCATGAAGTCTTTTTAAACAATGGCTATCAAAACCACACTATCCATAAAATAATTAAAGACTCCATTACCAATAAACAAAAAAGAAAATCTCGTGATAACCCTAGAATCTCCTTACCCTATATTAAAGGAACCACTGATAAAATTGCCAGAGTTCTCGCTAAGCATAACATTATGGTTGCTTTCACGCCCCCTAACACCATAAAAAACATGCTTGAGTCTGCTAAAGACGCAATAGACCAAAAAAATCACAAAGGCGTTTATTCGATTCCCTGTTCTTGCGGTAAAGTTTATATAGGGGAAACAGGGAGATCCTTTGGAGTAAGATTAAAAGAACACATTAATGATATTACTAGAAATAGGTCGGATAAATCAGGTCTAGCAGAGCACGCTTGTTCCTCTTCTCACTATATATGTATGGAACAAGCTAAATTAATCCATAAGGAAGACCATTATTTAAAAAGAAGAATTAAAGAGGCAATTGAAATTGAGAAATCCTCCAATAATATGAATAGGGATGATGGTCTTAAACTAAGTAGTACCTGGAAGCCCTTATTAAATAAAATGAAAAAATAAAACTTTAAACTAATCTAATTCTACCTTATGAGTACATTTGACAATTCATAATTTATTTAATTAATTATATAAATAAATGCAAATAATAATTTCTTCTTCTTAAATCATTTCTAAGCAAATAACTCATTTATATAACATATCACATAATTTTAAATAACATATAATAAAATATATTTTTATATATTTTTATATAAGTCCTTTAAATAAAATTAATTTATTAATTTAATCCATATTTTATTAATTTAATTTAAATTTCTTCAATTGAAATTATTTCAAAACAAATAACTCATTTATATTACATATCACATAATTTAAAAAAAAAAAAAAATTATTTATATATGAGTCTTTTAAATAAAAATTATTTATTAATTTAATTCAATTTTGGAAATTTAATAAAAAATAAAAAATAAATAAATTTATTAATTTAATTTAATCCATATTTTATTATTTTAATTTAAATTTCTTCCATTGTAATTATTTCAAAACAAATAACATAATTAGAAATAACAAAAAAAGTATTTCCATATAAGTCTTTTAAATAAAATTTATTTATTAATTTATTTCAATTTTGAAAAAAATAAAAAATAAAAAATAAATAAATAAAATATAAAAAAATAATAATAATAATAATAATAAAAAAAAAATTAAATTAAATTGAATTAATTACAAATTAATTAATTAATTAATAAATGTAAATCTATCAAGCCGACATCATAAGCTAAGAGATATCTTTCTATTCTTCTATTAATAGCTTCTTAATTTTCTCGACTTTCTCTTCTCAAAATACAGATCTCATTGCCCTGATGATGGACTCACCTAGCTAGTCCGAAACGTCGGTTTCTTAAATTGCTCACAGGTTTTGCCATTAACAATAAAAATAGTGGTTAACTTGTCATTCAGCATGTCCAAGGCCTCTTGACAGCTTTTTGACCATATAAACTCAGAGTCCTTGGCCAACAACCCAAATAAAGGAGAGGCCAACTTGCTGAAGTTCTTTATGAACCTTGGGTAGTATCTAGCCAATCCTAGGAAACTTATAACATCTCTCTGATTTTGAGGAGGTGGGACCCTTTGGATGATAGCTATTTTGTTGGGGTCCACCTGCAGTCCTTGTTGAGATATTGAATGACCCAGGATGGTCCCTTTAGTCATCAAAAATTCACATTTCTCGGGACTGAGAGACAAGTTCATCTCAATACATTTATGGAGTACCTTACCTAAGTTGGACAAAACCTCCTCGAAATCACCCCCATAAGGTGTGAAATCATCCATATAGATTTCTACAGCATCATGGACCAACTCAGCAAAGATACTCAAGATTTCTCTCTAAAAAGTGGTAGGAGCATTGCATAGGCCAAAAGGAAGGACCTATAGGAAAAAGTGCCCCAAGGACAAGTGAAGGTGGTTTTATCTTGGTCTTCCCGGCCAATCTATATTTCATTCTACCCATTAAATCCATTTAGGAAAGAGAAAAAAACATTCCCTACTAGGCCATCTAGCACTTGGTCGATGAAAGGTAGAGGGAATTGGTCCTTCTTCATGGCTTTGTTTAACTCCCTGTAATCGACACAAATCCTCCACTTACCATTTTTCTTGGGAACTAACACCAAAGGATAGACCCATTCACTGTCGGAGATATGATAAATGAATCCTCCATCTAGCAATTTTTGCAGTTCTTATTTGACTATATCTTTAAAGCTCAATTCATCCTCCTTTGGGGTTGTCGGACTAGCTTGCAACCTTCCTTGATGTATATGTGGTGAGTACACATTGAGGGGTGTACTCCTTTCATTTCATTGTAACTCCAAGCGAAGGCATCCAGATGTTCCTTTAGCATGTTGACAACTTAACCTCTTGGAGAATAGAAAGAGATGGATTGATTTTCAAAGTTTTCCCAAGGACGAATTCTATGGTTTTGACACGAAGGGGGTTGGAATCGGCCAAGTACAGATCAATTGGATGGTTTTTTTGGGTTTCCTTTACTACTTCTTCTAGGGACAATTTTCTGGGAGTTTGAATTTGGATTAGGTGTTCAATCAAATCGTCTTCATCCTAATTTCCTCCTCCCATGGTTGTTTCTAAGGTATAAATTTGGGCAGTATAAACTTCATATTCTTCCTCCTCTTCCAACCATAAAGGTAAATCATGTTCCATAGATGACTGAGAAGGACAGTATAGGACTAACTTCTTGGACATATGTCGATTCTTAATTGTCATATTCCCAGCTCTGCAACTAATGTAGGCATCGGTAGTGGCCAACCAGGGTCTCCCAAGGATGAGAGGGTAATCAGTAAGCTTAGCCTTAGGCTGGAGAACTAGGAAATCTATAGGGTACTCCAAGAGTCAATGGAAACCATCATATCCTCCCTAATCCCCTCTGTGAAGTAGTCTACAAGTTGCAGGACTATTGTGGTCTTTCTCAATGAACCTTGGAGGTTGAGCTTGAGCATGGTGTCCTTGGTCATCACATTAATGGCAGCCCCAAGATCGATCAATGTGTGTGGGAAAATGGTTCCATTGATGTGCACATCTACTATAGGGCTTCCAGGGTCCAAATAATTTTGACAGATTACCTGCCCCAACATTAATTCAAACAGTTTTCCAATGACATTAATGGTAGGGGCATCTCATTTTCGCCTCCCTGGATGATTGAAACACTTCTCCTTAATCAACTTGTTGTAAATAGGTACATCCTTGATGGCTTGGAGAAGTGGAATCCTGACACATAGGTTTTTCAATTCTCCTAGAAGTTTAGTCTCTTTTGGGGTAGGCTAGAGTGGTTGAGTTAATCTCTCAAGAAAGGTTGGATTTACTTTAAAAATGCTTTCCTCTCTTTATTCTTCAACCTCCCTGGGTGGAGGTGGAGGTTGGTTATCCACGAGAACTCTCCTAGATCTCAGGTTAATTTCCTGTATTTCCACAACATAAGATGGATATGATGTCTCTCCACTATATACGTGTTGTGCATGTCTGTTCTTTAGGTTCAAATTTGGTTGGGCAGGCATCCGGGGTTGTTTAGGTGGAGCAGAGTGTAACAACTATGGTTGGCCAGGTGGTGAAAGCAGTAAAGCAGGAACATTGTTGTACTGGGGCCTCCACCCCTGGGGCGGTGCATTCCACTGAGGTTGTGGTAGAGCATATGGTTGAAATGACTGGTTGGTTGGCTGGGAATGATACTGAGATGCGAAGGACCAAGGAGGAGGTGTAGACCAGGAAGGATAAGTAGGTGGTCCCCAAGAAGGTATGGATGTGATCTAGTTGGGGTTGTAATATGCATGGGATGACCCTTGAATGCCCTGCTGGTATGGCCTAGGCCCACAAGGTCTCCTTTGGTTTATGTAATAGAGCTACTTAGTGGCCCCTTCAACTCCTTGATATACAACTTTGAGTCTAGGCAAAGAAGGGCGCTTGTCTGTGGAGTGGTTTTCTTCATAGACTAAGAAAGTCAATAGAATTCAATGGACATTCATTCCTAGGGTGTCTCCTAGTGCATCTAGGACAAAAAATTGCCAATACTCTCTACTTCCTCCTGCTTTATCCTAATGTTCATAGTGTCCATCTGGAAGGCAAGGGTTTGCAGCATCTCACTCTTGAAATCTTCCAACATATTTCCAATTTCACCCTTGATGGATGAATTAGAAGAGGATGTACTAACCATAGGTTGGCTTCCCGTACCCATTTTCCTAGCTGCCCTAAAATGGTTTCTAAAGATAGTCTTGATATCATCATAGAGTAACTAGTACATATATCCTCCTCCTAAAAAGTGTAGGGTATCCAAAAGGTCTTCCCTTACTCCTCTAAGCAGGACCAGCTTCAGTGACTCAAGGTTAAGTGTGCAACTAGCCCTTTTGTAACTAACCTGGAATATTTCTTCATAATCCTCTAGGGATTCATAATTACCTAAGGTCATCCTAATTTTTTTTTCTTTAGTATCCTTAGACCTACAGTAGTCTCGATACTTATTGTTGAAGGATTGCTGCATCTGAGGCCATGTTTTGATTCTTTCCCCAAGTAAACCCATGAACCAGTGCAAAATTGCATCATTGAGGGTAGATGGAAATAATTTCAACTTCTGCTCATCATCTGTATAATCATAGGTTCGACATATAACAACAAACTCAAATATGAAAGTGTCGGGATATTTTGTGGTTAGGCCATGGAAATGAGGAAGGGCAGAGGGGCTTATATTTTTCATCTTAGTGTCCCCATTGGTTTCCCTGATAGGGAAGGCACCCTTAACTCTATCTCCATTCCCTTTGTCATTTCTGGTTTTAGCCATTGGCTTAGTAGGAATGGGTTCTTCTTCTTCCCTTGTAGGTTCTTCAAATATGTCTGGTTTCTCACCTAAGGGTTCTTCCAGTTCACAACAACCGAAGAAGAGAGAAGGTTGGTTGTTTGATGCAATGGGGGTATTTGGCAAAAAATTCCCTAAGTTATCCCTATTCCTACGAGGCATGAAAGGAAATGCTATTGGTTTGGTTTTGTGATTTTTTCAAACTTTGAAAGTGCTTTGTAGAATTGAAATTGCAAATGGAATGAAAACTACTAACTAGATGAAAAACTAATTGTTGAATGGAAATCTAACTTGCAGAATTGAAATTGAAAACTTAATGAGAACTACTGACTGAATGAAAAACTAATTGTTGAATTGAAATCTAACTTGCAGAATTGAAATTGCAGACTAAAAAGGAAGCAAACTAAATTACTTTTTCATAAATGAAACTAATGGAAGAATATTAGAAACAAGAAATAGAAGAAAGAAATCAGTAATCACACATTACTCAAACACCTCCCCGACAACCGCACCAAAAAGTGATGAGCACCAATATTGCAGTAAGAATGCTGCAACTCTTGGGCCATGAGCTTTACTTTATCAACCAGGGGTTTGTACAAACTTGGAGGTGACAGTGATGTATGCACAAGTAAAAGTGATGGTTCTTCCTTTTGTCACTGTTCAGCTAGTGAGAGACCACTAGGGTTTGCAAGCCAGAGCTTTATGGATTCAGAAGAAGCTTGGTTCCTTGATGAAAGAAATAGAAATCTACCCTAAGAGAGAGTTGATCTACTGCAATAATGAAAAATAATGAAATTCAATGCTAGGGCACACTATTTCCTAATTAACTGCTAAGAGCTATGCTTTGCAATGATGCTAAATTAACATGAAAAAAATGCCACTATCCTAAGCATGGAAGTTAAAAACATCAAACACAATTGTTATGCATGTAAAGGACTATAATAAATCTGTTTTGTCTTTTTATGCTTTTCATGAAAAATCAAGTGTGCAAACTAATCTCTTTTGGTGATGTGGCAGGTGGTTTAGGGATGCTCGTGGATGGCTGGAAGTTCCAGGAGATGGTTGGAAGGTTTTGTAGACCTTTAGGTGACCTTGGGAGTCTTCTTAGAGGTTTTCCCTCAATTTTGCCTCAAAATAGGCCACTATAGGAAAACCTACAGGATTCCCTGTATTTCTACAAGATACAACCATGAGAAAAACTATGGGTGTTGGAGGTGATTCAAGGCTTAGGGAAGGTGGTTTATGAGTGGAATGGAGTGAGAAAAGTCCTAAGATCACTCAGAACCCAAAACCAAGTTTAAGAGATGGTTGGATTTGCTCAAAATTCTTGAGGAAATTTCTATGTAAAATGATGAAATTAGTGAAGGTTTTGATGAAAACAAGGAATGCCTATGGGGGGATGAAGTTGGAAGGTGGTTGCATGCTATGGGATCTCTATCTACTTCTCAAGCACCTGCTCTACATCAAACATGTGTAATTTCCAAAAAGTTATGTAAACAAGAAGCATTCTCTTGAACTAGAAAAGAAAAGTTTAATGAACTAACTGTCTACCTTATGCATGGAGAAATTGTTGAATAACATGGAATCATGGATGAGATATACTGCAAGAATGAATAGAGAAGAGATGGCAATGAAATCCTACTTTGAAAAACTGATCAAATGCTAGTTTAAGTACAACAAACTCTAAATATCATGAAAGAAATGGAAATCTATCTTTTATGGATGCATAATGGTTTTTTCCTCAAATCATGATCTGAGAAGGAATAAGTGAGGCCAAGACACCTACTGATAGCTTTGTGGAGCCTCTTTTATCCTTCTAGCCTGCTACTGAAGTAAGGCACAAATGGAAGCAAACTAATAATCCGTTAATCAAATCTACACTACTTGCAACGGAGTGCTTCTAAAATAGTTTAACCATAAATCTATGAAACTAAGCTAAGCATAAAGACACAAGAAGAGGAGCCCTTGCTGCTCGAGTTGGGCCCTAACATAAGAGCTTCAGCCTTTTGAGTTCACTGAGTATTGAATCAAGAAAAATCTCATTCTTATTACCAAAATAGAAAATTATATCAAAAGTCATCCACAAGTCTAGAACCTGAAAATAACTAGTGTTTTTACAATAAAAATTCAAAACCTAATGAAGCTCTAGGCCTCTCTGCTTGTGCGATTGAATTCCCCAACGACTTCCTTAAATTTAGGGAGACTCAGCTTTCAAACTCGAGATGACTAAATCTTTGTCTATCACTTGTTCGGTTGCCTTCTAATCTTCAGGACTTGGCTTCTTGCACTCTGAGATGGTGTGATTAATGGCGGAATATTCAAGTGGAAGAGGAGTAAATGAGGAGGATTTACCTCCTACAATCTCTCTCCCTTGTCCCATTCAAGTTTCAAACCTTACTCTTGCCAAAATTCCTTGATTTTCTCTTCCAAACCTGCATTCAATGCATTTTAGTCCACTAGGCATAATATCTCACTATAACTCATCTCATTAAACAAAATATAATCAAAACATGTAATAAGTTGTGAGAAAAGTTGGTTTGACTAAACTAGGAGGCGAACTAAGGCCCATATAGCTACCCAATGATGAGGATCAATAGTTATGCATGAATTTTCATGGTTAAGGTTGTCATGCATGAGGCCATTGCATGAATTTTATGTCATTATAATGTTATTGGTATATTACGAAGTTGACATTTTGCCAACATAGAGCAGGGGATGTAGATCATTAGAACAAGGTTATAGCACTAGACTGTGAAGTAAGAGTATATCTTCAAGATATTTGGGGTACAAATATATCAAGCTAATCACTATAATGCAAGTTTCTCTATCCAGGAATATGATATTCGTGAAATTAAAGAATGAGAAACACCTTAATCAATGCCACATAGTAACCCTTTTTTTAGAGAGATGGATGAAAGAGTCTTCGACAATGTTTGATGGTCTCAGTTACATTCAACTACAGTGAGAGATCTAGTGTTTCCCTACACATAACCACTTGAAGGAATCATTGAACATACTGACTACAATAAATAATCAATTAATGATGTGAAGGGATAGTGTGTGCGGTCATTTCTTCCATAGGATTTTTCCAAGTATTATAAGTTCAGAGAATTAGATGTGTTAGTTAACACTAATTTTGTGATCAAGTTCCATGATTAACACAACAAAGGAAAATTTAGAGGTAGTTATTAGATGGAAGTCAATGATTATTTCAATAAGTTTGGAGATTGATATATTGTGACAAGATTATAGGGACCTTATATGTACATTATTGTTATGTTATGTGGATTATATGGAGAGAAATATTCTTATCAATTTACTAAGGCATGGATTCCTTTGGCTCATAGTGTGATTGTGCATGGAAAGATGTTTAATTGAGAAGTTATAACTACAAATATGTTCAATATGAAAATTGAGTAAACCATGGTTTGTGATGGGATTTTTTTTCTTGGATTGAGTCATAGTCCATAGTTCTTAAAGGGAATCGTCCACGTTTAATTCAATATGTTGTGAGAAAATAAATATAAAAAATCATATTCCATGATATGTTATTCTTTCTTCTCTTTTCTATTAGGAATGCTCGAGGTTGTTTAAGTAAGAAAAGAAAACTATTTCATACATTGGAAATTCATACATTGAGGAGAAGCATGCATACCTTAATATATATGTTGCAACTAGTTCATCTCATCCTCTACCAAAATTTGTTCCTAAAACAATATTTCTCAAGGAGATTTTCTATCAAACTATTGCTTAAGGTTTCAACACCTACTTAGTCAAACACATAAAAAATATTGATATCCTAAAGTTCCATCTTTGATACTATTTTTTGAAGGATACCAAAAAGATCAAGCAGGAAGGGCTAGGCCATCTAGAATATAGGTTTGGCATTGGTCAATATAGTAGACATGACCCCAAGGACTTAGTACCCAGATATTATAAGTAGGTTTAGTACCCAAATATGATAATAAAGTTTCCTACAATTGGCCATACACCCATGTTTGGTGACAAGAAAAATTATTCACTCAGTATGCACATTAGCAGGGCTAAGTTTATGCAATAACTACCAATCCTAATCTCACTGTATTCAAATATTTATCTTTAGATGAATAGGTTTAGGTAATAACCCAAGGAGAAATAGTTAAAAAGGAAGTAGAGAAGGAAAGTAAAGAACAATAAATTAGGATAAAACATGAATAACAACTTAATCCCATCAAACATAATTAAAAAAAAAAAAAAAAATAGAATTCTTTAATTACACTATATTTTGCACAAGATGGGAAAAAAAACTGTGAAACAAGGTCGATGAATATGCTAGAAAATAAGAGATAGAAACATAGAAGAAAAGTTGAAGCTAAGGAAAGGAATAAATATTTAGCGGAAAAACTTAGGGTAGAGAGCGAATAAAAGGTTAATTAGGAATTGGAGGAGTAGAACAGGGCAGTAAAGGATTTATAGAGGAAGCTAGTAGATGAAAGGAAAAAGATGAGCTATAATATTTAATGGGACAAAAAAATGACTCTCATCTTACTGATACTGCTTCAGAGGATATAATTGAGTTGATTCAGAAAGAATATTAGGTGGGAAAGATAATTTCCCCGATAGAAAATATTAAACATGACACTAGAAATGATTGAAAACAAATTTACTGAGGAGGCCAAAGGGGATGGCACAACTCAAACTTTTGACTAGAGAGATGAGATTATAAAAATTATATCTGATTACGCTTGAGCTTCTATTTCAAGCTTGACTATGGAAGCTATAAGATCTTAGACTACCCAAGAACCTAATTAAGGCAAGTAATATACAAAGATATCAATGCCACGAGAATTTTTAGGGGGAGATGTTTTTATAATTTTCTATTTTTTGGTCATTTTCTAAAAAACCATTTTCCCATTTGGTTAAAAATGCACCTATTTTTTCCATAGATATGATTAATTGGATAACATTCACCAAAAATTCATTAATTCATAGTTATATAATTGAATATTTGTCTGCATTTTGTATGTGTGACTTTTCAAACTAGAATAATTGCCTAGAATAATATACATTGCTATAATATTTAGTGATTAAAAAATACCCTAATCAACACTATATAATATGAAGAATCAGGGAAGACTAAAATATTAGAAAACTATAAGGAAACCTCTATGGAGCATATCCATATCCTAATAAGGTTGGAGGAAATTTTGTCCTAGGGATATCAACTAGTTCCCAAGCAAATAGGTGAGGTAGAAGATGTAGAGTCTAATTCCTATGACTACAAAAGGAAATTAATCGTTAAGAGGACATAGTAGAAATAAATTTAATCAGTATAAAAAGTGGTGTTATTTTCATATTTGTAGAGACACCATTTAAATCAAATAAGGATAAGGTGAGTGGGTTGCTATCTAATGGAGTACCCATTTTATGCACTACTCCTAACAAAGTTATATTAGAGAAGAGAGTGTCAAATTTCATCCAAAAAAATAGTATGTTATTGATATATCCACTTGGAGGTGAATGATATGCCCTGGGATAAATTATTTAGTCACAAAATCACATGCACCTATATTATTAAAAACACATGTGCTTTATAACATGTGCACATTCTTTCCATAGAGATTATATTAAAATTATATCATGACCCATGCACATATAAGTGGTTCAAATCCCACCTCCATGTCCTTCACTATAATCCCAGTATAGGTGAAAATGGTATCCGTGATGGGGTATGACAAGAGTATGCATGCAATGACAAGATGGGAGAAGGCAATAACCTCCATTTGGAAATAAATTTTTAAACTTGATATGATGATTAGAAAGTCTCATAACTAAAAGTGTCGTGAAGAATGATGAAGCTCGATAGTGACTATAGGATATAATCTTGGGAAGCTCAAAAGATGAAATTATTTATGACTCTATGTTGGGAATGCACAACCAAGGAATACTCCATGAGGGGAAAATTAATGTGGTATTTGTTGATCTGCTGGAAAATTGGTTCCATTCACATTAATAATGGAATAATTCCTAGTGGAAACACCTTCAATTATCATTTGACAACCTTCCTAGATGAGTTTATAAGGAATTCTATCTCATTTTTATCTTGCAATTCGAGGAACACACTTGAGACTTTCAGAACTATTGGTAGAATGTTTTTTGGAGGGAAATTTATTTGGAGTATATCAATGCTACATTCCAACAATCAAAGGTGAAAATAGAGTCTTCAAGGCTTTGCATTCAGATTTCTTGTAACATTTGGATTTCCCATAAATAGGTTCAATATTTCTCTTATTTCTCTATAATTTTTTCTTTTGTCTTGGCTATCAAATTTGTTTATGCAAAGATTCAAGGGTAATTAGGTTTAGTTGGGCATTTTTCCAACCCCTGTCTCCCTCTGCTCGGTTATTCCTGCTTTCTATTAGAGTTACTACTCTTTTCTATGGAAATTGTCATTGGTTTCTAGGTTGCAATAAATATACTTATTTTTAGGACTTTACTTGTCTTAGCACTTGGTGATCTCATAGTCTTAATTCTGGTTTCACCTCCCTTTTCTTTGGTAACCTTCCTACTTTTCTTTGTATGTTTTCCTCCCTCTCTTTAGTCCTAGGTATGTGTAAGTGGTATTCCCTATATCAATCTTCATCCTAAAATATTCCTAAACAAGAATGTCATGGAGCATAAGGGGTACACAACAATAGATCTCTCCTATCCAATTTTAGAGTTCAATGCTTTATGGAGTGTTCTTCTACCATTTATGTTCAATATTCTCCCATAATATTTCATGTTGAAATACAAGAAGTAGAATGGGAGGGGGGATCATAATAGATGCAAATGTGGAAGCTAAGGTTTGCATGTGAATCCCTAACATAGGGAGTACTACTGCCAAAAACATAAGATACATGTAGGACATCAGTATCTACTAAAATTTGAAGATAATAATGGGGAAGGTTTTAATGCAATGAATATAGGTTTAACAGGAAATAATTTTATGTATTGATGAACTCCAAAAGTAGACCAACAAGCTCACTAACACAATATCAATCCAAAAAAATGTAAGTTTATATGAAGTTCTCAATAGCAGAGGAAGAGGAGGCTTTTCTTGATACAATTGAAGTGAATTCATAGTCCAAAGATATGGTCCTTAAATTATTTTTTTTGTTTACCTTGATAGGAAAGAATGTTGCAAGCATAGCTATGAGTTTTAGAGTTTATCTTAGTAGATAAGAAGCTGATAGATAGACAATTTACAATATGGTTAGTGTTAGTTTCAAAAATATATCATGGAAAAAATATTTATTTTTGTGATACTAGTGTGGTTTCCCTTGCAAAACATGAATAGAAATAACCCTTTTGTATACCTTGAAAATCCATACTAATGCAAAGCCTACCTCATTAACAAGAAAAATGAAACATGGGCATATTCTATTCATTCAAATATTTTTGGGGCGAATGGAAAATTTTGAACTACATGCTTCCTAAATTGGCTTCTTATTAATGTTTGAAATGATAAACTTGGTGGTTTGGGTTACTAATACCACACGAATACATCAAAACCTCCATTTTTGTGAATCAATTTCTCATGTTATGTCTTTTCCTTGACATATATTAGAATCTTAAAATACATACATGTTTTGGATCATCATAACCAATTTTAGAATAAGTTATAACATTTACTAATACAAACTAATATCTACAATCTAAACATGTAATACTCCTAAAAATGAAGGTTTCACTAACACAATGTCCTACAGTTTCTAGAATATAATGAATATTTTAGACACACATAATATTGTATAATATGAAAAATTATTTTGCACAGTTTATATACCCAACATCCACAACTACACTATATTGAACATTTGCATTCTTTTGCATGAAAATTAACATATCATTTGAGAAACTCAAACATCTAATCATACACAAATTCTATAGTTGAAAAGCTAATTCCATTTTTTACATTTCACCTTTTTGAACTATTGCAAATTCATTATAAAGGTTCCTTGAATTATTCTCACAAATTACTATTTTTCATGTTTACATTATCATTAAAAATTTATAAAAAAAACCACGTTTAACTTGCACCCCATTATTTATATATTATTTTCTAAAAATTAAATTAGATATTAAATTTTTATAAGTACAATAATTAAACAACTTATATTAAAATACTCATTGTATTTTGAATTCTTTATTATAATAAGATTTGTATTATTTATAATTTAATTTTAATAAAAATCAAAATTAATTTAATGATAATATAATCATAAATAAAAATTAATATTTTTTAAATAGTAAGATAATCTATGGATTGTCACAACAACTATTTGTGGCTAATATTAGCGAATGCATACTCAGTCATCACTTTTTTACAAGAAAACTAAACCACCTAAAGTGATTGATTGGTGATATAAACTTTCAATGAGGAAATACCTATGGTTATTCAAAAGAAGGACAAACTCTTAACCCAATAAAATTTTATTTATTTATAATATAATTATAAATAAGATTTAATATTTTATTTTATTGAAATACTATTTCATATTATAAAATGATTATTATATTTATTTTAAACGAATGAGTTGGATTCACCTTAATCCGTACCCATGTGTAAGGCCTCCGAGCTGCGGAGCGCTGGGCGCATCGTGCAAGAAGGCGAGTCGGGTGCGTGGACGGGCGCGTGGGCAGGCATAATGTGACGGGACTGCGGTTAGTTGCGACGAAGTTTGCGACGAAAGGAATGCACAAAAAAATGGCTAAGTATCATTCACGTTGTACGCATATGTTTTAAAATATACAATTTTTTTCTAAATATGGGAAAACTCGTTCGTTATTATAATTTATACTGTCATTTAAAAATAGTCCAATTATTATCGTTATGAATTAATATCATTAATTATAATGAAATAGTAAAATATAAAAAATTGGAAATGGATCAATCGCGGTGACATATGTTTAAAGAACTATATTTCGAGCGACATAATTTGTGAAAATGGAGACACGAGGTTGCCTTTCTAAAAGATCTCCAAGATTGTGCATACCTGAGTAAATAAATGAATTTGAATTACATTTAACAAAATAATTTACGGACATGTGTATATGTTTGTAATAAATCATATTTTTATATGGATTTGAATATAGTTGTTTTTAGTGTGAATTTTTTGGAAGTTTTGATGGTAATTTTTTTTTTTTTTTGGGTCAAATTTCTTTAAAATTTTATAGGAATTTTATATGGATTTGAATAGAGTTGTTTTTAGTGTGATTTTTTGGAAGTTTTGACGGTAAGTTTTTTTTTTGTCAAATTTCTCTAAAATTTTATAGGAATTTATTGAAATCACAAGCTTGATGGTAATCCTGTGCAATGGAAGTGCTCTAGGGGTTTTACACCGTGGTGAATCCATATACAGTAAAAAAAAACTAATTTAAATAACAAAAATCAAGATTTCACTTCAAAATTTTCCACCAAATTTCAAAACTAGAAACTCCAAATTTTTTTACTAAAAATAACTCCAATTTGAATTACTTATTAATAAAAAAATTGCGCTGAATAATAGCGTTTCAATTTGAAAACGTGCAATATTCGAGAAATCGGTCCTGGTTTCTTAATTAGAATTTCATTTCTAAATAAAATTTAAAAATCAAAGAGAGAAACTGTAACCATATTTAAAAAAGCGATGAGTTTTGTAATCAGTTATTAACATGCATTTTACAAAATTTATAACATATTTTACAAAATTTATCATATAATATAACTTTTAATTAACGTTACAACCTTTATTATATATTTTACCAAATTTAATGTAATATATATATATATAGTTAACGATTTGCTGAAAGAACACTTATTTCTATTACATAATGATTTCTTTAAATTTAATTATATTCATTTACAGAGAAATATTAGATAATGCATGCGTATTTATTATACAAATTAACATCTTGTTTACTTTCTTGAGTGGTGGATGTCTTTTCAAAACAACTTTAGTTAGTATAAAATGTGAATATAAATGTATCTCAATCAATATATATATATTTAATAGGTGGTATATATTGTCTCCGTATTAATGATCCTATTGGTCTCACCAGAGGTTAACCATTATCATCATCATCATCATTGGTGGCCCAAATGCATCACCTAAAATTACTAGGTTTCAAAGAGGGAATAAAGACTTGATTTTGTAGAAAGACACTTATGTAAATATAGGATTTTCTGGGTCAACTTTTCGAACCCTCGTGTGCTTCATCATCATGAGATAGTTAGAGGGCCTAATTTAAAAGGAAAAATATATAGTGTGGAGATGTTTCAAAAAATTCATAGGAAACCAAAATGATACAATAGAAAGTCAAATTAAACAAAAAAAAATAATTAATTAATTAATTAATGAACCAGTAATTTATTTCTTACGTTATTGATGAATGGTTTAATATGGTTGATAAAACCCACATTTATTTTTATTTAGATATTATAAAAATACAAATAAAAAAATAATCATATTTTTAATCATATTAATTAATATATAGGGACTTATCTTTGCATACAAGGCTCGCATATAAGAGAGATATGAGGCTCGCATATAACTTCTAAGGCAACACATCTCCTAAAGGTCTAAGGCAACACATATAATGACTGATCTTTTTGTATGAGGCTCGCATATAAGACGAAACTGAGGCTCGCATACATGACGAAATTGAGGCTTTCATATAACTTATGAGGCTCGTATATAGCTTCTGAGGACAAAATTGAGGTTCTCATATATGACAGAACTGAGGTCCGCATATAACTTCTGAGGCTCGCATATAACTTCTAAGCAACACATATCCTGAAGGTACGAGACCACACAGATAATGATTGACCTTTGTGTATGAGGCTCACATATAAATTTTGAGGCCTTGTATCTCTTTGTGGTGGTCTCTTCCATGGTCTCTCCAAAAACCATTGCATCCAACTAAATCTGTGTTACAAACACTGCTATAGAAAACTCTGACATGTGCATATGTTCCCAATTACTCTCCTCTTATTAGGTTTTTTTATTTCCATTATGATTACTTCCCATTATATTTCTAAACCCCCCTATAGTGAAGGGAGACCAAGTAAAATTACCCTAGAGAGTCTTTATGAGTACATTGAATCTTTAGAAAGAGGAAGAGAAGAAAGAGAAAACCATTTTAAACTAGAATTAACTATAATGCTTGACAATAACCAAAAATCATTGGAAAATAAAATACTCTCACTTGAGAGTGAACTCCAAGGAAAGAAAGGTATAATTCAAGAAATTGAACATAGCAAATAGGCAATGGTTAAATAAAATGACACTTTCAAAAGTGAGATTAAAAATCTAAAACAAAAACTACATAATAACTCAACCCTAAATAACACATAGAATAAATAAGATATTAAACCCATAAAAGAAGAAATTAATAAAATAATTGTACTCAACCATGAGCGCCACAAAGGAGACTTACACCTTATAATTGCTAGTATAGAAGAACAAAATAATGAAGACACAATAAAACTAGTTAAAGAACAATCGTAGAAAAAATATCAAATTCAAACAACTTATCTCATTGGAGAAATAAGGGTAGGTAAGATACTTGAGCATAAACATAGATTAATTTGTGTGAAGGTCAGTTGTAACGACCATAAATTAGATATACTTAGGAAATCCCCAAGCCTAAAAAGAACGAGAATCTTTATAAATGAAGATCTCATTCCAAAAGACCATGGTGAACCTAGGAAAGAAGTACAAAAGGTCAAGGAGGCAAGAAAAGAATGGAAATGGGCAATCATCAGGAATAGAAAATCTATTACCAGAGATAGAGTCCCAAACACAAGTGATAAATAGGGTATAACATCACTCTGGATCGCCTTTTGGAATTGTCGTTGTTTTCCACGGTGCAAAGGTCCTATGTTAAGTTGAATCCTGAGTGATATTGATCTTATTCTTTTAGTTGAAACTTGCGAGCATGACAAATCTAGGGTCCCTCACCTTAACGAGCTCACTCTGTGGTCTACTTGGAATAAGAAATCCTTCAGGAGAGGTTTTGGTGGTATAGCCTGTTATATTAGGAACAATGTTTCCTCTCACATCCGACTTCATAAAACCGACTCCTTCAATCAATACATTTGGATTGAGATCTTTGATTCTACAACCAATAGGATCTTTCTTGCAATTTGTTATTTCACCCCTATCAACTCTACATCTTATAATAAAAACAACCTAAATAAGAATTGTCCTTTCAATACCTTAGAAAAATACATGTACAACCTAAGGAGTGAAGGAAATGTCCTTTTAATTGGGGACTTTAATGCTCGAACTACTACTAACCAAGCTATTATGTTAAGTAACAACTCTAACCCCAACCCCTTGTGGCTTGATGAGGATGGTAACTTAGCTAATAGATTCAAGAGAAAATCTGAAGACATAATCCACAACTTATTTGGCATCGAGTTCCTCAAACTTTGTAGTTCCCAGTACCTAATCATTTGTAATGGTATTAATAAATGGCCTCTCTTTGGTCAAGTGACATGTTTCCATGGGATGGGTGGCAATGTAGTGGATTATGTGATTTCTAACATCCATGTACTCAACCATATTACAAACTTTGATCTTAACAGGTACGAACTTGACTCTGACCACAGACCTTTGTCTTTATCCCTCAATCTTATTATGCATACCACCCACATGTAGGAGAAAAATGAAAGAAAAAGTCACATTCACTTCAATAGAAGTAATGTTGACCTTTTCCTAATGGATTTGGAAAGGGATTTAGGATCACTTCGATAGAAGTAATGTTGACCTTTCTTAATGGATTTGGAAAGGGATTTAGGATCCCTGACTTATATAACATCACTGATCAAGTCTATTACCATTTTACTACTACCCTTTCCACCACCATTAGCAAATTCTCTAATAAGACTTCGTATAAGAAATATAGTATAACTTCCAATCCTTGGTATGAAAAGGACTGTAAAATTCCCAAAAAAGCAATTAGAGATGCCCCTAAAGAAACAAGTAAGCTCCAGAATATAAGTATATACAAATCTCTCATTAAGAGGAAGAAGAGGTCATATAATAATAATGGACGAGAGAATCTTCTCCACCTTTCTAAAGTTGCACCCAGAAAGTGTTGGAGGAATGTGCTTGTTCGTAAAACTAAAGATAATCATTCTATACACATAGAAAATTGGGATAACTATCTCAAGAAGTTGTATGACTCTCCAGACAGCATGGGCACCATCTTAAATACTCCTATTAAGGATGATATTTTTTCTTTGGAAGACGTTGAGTCTGGTATTAATAAGCTCACTAATGGGAAAGCTAAAGATATTGAAGGTTACCAAGTTGTTATCTTTAAAATGGGAAAATATATCCTCATTCCTCATCTCTAGAAGCTTCTCCCTAAGATTTGGATGCAAACCCTTTGTAAAAACCCTGGTGAAAAGTTCATGTAATAAAAGTTAATAAAGGAAAAATAAGACCACAGGTAAGGGACACTTATTCCAAGATGAATGTTGGGCAAAGATGTCCTAGTGGACATCACTAGATGTGTGTTTTTGGCTAAGGAAATTGGAAAAGGAAAAGGCAAAGGCATTAAAAGGAAAAAGATATTTTGGAACATTTATTTATAAAAATAAAGGAAATTAGGAGAAAAGTAAGGTGAAAGGTCACAGGTTGCATGTGAGGAGGAAATTGAAGGAAAATAATGGAAAATGAATAAATTAGAGGCCTCATGCATAAAATGGTATCTCACGATTAATTCATGGCTTTCGCTAAGTTCAAGTTTGGATCCCTCTCATTAATCTCTCTCTCTCTCACTCTTGTTCACATAGATTTTTATTGGAGCACTCTAGTTTGGAGCGAAGGAAAGGGAAAGCAAGGAACAAGGAAAGGAAAGGAAAGCAAAGAACATGGAAAGGAAAGCATGATCAAGAAGCTTCAGTAAGAATACTTGCAGGTAGCCTTTTGCATGTGTGATTTCCTAGCTGGTTTGGACATGCATGGTTTGCATGTTGGCATATGGTTCTCTTGTTGTTGATGGCATGGATTTGTTGGGTTATGATAGTGGATTTCAACATATCATAGACTTTTTCTAGATGCCATGGTATGTTGGGATGTTTATTTCAGTTTTGGAACTTTGGAATTTCTGGATGGATTTCAAAATCTGTGGAAGAGTTGCTCTCAATGTTCATTCCCAAAGGCCTAGGAATCCCTTAAACGCTTTTAGTGCGATACACGGTAAATTTAGAGGGATAAGTCTTGGTTTAGGTCCTAGTGATCCGAGTTTGGATTGTAGTAAATCCTGAGAGACAAGGAGATGAAAAATCCTCAAGGATAGTGATGGATTCCAGATGGAATTCCAAGTTCTGTTTGGTTGTGATCGGAGCATCAGGTTTGTGTGTGATCATGGTTTGGTGAGGGTGGACGTGGTTTAACCTCTAGATTCTCTTGGTTGTTCTTGGATTGGTGTTTCTATGAGATCCCACATTCATGCTTGGAATATGGCAGAGGGGTGACTGGGTGAAAGAGAGATTTGGTTCAACCATGTTTATGGTCGAGTGGTATGTGGAAGTTCCAAACCTGGTCGGATTTGCCTATGATTAATAAAAGCTAATTTCTCTTACTTTTTCACTGATTTATATGTGATTTAATGGTTTTCATATCTATGATACTTATATGGTTTTACACTAGTTATAAGCATGGTTAAATGATTGGTTCATGTCATGTTTATTTCATATCTTTAATTGTAAATTTTAAACGGATGAATGCAAGACATAATTGATGATGTAGTAGTTCAATAGAGAACAAGGTGACCCTTCCAATTATGTTTCATAATTTGTTTTAGTCATTCATGCTTCTTCTTGTATCCTAGAACTGTAGGTTACATTGATGCCAAGTGTTTGACAGAATCTCAGTCCCGATTGGGGATGCTTAGGTTTAGTCCCGAGGGTGATTTTTTGATTGATAACATTGTTATTATGTTTTTAATGAATTATGGAAGTTACAACAAGTTTTGGGCAAAGGCCAAGATTCAAAGCTAGAAAAGTGGCTTAAATCCTGAGGTTACTAGCACAGAATTGGAAATTATGGTCCATAGCCGCTAGCAGGTAGGCCTAAGAGAGCGAATTTAGGTTGTTGAACACTCCCATTCCCATAGCATGAGAGTGACTATGTCCTAAGATCTATAGAATAGTAGTGGGACCCAGGGACACGATAGTTGATTGGTTGACCTGTCTCTTGAGGGTTCTGTTGATGATGTTGGATGACTGTATGTGATGTTTCATCGATTCCACTTCCTTAAGGTGACATAGGAGGTAGAATCTGATTGTAGTAGCATCTATCCTCATTTTTACCCCAGTTAGCATGGTTACTTTGGGTAGACCTAAGCGGGGGTGTTATAGTTTGGTATGATAGGATGGTTGTGCTCTCTTTGGGTCATATCTAGTGCTACAGAAATGGTGAATGTGTTGGTCATGCATGCATGTTAGTTGCGTATGTGGCTCTTACACTTGCATTCCATGTTCTTGTTACATTGCATCATATTGATCATGGTAGTAGTAAAGTTATCATGACGGACTTGATGTCAATTTTATGGAATGCATTGTCATGAGTATATGATTGGTTATACAATTATGTGCAGCTTGATTACATCCTTGAACGTTGGGTTGCATTCTTGGTTATTTGATTACATGCATCAATCTTGTAGGTTGATTACAAGAATTGATCGCTTATGCTCGACTACATGTGGTTATGCGTATGTGTAGTTGATTAGGAATTGCTTATGCAGGTGGATAGTTGCATGAGGCAATGTGTATTGGTTGTTGTTATGCATGAGGTCATAGCATGCATTATTGATATGGCCTTGTATTGATGATTGGACCCTAGTTAGTATGATGGTTATGTGTTGATGCACTTATTGATATATGTCTATGTGTTATTATGGTTATGTTGTACATGCATCACATTGATTTGATGATCATGCAAACAAGGTTCATCCTCGAGTATGCTAAGGTACAATGAATTATGGTGGTGTGGTTTAGATGACATAGTATGCATTGAAGAAAAGAGATTAGATGGCTAGAAAGGTGGTAGACTACATAGAATCTCCCTATGCATCAAATGGGAAGAGTTGAGTGGGGCACTCTTCTGACTTGGCAAACACATTGAGAAGCCTAAAGGAAGAAATAATGAGTTGCAAAGAATAAAATGAAAAAATCATGTAGGAACAAGAGAAACAAATAGAGGTGAATGTTATAAATTACTTTAGATATTGTCATATCTGGAGCGACAGGGACCTCTTGGGATTAGCCATGGACATGAGGACAAAACTGATGGGTCATATGGCAGAAAGTCTCATGTAAACATTGGTCATATAAATTTGACACTATCAATGATGGAAAGATGTTGGAAACTCCATATAGGAGGGGTGACAGACACAGGTATTACTCTAGTTCTGGTTTGGATAGACACCATGATCGTCATCATTATCATCCATACAAGAGGAATGATAAGGGGTACTTTTCGGATGAGTTTAAGAAGGAAAAGGTGTGGGCAGTATGACACAGGTTTGGTGCTATGACACATGTGTTGTCCTTGATGGCAACTCACTTAGATGAAAGATCACAGTTCAGGCTCTTAGAATGAAGGAAAAATAGATATACGCAAGTTCCTCTTAACCAGGTCGTGTATACACGTGGGTTCAATGATCAAAAGGAGCATATACGTATGAATGTACTTTCATGCAAGGAAAAGCGCGTACATGTGGGAAAACTTATTTTTTGGTCCATGGTATTTAGTCCTTGGTATTTGGACCTATGGTTTTGGACCATGGTATCTCGTCCAATGTGTTGAACCCAGGTATTGGGTCCATGATATTAATTCTCTATGGTTTTGGACCATGGTATTGAGTAAGGACTAAGACTATAAAAGGGGAAGGAGATCATTAGGTAAAGACATTCACTGAATCATTGAATATCTTATGAAGAACAAGATCTAGAATTGGGTTATGGTGCATAGCTGGATCTGAACCAAGGAAGAACATGAGCACTAGAAGAAGGATAAGTTCTATTGTTGGGTCAAGATCTTAAGGCTTGAATAGTAGTATATTTGTGTGATTTTGATCTATTATATTTGGCGCATGACTTGAACTATAAATCTGATAGTTTAGGTATAACTAATGTCTGAATAAGTGAAAAGGGTAAATTATCTTTTATAGATCTGTACGCAGGTTCGGCACATTAGAGGCGTGTATACACGTTGGTTTAGTAAGTCAAAACAACGTATAGGCTGGTTGGCCTTAATACAGAAGCATATGCACACAGGTTCTTCATATTGAAGTAGCATACATCTCATGAACTATGTTTTAGCTACTTCTGTTTATTGCTGCAGTGTTTTGGGTTTAGGATTGGTTTCTGGTTACTGTTAATGTATTTTGGTTACAACATTCAGAGAAGTAATTATTTGATTCAGTTTTTGATTGAAGCAAAGGAGATTGGTTGATGCAGATGTATTTGATGTTTGATTATTTTTATTGATGGATCCAGTCTGAAAATTTACGAAATGTGGTCCTTGGAAGAAAAGAGAAGGTTGTAGCCTTCTGTAGGTCAGCACCTACGTACTAGTACATTAGCTAGTACAAGAGCTAAGGGGGTTGTAGCTCCCTTGCAGGAGAAGCTGGAGAATGAGAGAATGTTGTAGCCTTCTACAGGTAGAAGCGTGCGTACTGGTATAAGACTGCACCAGTACAGAAATATTGTAAAAATAAGTTTATTATTAAAAGAAGATAGAGACGAATTGCAGTAGGTGGTTTTTACCCAGATTGGGTTTCCACCTTATATCATGTGTCCATGTGAGTGATGATCTGTTATGTTTTATTGCACCTATTTACTATTCTTATGGTTGATGAAGTTCTAATGCACTGATTAAAGATCAACATTTAATGAATCATAAGTTTACTGATATACGCTGGTTGCTTTATACACAGTAGCGTATATATGCAGTTTCCCATAACTGAAGTAGCGTATACAAATCTGATTGTGAAATGAAAAATAATTGATTTGATAATGCTGATTCACCCCCTCTCTCAGTATTATTTCCAACAATTGATATCAGAGCAGGTCCTTCAGAAGAAGCTTGATCACTTGAAGGAAGATCTATCATCATGAACAACTACGAAAAAGAGGCATGTATTAGGCCACCAATCTTTGATGGGAGTAACTTCATCTATTGGAAGGTAAGAATCACATCCTATCTTCAATCTATTGGTACAGAAGTTTGGGATATCATGGAAGTAGGATACACATTTCCATCAGCAACTCCTATAGATACTGTTGGTAAGAAGTAGTATGAAACAAATGCAAAGATTGTCAATACTCTATTAGGGAGTTTATCTCAATCAGAATTTGTCAAGGTTATGCAGCTCAAAACTGCAAAAGAAATATGGGCCAAGATCATTTCGAGCTATGAAGGAGACGATCGGGTAAAAAGTGCAAAACTATAAACTCTCAGAATTCAATATGAAAATCTCAGAATGCACAATGATGAAAGTGTGGCTAATTATTTCTTATGTATTGATGAGATTGTTAATCGTATGAAAAACTTGGGTGAAGAAATAAAAGAAGTTACTTTGGTTGAAAAGGTGCTAAGATCTTTGTCTTCTAAGTTTGAATCAAAAGTTTTTGCCATAGAAGAAAAGCAGGATTTACGGAGCATTACCATGTCACAACTGCACAGAATCCTAACTGCTTTTCAAATGAGAAAAGGGACACCATCAAACATGATAGAAGTCGCATTCAAAGCTTAAGGAAAAGGAGATTATAATGAGTCGGGACATATGTGAGAAGGAGAGGAAGAATAAAACTTTTTCAAGAACCTTCAAAAGGGTTCTGAAAGATTCAGAGGTAAGCTACCTTTCAAATTCTTTTCATGTGGAAGCGTCGGTCACTATGTAGCCAAGTGTCCTCATAAAGATAAGCTTGAAAAAGGTAAGGAACCAGTTAGATGGAACATAAAACATAATGTAAGTAAGAAGAGCTATTATACTCATGAAGATAGTGATGGATTTTCAATTAGTGATGAAGATGAGCAATGTAATGATTATAGACTTTTGATGGCTTTTGAAGATGATGATTTCTTGGATGCTATAGATGAAGATGATCTCTATGAAGAAATTTCTAAACTTAAAATATTTTTAGAAGAAAAGAGTATGATCATAGATACTTTGACATTCCAGCTTGTTGAAAGAAAAAAACACAATGAAAAGTTAGAATGTGAAATTGTGGGACTTAGAAAGGATATTGAGAAAACAAAAGCTCTTAATCTTAGATTTGCTAAAGGCTCTAAAACTTTAGATGAGATGATCAAAGTGCAACGTTCTCCTCTAATCAAGTGAGGTCTTAGATATTCTGAAGAAGCATCTCAAGCACAGAAGCCATCCACCTCCAAAAGTTATCTTGATGTAGTAAGGAGAAGTGAACAGGTTGACAATCGACAGCAAAGGCATAAAGCAGATCACCAGGTAAATCAGGGTCAATCTACTCTAATGATGAATATAGATCACCAAGTAAATCGAGGGCAATCTAATTCAAGGATGAACAAAAGCTACAACCAACCACAGGTAAATCATTCTCAATTTGCATCAAGAATGAATGTTTATGGAAACTACAATCACCTGGACAGTAGGTTTGATAATCGCAGGAATTTCTTCAATGGCCAATGTTTCTCTTGTCATAACTTTGGACACAAAGTAGCTCAATGTGTTGCCTACAAGACCATCATGACTAGAGAAGCACAAAATCAAAGGAGTGTGACTGGGATCATGAAAATGACCTACAATAACTTTTATGCTCTTGAAAATGAAATAGAATGTTCTATTTGTAACAACTTTGGTCATGAAGATTCTGAATGTAGGAGTAGGTTTCGGCAAACAACTCAGAAGGAGCAATCTTCATTGAGTCCAAAAACATGGAGAAAGAAAGAACTGCAACCTGAAAGATGTGGTATAGCCTTATATGTGGAAGGACAGGAAAATCAGTGGTACATCGACAGTGGATGCTCGAAACATATGACAGGTGATAAAGAAAAACTTCATTCATATAGTGCCTTAGAAAAGGAAAGGAAGGTCTCATTTGGAAATGACACCCCTGCACTCATAAAAGGTAAAGGTTCTGTTCTTTTGAAAGAAAAGGTCAAAGCTGGAAATGTTATGTATGTTGATGGCTTAAAGCATAATCTATTAAGTGTCAGTCAAATGTGTGATCAAGGAAATGAGGTAATATCGATCAAATGGATGTCATGTTCGTGAGCTTGATATAGGAGAAACAGTGATCAAAGGCATAATAACTCCAAATAATTTATACATACTCAAGGGAGGACAAAAACACTGCTATCTAGGCAAGAATGATGAACACTGGCTATGGCACAGAAGATTGGGGAATCTAAGCTTCTCTCAGATAAGGAAAGCATGCAAATATTAGGCGGTTCGTGATCTCCCTTAAATTAAAATTCCAGACAATACAATATGCAAATCATGTCAGTTTGTTAAGAAAACCAGAACTAATTTCCCTGAGAAGGAAGGATCAGCTAGTAAGCCACTTGAACTTGTCCATACTGATGTATGTGGTCCATCCAGGAAAAGGTCACCTCGAGGAGAAGAATACTTCATATTGTTCATTGACGAATTTTCCAGGATGTGTTGGATATGACTTCTGAAGCATAAAGATGAAGCTTTCAAAAAGTTCGAAGCATTCAAAGCCTTGGTTGAAAATGAATCAAATCACAGAATCATATGCCTCAGGTCTGATCGAGGAGGCAAATTTACCTTGGATGAATTTTTCGATTTTTGTGAAGAACATGGAATAAGAAGGGAATTCTCTACTGCAAGGACTCCTCAGCAAAATGGAGTAGTAGAAATGATGAACAGATTGGTTCAAAAAATGGCTTGTGTTATGCTTAATGAGTCTGGAACTCCTGCAACCTTCTGGGGTGAAACTGCATTTGCTGTCGTTACTATTCTCAATAAGACAAACGTCTAGGTGAACAACACTCAAAATCCTCATGAACTTTGGTATGGTAAGACTCCTACGGTAAAATACTTCAAAATTTTTGGAAGCAAATGTTACATCAAAAGGACTGATGAAAACCCTAGCAAGTTTGAACCTAGAGCAGATGAAGGCATTCTCCTTGGTTACTCTTCCCAAAGCAAAGGATATAAGTGTTACAATAAAAGACTCTAAAAAATTGTTGAAAGTATTGATGTAGTGGTTGATGAAGAAGGAAACAATCCAAGGCAGGTAAAATTCGAAGATTTCAAAGATGATGAGGACTATCCTTCACCATCAAATCAGACTTATGATGAAGAAGAAACCTATGAGGCACCAGAAGAACATATAAGGGTAGACGAAAAGACTCCATCCAAGTACGTTCAGAAGAATCATCGAGAAACTCAAATTTTGGGGCAGAAAGAGGCAGTTGTACAAACAAGAAGAACTATTTTAGAAGCTTCAAGCTATCTAGCATTTCTCTCCTCCACTGAACCATGCAATGTAAGTGAAGCATGAAAAGATGAATGCTGGGTGAAGGCCATGAATGAAGAACTTGAGCAGATTGAAAAGAATAACACTTGGGAGTTGATTCCTAGACCAAATGATAGGAATGTCATAGGGACAAAATGGATATTCAAAAACAAGTTGAATGAAAATGGATATGTTATTAGAAACAAGGCCAGACTGGTTTGTAAAGGGTATGCTCAACAAGAAGGCATAGAATTTGAAGAAACTTTTGCACTAGTTGCTAGACTTGATGCCATAAGAATGTTCCTTGCTCTTTCTAGCTTTCAGGAGTTCAAAATATATCAAATGGATGTGAAATCTGATTTTCTAAATGGATACTTAGAAGAAGAAATGCACATTGAGCAAGCAGATGGATTCATCCTTGGGAATGATCCAAAACTTGTATGCAGACTCAAAAAGGCTCTCTATGGTCTTAAACAAGCTTCAAGGGCTTGGTACTTTCGGTTGGACAAATATCTCCATCAACAAGGTTTTTCAAAAGGATCAATAGATAGCAATCTATATATAAAAATTGATAGTGATAAATTGCTAACACTTGTTGTGTATGTTGATGATATCATCTTTGGTAGTAATGAAGAAACCATGAGTCAAAACTTTGCTTTGGTGATGCAGAAAGAATTTGAAATGTCCTTACTTGGTGAGCTCATATATTTTCTTGGTTTACAAGTCCAACAAAACAAAGATGGTATTTTTCTATCAAAAACCAAGTATCTCAAGCAGATCTTGAAGAAATATGGGATGGAGGATTCGAAACCAGTATGTACCCCTATGGTAACTGGATGTAGCCTCAACGCAAATGATAAATCAACAGTAGTACATCAACTAACCTATAGATCCATGATTGGTAGTCTTCTCTATTCGACAGGTACCGAAACCAGACATCATGCATGCAGTGGGAATAGTTGGAAGATTCCAGACAAATCCAAAGGAAGCACACCTTCAGGCAGTCAAGAGGATTTTTAAATATCTTAAAGGAATGCAAAATTGTGGCTTATGGTATCCTAGAGATACAAATCTCACACTTCATGCATATACAGATGCAGATTGGGTAGGAAGCATGGATGATAGAAAAAGCACTAGTGGTGGTGCATTCTTTATGGGTTCTAGATTAGTATCTTGGTTCAGCAAGAAATAAAGCTCAATTGCATTATCTACAGCTAAAGCAAAATATGTGGCTGCTGCATCTTGATGCACACAACTCCTTTGGATGATGCAAACATTGCAAGATATTCAAATCACTTGTACTCCACCTATCTCCATTTTTTGTGATAATACAAGTGAAATCAGTATTTCAAAGAATCCAGTCATGCATTCGAAGACCAAGCACATACCTATCAAATATAATTTCATCCAGGAACAAGTCCTTGAACAAAAGGTCAAATTGGAGTATGTTCCCTCCAAGGAACAGGTTGCTGATATATTCACCAAACCACTGCCCAGGGAGACATTTGAATACTTCAGACAGAAGCTGGGAGTAGTTGATGCATCATCTTGCTGTTGAAATTATCTATTTGAGAGAATAGTGGCTGTGCGCGAGTTTGATGAAGCGTATCCGTGTACATACGCCTATTTCTGTGGATACAGTCGCATATATGTTGAATACAAATAGTGGGGCCAGACTCTGGATGAAAAGAGTCTGATATGGGTCAGACAGAGACCATCTGGAACAGGTTCAGGGGGAGCATATACTTCTAATAATGCATTGTTGGCATTATTTTAGAAGATCTTGGTTCAATTTCATAGCTGTTTTTGTTCAGGTGGAACACGTGCAAAGGGAGCTCATGGTTGCCAATCTGAATGATGATTAACAGATGCTGCTGATGATTAGTTGTTTATGACTATCATAGTCTTGTATTAGATATTTAGTCTCTATGTCATGTATTTCTTGTATTATCAAGGTCATGTAATGAGCTATATTAGTTTCCCCACTATGTCTGGGATGGATGATGTAATGTTCTTGTTTTATCATGTGTAAACTTTTGGTGGATCCCCACTTGGTTGGGTGGATGAGTCAATATTGGTATATCCCCACTTGGTTGGGAGATGGATGTATGTATGAGTCTTTGGTGATAGGAAGGTCATTTATGATGTATAAAGTCATGTTTCTTCTTGTAGAACATCTTTTTGCAGACCTTTCCTACAGTCAGGGGTTGCATGGACAGCACAACATAGCAAAGATTTTTAGCACATACTCAGGGGGAGCGTCACCCTTTGCCCTTAATGACAAAGGGGGATAATGACTTTGAGTGACTTGGGGTTGCCATCAAGTCCAAAGGGGGAGATTTTTGGCATTATGACACAAGTTTGGTGCTATGACATAGGTGTTGTCCTTGACGACAACTCACTCAGATGATAGATCACAGTTCAGGCTCTCAGAATGAAGGAAAAAGAGGTATATGCAGGTTCCTCTTAACCAGGTCGTGTATACACGCGGGTTCGACGATCAAAAGGAGCTTATACGTATGCACACACTTTCATGCAAGGAAAAGCATGTACATGTGGGAAAACTTATTTTTTGGTCCATGGTATTTAGTCCTTGGTATTTGGACCTATGGTTTTGGACCATGGTATCTCGTTCGATATGTTAAACCCAAGTATTGGGTCCATGGTATTGATTCTCTATGGGTTTGGACCATGGTATTGAGTAAGGCCTATGACTATAAAAGGGGAAGGAGATCATTAGGCAAAGGCATTCATTGAAGCATTGAATATATGATGAAGAACAAGATCTAGAATTGGGTTATGGTGCATAGCTGGATCTGAACCAAGGAGGAACCTGAGCACTAGAAGAAGGATAAGTTCTATTGTTGGGTCAAGATATTAAGGCTTGAATAGTAGTATCTTTGTGTGATTTTGATCTGTTATATTTGGTGCATGACTTGATCTATAAATCTGATAATCTGGGTATAAATGATGTCTGGATAAGTGAAGAGGGTAAATTATCTTTTATAGATCTATACACAGGTTCGGCACAGCAGAGGCGTGTATACACGTTGGTTTAGTAAGTCAAAGCAACGTATACGCTGGTTGGCCTTAATACAGAAGTGTATGCACGCAGGTTCTTCATATTGAAGTAGCATACATCTCATGAAATATGTTTTAGCTACTTCTGTTTATTGTTGTAGTGTTCTGGGTTCAGGATTGGTTTCTGGTTACTGTTAATGTATTCTGGTTATAGCATTTAGAGAAGTAATTGTTTGATTCAGTTTTTGATTGAAGAAAAGGAGATTGGTTGATGTAGATGTATGTGATGTTTGATTATTGTTATTGATGGATCCAGTCTGAAAATTTATGAAACGTGGTCCTTGGAAGAAAAGAGAAGGTTGTAGCCTTCTATAGGTCAGCACCTGCATACTAGTACATCAACTAGTACAAGAGCTAAGGGGTTGTAGCTCCCTTCCAGGAGAAGCTGGAGAAGGAGAGAAGGTTGTAGCCTTCTACAGGCAGAAACCTGCGTACTGGTATAAGACTGCACCAGTACAAAAATATTGTAAAAGGAAGTTTCTTATTAAAAGAAGATAGAGACCAATTGCAGCAGGTGGTTTTCACCCACATTGGGTTTCCACCTTATATCTTGTGTCCATGTGTGTGATGATCTGTTTTGTTTTACTGCACTGTTTACTGTTCTTATGGTTAATGAAGTTTTGATGCACTAGTTAAATATCAACATTTAATGAATCATAAGTTTACTGATATACACTGGTTTCTTTAGACACAGTAGTGTATATACCCAATTTCCCATAACTAAAGTAGCGTATACAAATCTGATTGTGAAATGAAAAATAATTGATTTGATAATACTGATTCACCCCCCGCTCTCAGTATTATTTCCAACAAAAGGCACATACCTTTGATGGAGAGATGAATAAACTGCAAGATGCGGAGGCTTGGTTGCTTGGCATGAGGAAATTCTTTAGATTACATGATTATTAAAAAAACATGAAATCAAGGATAAAACTTTTCAATGTCAAAGGCAAAGCATATATTTGGTGGGAATATGTGAAGAATGTCAAGGTAATACATGAGGATGTGTTGAATTTACATGCATTTGAAAGGCTCTTCAAGAAAAAGTACTTGTTTGAGAGGTGCTATGATGATAGATCTAAGGAGTTTCTTGAGTTGCAGATGGGTTATATGACAGATGACGAGTATACTAGCATACTCTTGGGGTTGTTGAGATATGTTGCTTACCTTAGAGAGGAGAAGGCCAAGGTTCAAAGATTCATCAGTGGATTTCCATTTGCATAAAGAGACCACATTGAGTTTTATGAGCCTAGATCATTGGAGGAGGCCATCCGAAAGTTGTAACATTTTTATGAGTAGTCGAAGCGGAAATTTGAGTTGAAGCATGACTTGAAAAGAAATGAGAAGGCTAGGGGAAAGTGGACACCAAAGAGAGGAATACCTCAAGATGCAAGAGAGAAAGATAATGTAGTTCCTTACAAGAGATCCAATACAGCTGAGAAGGGACATGGAGAGTAGTAGGCTAGAGGCGGTGGTAGGGAACCATCGCAATGTTGGATATGGGTAAGGATCATCGTAACAATGATTTTCCATAGTATCATAGTGGCAGTATACCCTATATCTACAGTGATCATGAGGCGAATACAGTTGGTAATGTTGGTCATAGAATTCCTCGAATTTATGTAATTGTGGACATCACAAGCAGGTGGATCATCAAGCATCAATCATTGAGATGGATAGTAAGATTGGTGATCAAGTTGTTTCTATTTTGGTTGATCCTGGATCTAACTATAGTTATATTAATTGTGACCTGGTGGATAAGTGTGGTTTGAGAAAAGAAGTGCATGCAAAATCTTGGTTTGTACATTTGGCTACATGTACAAAAAATCAAGTTCACCATTGGGTAAGAGCTTGTGCATTTGAGTTAAATGGTCTTCCTATAGCAGCACATTTGAATGTATTGCCATTGGGATCGTATAGTATTATTTTGGGTATAGATTATGTTAGACACACACATGGTGGAGACAAAATAGGAAAGATACACATGAGATTGCATTTTTTATTCACAATGATACATATTTATAACACATAGGAGTGACCCTTGGTTTCACATTCCAAGTGATCCCTTGGACTCTTTTTGGATGTTAAGATTCCACACCAACCCCTAGAGGAGTCAATACTCAACTACAATACTATTCAATACTCTAGAACAAGTTCAGACATATGAATGAAATATTTTCTTGGCTGTTGATGCCCATTGCCAAGAAGCAATCCATCCAAGATGAATCTTTGTTCTTGCAGAAGGTTTGTTTCTGAAGCATTCGTTTGAAGAATAATTGGTTTTATGACAGTGCTTACATGGATGAAGATCAAGAAAGTGATCTTTCAGATGGCCAACTTGGTCATAGTATTGGCATTTCACAATTTGTTGTTGTTGCTGTGGAAGAGCAGCAGAATCTGGAACAACTGAAGGTGAATTGTCATGAAGGAATCCAACACTCTGAAATTAAATGGGCTTTGAGTAATCTAGAATATGAAAGGAAACCTCCTTATCATATCCAAGACTTGTTCTGTGCTTGTTGTGGACAAGCTTTTCCCAAGGTTTGATGACCGACTTGGGAAGTGCAAAATGAATTTCTGCATTTGAATGTACAATGACTGCTTCATTTGGTACTAGATAAACATTATTGATTTGTTTTTGATGGGAGTTTGTCTTGATGTTATTGATTTGACCACTTGCTAACTATTAATGGATGTTATGATGCTTATGTTGCTATAACTCATCTTGCTGAAGCTGAGATTCAAGGTGCAAAAAATCAATCTTCTCTTATGTATGTTGCAAGCAAGTTTGAATGTCAAAAAGAGTTTCCTTGCTAATGTTGATTGTGCTTTCAGTAGTTGACATAATTAGAGTTATTAATAACTCTAATAAATTTCAAATTTGAGTCATTTTTAAACTTCAATAGTTCAAATCAATTCATCAACAATAATATAAAATAAATAAAACTCAGTTCACAACCTTCAATGTTTCAAACTAGCATAGAGAGCAACTAAAATTTTACAATAATAATGCAGAGAATACACCTAATAATTTATCCCAATGGATAAAGATTGAATGGGCTGATCTGGGGCTGTTTGAACCCAACTTGGCACTCCAAACAAGCTGCTACAGGAACTGTGAGAGGTTTGTCCTTGGATTAAGTGGATCTATGCACATCAATGCGTTAGACAACAATAACTAGTAAAGAGGTGTCTTGTAGCATGACACCAGTTTTACATTTTTATTAACATGTTTGCACAACATTAAAACGATAGGAACTATCGAAGAAATGCTTTAACATTTTATACTCATTCACACATCCATGCTTGTGGTCATTATAGCAGCATTACATAACTCTCATGCTATAATATTTGGACTCCTCTACAAATATACTAGTACTAAATTATCAAAATATCTACCATATAATCCTCAAATTAGCTATCTTTGCATGATGGCTATATTATACCAAACAACATATGTCTTTAATCAATTCCTATGAGAGAAATCAACCCCTTACTGTGCACACTAAAGCATGTGTCATAAGCTAGCTTCAATTCATTTGAATGTTCTTAAAATAGTTTTCCTTGTTGTGAATAAGAGCCTTTCAGTCTCCAATCCCATTGGATCTCCCTCCTCAATGACAATAAACACTATGGAAACTGCATAGAGGATCTTCAACTGTCCCTAATCAATATTGAACAACAAGATTATTTTACCAATAATATATAATTTAAGTCGATGCATTCAAGGTGCATTGAGGATGCGAGGCACACTGATTGATCATTATGGCTTTTGCCAAAATGATATCATCTCCGTAGCCACTTCATGCTTTTAACAAATGTCACAGATGTGTACAAACATACATGGTTGGTGAACTTCAATTTAGAGAAATTTTGTTCAGAATTTCATTTTCAAAGATCATTTTAAGAGTTTTAGAAATCCTTACTTCTGAAATCTATTTAATCTCCTTCTGAAAACCCACATTGTAGTACAATTATCTTTATATTCTTCATCGTAATAGAGTAAATTTTTGTTTTACAATGGCGAGAAAGCCTTTAATTTATGTTTTATTCTTGGTCTTGGAGCTCATAATGGGCCTCAATGTGTTGGTGCAGACATCACCAGCTTCCACAGGCTGTAAGAATTCAATTAACAACCTTTCTTTGTGCTCCAACTTTCTTGAAAGAATGACAGACTCACCTAGTGCGCAGCTGGAGGAATTTGGGATGGAGCTCCAACTAGTAGGGATGTTCCTGTTAACCCTCCTGTCGCTTCTCCTCTAGATTCGAGTCTTGTGGGCGCTCTTCCATCTCCTGGAACTTCTCCAACTATAAATCCACCGACAACAAGCATGGGAATTCCTCCTTCGGAGTTGCCTTCTGCACCTTTAGCCAGTTCGAATCCTAGAAATCCAAGTTCTAATCTTGGAATTCTAGTGGCCTGTGCAGCTAGAATATTTCAGCTAAGTAAAGAACTCGGGCATAAATCCGATGGGGAGACCGTACAGTGGTTTTTTCAATAGGCAGAGCCATCGATCATAGCGCCATAGGGAGTCCAAGAGACATACATATATGTGCACTCACTCATTCATAGGTTCCGTAAAGATGATGAAGGGATCTAGAGGAACCTCCCATTAAAATAACACCTTTGGCATAACGAGTTTGATGAAATAGGTCTCTGGGGAACTCTATATTTTTTTTACCCAATCAATGGCAATTGGGGCGACATTTGTGCAAGTGGGAAAATTTGTGTATTAAAATGGTAGTCTCGTACCCAAAACAATATGTAGACAGATTGAAGTGAGGGAGGACAGCGAAGCATATATCTATACAGTGAGTGCACAAATTTCTTTTTCATAAACTTTGATGTTATCATTTCAATTGAACAACCTCATGCCTCATGTGCTGGCTGTTCTTGGAGCGTAAAGATTGCAGTTGTAATGGCAGTAAAATCAGAGATGAGGAGAAAGGTTACAAAGCTCCTTTCAGGGAGGACGAGCGACACAAATGGAGGCGATACACACGAATCATATACAAGTTAATGAATGGCAGTGTGGCTTTTTTTTGGAAAATATTTATTTAAGAGATGTTCCCTGAATGTTGGTGTGGATCCTGGGAAATCCAACAGTCAAGCAATACATTATAACGAAGGCGTTATATGGTATGGCAGAGTATAGGCGTTATGAGAGCTTCTTTTGTAGCAACCACCAAATTTCTCTGCAACTCCCCAAAACTATTCAGCTATGTTATCAATCAAAGTGGCGTAGAGAATTCAGCTTGAGTTTAGCTGAGATGACATTCACAAGTGCAACACTAGTAGCATAAAATTGATGGATATAATGTCAGAGTCACGTAGCAATAATATAGGCAAGATGACCAGAAATGCAGCAAAATTGATAGGTAAAGAAAGACCACAAAAACCAGTGGCTCAAATTTAAGCAGTGCAGGAATATGCCTGCAACTTTGATACCATGTTAGACACACACATGGTGGAGACAAAATAGGAGAGATAAACATGATATTGCATTTCTTATTCACAATGATACATATTTATAATACATAGGAGTGACCCTTGGTTTCATATTCCAAGTGGTCCCTTGGACTCCTTTTGGTTGTTCAACTTCCACACCAACCCTTAGAGGATTAGGTGTCCAACAGATTGGTTATACCTTCACAGAACCAAAGTGGATTTCTTCGACAAGGCCATTGAGTGTGTGGATTATAGTGGGGAAAAGAGGACTTTGTAGGGAAAGAAGCCTACATTAATGAGGATGGCTACTACTATGCAAGCTAAGGGTAGTTGCAGAAAAGGTTGTGTGATGTTTGCAGTGCACATTTCTAATGATAAATATAAGGATGTTGAGATGTTGATCTGTTAAGAAGGTACTTAGTATTGCAGCAGTTTCGAGATGTATTTCCTGAGGACATTTCAGAGTTGCCACCTCACAGGGAGGTAGGCTTTTATGTTGAGGTAGTCGCAGGGGCAACTCCAACATCGAAAGAACCTTACAAAATTAGCACACCTAAGTCGATAGAGTTGAAGTGGCAGGTAAAAGAAATGTTGGACAAAGGATACATCAGACCTAGTGTATCACCATGGGGCACACTGGTGATGTTCGTAAAGAAGAAAAATGGTACTCTCAGATTGTGCATTGATTACAAGTAGCTGAGTAAGGCAACGATGAAGAACAGACACCCTTTGCCAAGCATTGATGATTTATTTTCTCGGTTGAAGGGAGTAGCAATGTTCTCTAAGAGTGAGTTGAGATTGGGATACCATCAGGTACGCATCAAGGAAGAGGATATGTTCAATACTGCGTTTAGAACGAGGTATGAGCATTATGAGTTTGTTCTTGTTCCATTATGTTTGGCTAATGATTCGGCTACATTCACGTTTTTTATGAATAATGTGTTGAGTCCTTATTTGGACAAGTTTGTTATTGTATTCATTGATGAAATATTGGTATATTCTAATAATGAGGAAGACCATGCTAAACATTTAGTACCAATGTTGAGATTGATAAGAGAGCATTAGTTGTATGGTAAGCTTAGAAAGTGCAGCTTCTTTCAAACTGAGGTAGACTACTTAGAACATGTTGTCTCCAAGGATGGCATAGTAGTGGTTCCAGAAAAGATAAGGGCCATCATGGAATGGGCAGCTCCTAAGAACGTAGATGAGGTGAGGCCATTCATGGGATTGGGAGGTTAGTATAGGAGGTTCATCAGGAACTTCCCATGCATTGCGTATCCTATCACATCCTTGCAGTGGAAGGGTAAGAAGTTTGAGTGGACAGCCGAATGTGAAGATAGTTTTTTGCATCTTAAACAGTTGTTGACACATGCAACAATGCTAAAAATTGCATATCCGAACACGGATTTTGTGGTATGTACTGATGCTTGCAAGAGGGGACTTGGTGGAGTTCTCATGGAAGAAGGACATGTATTGTGGTATGAGTCACAGAAATTGAATAAGCATGAGAAAAACTATCTAATGCATGATCTTGAGCTAGCAACGATTATACATGCATTGAAGATTTGGAGACATTATCTTATGGGTAGGAGATTTACATTGATGAGTGATCATAGTGGGTTGAGGTATTTGTTTGACGATCCGAATCTAAATTCCAGGCAAGCTAGATGGTTGGCTACCCTTAGTGAGTTTGAATTTGAGATTAGATACATGAAAGGCAAGGAGAACCTAGTTGCAAATTCTCTTAGCACGATGGTATAGGTAAATCATAAAGCAACTATAAGCTCCTATGGGACAAAATTACATGACATGATCTTGTAGACAGGACTCTGGGATGATAGATACATGGAGATTATGAACAAGTTACACCAGGGTGTAGGTATAGGTACAAGTGATTAAGATGCACATTATCATATCATGACATATGGCTTGGTTAGGTTTCGAGATAGGATCTATGTGTCGAGTTGCTGTGAGCTCAAGAAGCTTATCTTGAGGGAGTTTCATGTGAAACATATTCGGGTCATCCAGGATATCGGAAGACATTGATGTCGATGAAGAATTTTTACTATTGTCCAAATATGAAGAAGGAAATGGCTGAGTTCGTGGTTAGATGTTTAGACTGTAAGTAGGTAAAGGCAGAATGCAAACATCCAGGTGGTCTACTACAACCTATTGCGATTCTAGAATGGAAATTGGAGGTCATTTCCATAGATTTCATCTTAGGTCTTTCGAGGACAGTTAAGAAGCATGACTCTATTATGGTCGTGGTTGAGAAGTTGAGAAAGGTAGTGCACTTCATTCCAGTGAAGACTACATACTCAGCCAGTGAGGTAGTGAGATAATGAGACTGCAAGATGTTGGAAAGAAAATTGTTTTGGACAACGATGCAAAGTTCACTTCTAAGTTTTAGAAGGAGTTATTTGCATGCTTGGGTAAAAAGTTGGCCTTCAGCACAACTTATCATCCACAGAAAGATGCTCAAATAGAGAGGGTCAATAGGATCTTAGAGGATATGTTGAGGATGTACGTGATGCACCAACAGAGGAAATGGGAGGAGTATCCTCCAATGGTATATGTTTCATAAAATAATGGTTATTAGGAGTCCTTGAGGATGATTTATTTCGAGGCATTGTATGGATGGAGTTGTAACAGTCCCATTAGCTGGAGTGATCCAGTGAAAATGGTACTTATTGGACCTGACATGGAGTAGGAAATGGAGGTTATAAAGAAGAATCTAATGGTAGCATAGGATAGAAAATAAATTTATGCAGATCAGCATAGGGTGTTCAAAGCATTTCACATTAGGGAGCATCTGTAATTTTGTGCATCAAGCCCAAGAAAATATATTTGAGGATTGGTTCATGTGCCAAGTTAGCACCACAATATTGCAGGCCTTTCGAGATCCTTGGGAGGATTGAACTAGTGTCATATCAACTTACACTGCCTCCAATAGTGAATGTCCATAATGTTTTCAATATTTCATTGCTTAAGAAGTATATAAATGATGTTGATCATGTTATTGATTGGTCTGTATTGCAGGTGGAATAAGAAGGAGAGTTCCAGCTGGAGCCCTAATGCATATTGTAGTGAAAACATCTCATGCTCAAGGACAGAGCCATATACCAAGTTAAACTGTAATGGAAGCACTTTGGTCCTGAAGAAGCTACATGGGAGATGGAGGATCAGATGTGGACCCTATATCCTTCATTGTTTTCTGGTTGAGGCAAAGCAATTTTGGTTTGATGTTTGTATATGTTTGGTATATGCTTGCTAATGTTTTAGTATATGTATGTATATGGGTATGGATATAAATACTTCCATGAGATAAGTTATAAAGCTCCAATAAGTAGTATGGTTATTATCTTACCATGTTGTCATGATGTTTTTGTTTTGAGCAGGCTCTTCATTGTAAATACTGTAACTAGCTAAGTTATAAATCACCATAGTCAGTATGTTTTCTTTTCAGCAATTTTGTTGAGGTCTTGGTGTTCCCAATGGGGGAGGGTTCTGTAAGAGACTTGTTGAAAAGTTCATGTAATAAAATTTAATAAAGGCAAAATAAGACCATGGGTAAGGGGCACTTATTCCAAGCTGAATGTTGGGCAAAGATATCCTAGTGGGCATCATGGGATGTGTGTTTTTGAATAAGGAAATTGGCAAAGGAAAAGGTAAGGGCATTAAAAGAAAAAATGACATTTTGGCACATTTATTTATGAAAATAAAGGAAATTAGGAGGAAAGTAAGGTGAAACGTCACAGGTTGCATGTGAGAAGGAAATTGAGGGAAAATAATAGAAAATGAAGAAATTAGAGGCCTCATGCATAAAAAGGTTCTGAGGATTAGTTCATGTCTTTTTATCAAGTTCAAGTTTGGATCTCTCTCATTATTCTCTCTCTCTCTCTCACTCTCTTGCTCACTTAGAGTTTTTTTGGAGCACTCTACTTTTGATTGAAGGAAATGGAAATCAAGGAACATGCAAAGGGAAAGTAAGCAAGGAACAAAGAAAGGAAAGCAGGATTAGGCAGCTTCAATAGGAATACTTGCAAGTAACCTTTCTCATGTCTGATTTTGTAGCTGATTTGGACATGCATGGCTTGCATGTTGGTATATGATTCTCTTGTTGTCGGTGGCATGGGTTTGCCAGGTTATGATAATGGATTGAAACCTAGCCTATCCTTTTTCTTGATGTCGTGGTATGTTGGGATGTTTATTTGGGTTTTGGAACTTTGGAATTTCCTGATGGATTTTGGAATCCATGGTAGAGGTGGTCTCAAGGTTCATTCCCAAAGGCATAGGAATTCCTTGACTGATTTTCATGGGATACACGATGAAGCTTGAGGGAGAAGTCTCGGTTTAGAGCCTAGTGATCTGGGTTTGGATTGCGATAAATCCTGAGAGACAAGGAGACATAAAATCCCTTAAGGATAGTTATGGATTCCAGATGGCATTCCAAGTTTTATTCAGTTGTGATCAGAGCACCATGTTTTGGTGTGATCATGGTTTGCTAAGGGTGGAGGTGGTTTAGCCTCTAGATTCCCTTGTTTATTCTTGGATTGGTTGTTCTATGAGATCCCAAATTCATGCTTGGAATAGGGCATGGGTGTGACTGGATGAAAGAGATATTTGGTTTAGCCATGTCTATGGTCGGGTGGTACATGGAAGTGCCGAACCTCATCAGATTTTCCTATGATTAATAAAATTTAATATCTCTTACATTTGTATTGATTTATATGTCGATTTAATGGTTGTCATATCTATGATTCTTATATGGTTTTATGCTGGCTATAAGCATGATTGAATTATTGGTTCATGTCATAGTTATTTCATATATTTACTTGTAATTGTTAAACAGATGGATGCAAGTCCTAATTGATGAAGCAGTAGTTCAATGGAGAAGGAGGTGACCCTTCTGGTTATGTTTTATAAGTTTTTTTAGCCATTTATTCTTTTTATTGTATCCTAGAACTATAGATTTGATTGATGCCAAGTGTTTGAAATAATGCGAGTCTCGGTTGGGGATGCTCAAGCTTAGTCCTGAGGGTGATTTTTGAGTGATCAGCATTGTTATTATGTTTTTAATGAATTCTGGAATTTACAACAAGTTATGGGTAGTGGTCAGGATTTTGGGCTAGAAAGGTGGCTTAAATCTAGGGGTCCGTGGCAGAAAACTGGAAATTTGGGTCCATAGTCACTGGGAGGTAGGCATGTGACAGTGAGAGTGATGATAGAGTGAGAGCGACTATGGCCTAACAGCTACAGAATAGCAGTGGGACCTGGGGATAGGTTGTTTGAGTGGCTAACTTGTCTCCTGAGGGTTCTATTGATGATGTTGGATGATTATATGTGATTTTTCATCGATTCCACTTCCTGAAGGTGACATAGGAGGTCGAATGTAATTGTAGTATAATCTCTCCTCATGTTTACCCTGGTTGGCATGATTACTTTAGGTAGACCTAGGCGAAGGTGTTATAGCCTTATTGGAACTATCTTAAAAGATGAGGACCATTGTGATTAACCACATTCTAGCCAAGCTTTATTGGCTCATTCTGGAAAGGAAACATAGTATTTTTCTTGGGAATCAAGGTGAAAGAGCTAAAGGGGAAGTTGGTTTTAGGAGACATCAATGGACCATTGACCACGTTGTCACCCTTAGGATCATTAGAGAGGAATGTTGCAATAGTAAAACCTATCTCTTATGTTGTTTTGTAGACTTTAGAAAAGCTTTCGACATTGTCCCCTGAGATAAGCTTTGGGAGAGGCATGAAGAGATCATGGTTTCTCCTAAATTGAGGATTGTTGTGATCTGCTGCTAAGAGACATTCATTACCAATCTTAAGACCAACGAAGGGTGGTCTAAATATATTAAATTTAATATCAGGGTTAAGCAAGTTTGTCCCCTTTACCTTACCCTTTTTGGTATTTAGGTCAATAAACTAGAGGAGTTTCTGGAATTTGTGAATTACAAAGACATCGATCTTGCTGGTATTATTGCTATTATTCTCCTTTATGCTAATGATATCATTATTCTTGTAAGGAGACATGATGACCTAGATAAGCAGCTTAAGACTCTTCATGTCCACTGCTCAAAGATACGTATGACAGTTAATACCGACAAGACTAAAGTCATGATCATTAAATCCAAAAAGACCACCCATGGTAGTTTTTTCTATGATAACCATTGTCTTGAGGATGTTTCTTATAAATATTTAGGTATCGACTTTCCTCATCAGCTCAACTCGAATTATAGCACCAAAAAAAGAATTATTGGAGGTTGGAAATATTTTTATGAGCTTGAAAATAGTTGTAAGTTAGCTGATCTCTACATTTGGAGTAAAAAAAGGTTCCGCTTTGAGACTCTCGTCACCCTTGCTATCTTATACAAACGTGAAGTTTAGGGGTGTAGTATATCTATGGAGTCGTGGAGAAAGATTGAGATGATCCAAAAGCAATTCATAACCTATAACATCAAGATAAAGGGAAATACTCCCTTTCCTATCCTCTTGATCGAAGTTTGCCTATCCCCCATTGAAATTGCGGCTATTTTTAGATGTATAATGTAGAATAAGAAGCTTCAAAATATGGAATTTAGGAGGCTCCCAAAAATTGCTTCTAACTTTAGTCAAAACCCCCACCTATGCCTCAACCACGGGTGGCATTAGGATGCTCAGTCTTGGCTCAACCTTTGGGGGATTAAGGAGGAGATTATGATCGGAGGTAAGGACAGTAGTAAAGACACTATTACCTCTAGTTTTAAGGACAAGATGTAGGATTCTAAGGATTTTTAGGATAAAAGGAAGCTAAGGTACCATAAGGAGGTGATCAACCCCACCTTGGATAACCTTAATTATCTCTCTATGTTGACTAGCACTAAAAAGAAAATGAACATCATTAGGATTAGAATTAACTCTCATGAGCTTTTGAGTGAGACTAGACAATGCTCTACTCCCAAGACTCCCTGAGACAATAGAATTTTTTAGATTTGTGATACTAAGAAGGTGTAAGATGAAAAGAATTTCCTTTGAGACTTCTTGGCTCTTTCCCACATCCACTCTCAATTCGCTGTCATCAGCCACTCCTCCAAACTTCTTGACATATTAAACCACCCCAACTATAGAAATCTTGGAACACTTCTTTCCCTGCTCCTTGATCACATAAACAAGATTTTAAAGAATGAAAAATAGACTCTCTTTTCTTGAGGATCGATAAACCGCATTGGTCTTAGTGGATGTTAATAGTAGTAGTAGTAATAATAATAATAATAATAATAATAATAATAATAATAATAATCCCAAGGGATTAAACCCAACAGAATAATATTAAACCCATGGGATTAATGTTATAAGCCCAAGGTATGTAATCCCTAAGATAAATATTAGAAACCCTAAAATAAAAAAGGTTGATGATGGTTGATTTTCATATTGAGACAATCATTTTCACAATAAGACACTGGACCATTGTTGACAATTTCTGACCATGGTTGATTTTCATAACGAGACAATCTTTGTCATAATGTGATGTTGGACTATGGTTGACATTGATTGATTTTGATAATGAGACAATTTTTGTCACTATACAAGGTTGGACCATGGATGACCATGATTGTCCATGGTTGACCATGATTGATCATGGTTGGCCATGATTGATATTATAACCCAAAGGATTAATACTAAAAACCCAAGGGATTATAAATCCAAGGGAATAATATAAACCCAAAGTATATAAACACTTATATATATATATATATATATATATATATATATATCTATATATATATATATATATATATATATATATATATATATATATATATATATATATATATATATATATATATATATATATTAAATCAACATGGTTGACCATGGTTGATTTTCATAATGATACAATCTTTGTCACAATGCGACATTGGACTATGGTTGACCATGATTTATTTAATAAATCGAAAGGAATAATAAAACCAAGGTATTAATATTAAAAACCCAAAAGAATAATATTAAACCCTTGGAATATGAACCCTTATATTAATAAACCTAAGGGAGTGATATTATAAACCCAAGGGAATAATATTAAACCCTAGGAATATGAACCCAATTACTAATAAACCTAAGGTATTGATATTATAAACCGAAGGGAATAATAAACCCAAGTGATTAATACTAATACCCCAAGGGATTATGAACCCAACAAAATAATATTAAACTAAAGGGATTAATATTATAAACCCTAAGATAAATATTATAAACCTTAAAATAAACATGGTTGACCATGGTTGATTTTCATATTGAGACAATCTTTGTCACAATGTGATGTTGTACCATGGTTGACCATAATTGGCGATGGTTGTCAATGAATGATAGTGGTTGACCATGATTGATATTATAAACCTAAGGGATCAATACTAAAAACCCAAGGAATTATAAATGCAAGGGAATAATATTAAATAGAAAGGAATAATAGTAAAACTAAGGGAATAATATAAAACCAGGGTATATAAAACCTAAGATAAATATTATAAACCTTTACATAAACATTGTTGACCATGATTGATTTTCATAATGCGATGTTAGAACATGGCTGACCATGATTGATCTTATAAAACATGGTTGACCATGGTTGGCCATCATTAACCATGGCTGACCATGATTGTCCATGGTTGACCATGGTTGTTACTGTAAATCGAAGGGAATCATAAACTCAAGCAATTAATATTAAAAATCCAAGGGAATAATATTAAACCCTAGGAATTTGAACCCTTAGATTAATAAACCCAAGGGATTCATATTATAAATCGAAGGGAATAATTTTAAACCCTAGTAATATGAACCCTTTTATTAATAAACCCAAGGGATTAATACCAAAGCCCCAAGGGATTATGAAGCAAATGGAATAATATTAAACCCAATAGACTAATATTATAAACGTGCGATATATAAACCTTAAGATAAATAGGTTAAACATGGTTGGCCATGGTTGATTTTCATATTGAGAAAATCCTTGTCACAAATCAATGTTGGACTATGGTTTTCCAAGCTTGACCATGATTCATTTTCACATCAAGGTAATCTTTGACACAATGCAAAGTTGGACCATGGTTGAACATGTTTGGTTTCATATAGAAACAATATATCTCACAATGATACATTGGACCGTGGTTGACCATGAATCAATTTATAAAACATGGTTGACCATGGTTGACCATGATGGATATTATAAACCCAAGGGATTAATATTAAAAAGCCAAGGGAATAATATACACCCAAGGTATATAGACCCTAATATAAATATTATAAACCCTTAAATAAACATGGTTGACCATGGTTGACCTTGGTTGATTTTCATAATGAGTCAATATTTGTGGAAATGCGATGTTAGACCATGTTTGACCATGGTTGAACTGTTAGATTAATAAACCCAAGGGATTTATACTAAAACCCCAAGGTATTATGAACCCAATGATATAATATTAAATCCAAGGGATTAATATTATAAACTCTAAGATAAATATTATAAACCCTAAAATAAATATGATTGACCATGGTTGACTATGGTTGATTTTAATATTGAGACAATCCTTGTCCAATACTATGTTGGATCATGGTTTTTGATGCTTGACCATGATTCGTTTTCATATCAGGACAATCTTTGTCACAATGTGACGTTGAACCATGGTTGACCATGGTTTATTTTCATATTGAGACAATCTTTCTCACAATGTGATGTAGGACCATGGTTGACCATGATTGATCATGGAGGACCATGATTGAATTTATAAAACATGGTTGACCGTGGTTGACCATGATTGACCATGGTTAACCATGGTTGACCATGATTGACCATGGTTAACCGTGGTTGACCATGATTGATCATAATTGACCATGACTAATATTATAAACCCAGTCGAATAATTAACCCAAGGGATTAATACTAAAACCCAAGGCATTATAAACTAAAGGGAATAATCTTAAACCCAACAGAATAATATTGAACCCAAGGGAATAATATAAACCCGAGGGAATAATATAAACCCAAGGTATATAAACCCTAAGATAAATATTATAGACACTTAAAAACCATGGTTGACCATGATTTATTTTGATAATGATACAATCTTTGTAACAATCCCACATTGGAATATGCTCGACCACGGTTAAACCCTTAGATTAATAAACTCAAGGGGTTGATGTCATAAATCCAAGGGATTAATACTAAAACCCCAAGGAATTATGAACCCAAGGGAATAATATTAAGCCTAAGGTACTAATATTATCAACATAGGGTATAAAACCATAAGATAATTGTTATAAACACTGAAATAACATGGATGACCATGGTTGATTTTCATATTAAGACAATCCTTGTCACAATGCGACATTGGACCATGAATAACCATGCTTGACCATGGTTAATTTTCATATTGAGACAATCTTTGTCATAATGTGACATTGGACCATGGTTTATTTTAATATTGAGACAATATTTCTCATAATGCAATGATTGACCCTGGTGCACCATGATTGATGTTATAAACCCAATATGATACTAAAAACCCAAGAGATTATAAAGCCAAGGGAATAATATAAGCCCAAGTTATATAAACCCTAAGATAAATATTATAAACCCTTATATAAACATGGTTTACCATGGTTGATTTTCATGAAGCCACAATATTTGTCACAATGCGATGTTGGATCATGTTGGACCATGGTTGAACCCTTACATTAATCAACCCAAGGGATTGATATTATAAACCCAAGGGATTAATATTAAAACCCCAAGGGGTTATGAATCCAACAGATTAATATTCTAAACTCAAGGTATATAAACCCTAAGATAAATATTATAAACCCTAAAATAAGCATAGTTGACCATGGTTGATCTTTATATTGGTTCACCATGCTTAGCCATGATTCATTTTTATATCGTGACAATGTTTGTCATAAAGCGATGTTCAACCATGGTTGATTTTCATATTGAGATAATCGTTGTCACAATGAGACGTTGGACCATGGTTCACCATGATTGGTTTTACAAAACATGGTTGACAATGATTGCCCATGGTTGATCATGGTCAACCATGATTGACCGTGGTTGACCACAATTGATCATGGTTGATTATGATCAACCCTAGGAATATTAAACCCTAGGAATATGAACCCTTATATTAATAAACCCAAGGAATTGATATTATAAACCCAAGGGAATAATATTAAACCTTAGGAAAATGAAACCTTTGATTAATAAACCCAAGAGATTGATATTGTAAGCCCAAAGGAATAATATTAAACCCTAGGAATATGAACCCTTTGATTAACAAACCCAAGGAATTGATATTATAAACATGAGGGAATAATATTAAACCCTAGGAATATGAACCTTTTGATTAACAAACCAAAGGTATTAATATTATAAACCCAAGGGAATAATATACCCAATGAATAATATGTCCAAGGGATTAATACTAAAACCCCAAGGGATTATGAACCCAATGAAATAATATTAAACCCAAGAGATTAACATTATAAACCCAAGAGATTAATATTATAAGCACAAGGCATATAAACCCTAAGATAAATATAATAAACCCTAAAATAAACATGGTTTACCATGGTCGATTTTCATATTCAAACAATCCTTAAGTCACAATGCGACATTGGGCCATGGTTGACCATGGTTGATATTATAAACCTAAGGGAATAATAAACATAAGGGACCAATACTAAAAACCCAAGGGATTATAAACTTAAACGAATAATATAAACCCAATGTATATAAACCTAATGTATATAAACCCTAAGATAAAAATTATAAACCGTTAAATAAGCATGGTTGGATTTCATAATGAGACAATATTTGTCACAATGCGATGGTTGACCATGCTCAACCGTGGTTGAACGCTTATATTAGTAAATCCAATGGATTAATATTATAAATCCAAGTGAATAATAAACTCAAGGGATTAATACTAAAACTAAGGGATTATGAACCCAATGGAATAATACTAAACTAAGAGATTAAGATTATAAACCCGAGGTATATAAAACCTAAGATAAATATTATAAATCTTAAGATAAACATGGTTGACCATAGTTGACCATGGTTGATTTTCATATTGAGACAATCCTTGTCACAATGCGATTTTGGACCATGGTTGTCCATGCTTTACCATGATTCATTTTCATATTGAGACAATCTTTGTCACAATGTGACATCAGACATTGTTGACAAATGGTTGATTTTCATATTGAGACAATATTTCTCACAATGCAAAATAGGACCATTGTTGATAGTGATTGAATACAGTAGAGCATGATTCTATTTATAAAACATGGTTGACCATGGTTGATCATTGTTGGACATGATTGATATTATAAACCCAAGCGAATAAAAATCCAATGATTAATACTAAAAACCCAAGGTATTATAAATCGAGGGGATAATATTAAACCCAAGGAAATAATATTGAACCCAAGGGAATAATATAAACCCATAGATAAATATTATAAACCCTTAAATAAACATGGCTGACCATGGTTGATTTTCATAATGAGACACACTTTGTCACAATGCGGCATTGGACCATGCTCAACCATGTTTGAAATCTTAGGTTAATAAACCTAAAGGATTGATATTATAAATCCAAGGGAATAATAATCCCAGGAGATTAATACTAAAACTCCAAGGGATTATGAACTCAGGAAAATAATATTAAACCCAAGGGACTAATATTATCAACCTGAAGTATATAAACCCTAAAATAAATATTATAAACATTGAAATAAACATGGTTGACCATAATTAATTTTCATATTGATACAATCCTTATCACAATGTGACAATGTATAAACACTAATAAATTAATATAAAATAAAAAATCATTATTAAATAATAAATATGAATTTATTTCATTTACATATTTTATCCTTATTATTTGTTTATTTAAATATATTTAAAATTATTTATTACATTAAGTGGCTTAATTTTTTTATTATCATAAAAAATACTTATTTTAAATAAAATGATAAATTTAAAACCTTATTAAATTTTAACTTAAAGTACAAGTAAATTCCACCGTTTTTTTTGGATAACGAGAGACATGTTTTAACTATGAATTTCAATTATATATTTAATTTAACCTCTCGTTCATCCTTGATATCTTTCAAGTACATGTCCATCCTCATTACTTTTCTCCATTCTTAGTACTTTCAACTTACATGTAAATTTCAAAGGTTTTAATGTAAAATAATCATTATTTTTGAATCATGGTAATATCTCAATTCTTTTTTAATAGTAAGTGTTTTCACCACGTGCATAGCCTTAACATTGGCCGAGGGACATATGTTCATGTTAATTTTTTATTAAATTGATAAAAAAATTATTTATTGAATTTGGAAAAAAAAAAAAATAATATTAATAAAAAATATTTTATAAATAATAATTAAAAAAATTATTTTTAACTTTTATATTAAATTAATTAATGTTATATATATATATGGGAAAAAAATTATGAATGGAATCCCTGGAATACTGTGTAATATTATTGAGATATTGGAGGTTTCGAGTGGAGAGGCAATAAGCTTAACATTTTGTTTTTCATCTTAAATTAATTATTAAAAATGCTTTTTCCATATACAAAAACAAATTTATGTCCTTCATTCATAATAATATAACCTAGCATGTATAATATTAAAATTTATGTCCTCCTCCATTCATAATAGTATAACCTAGCATGTATAATACTCGGCATCTTCCTCAAAACCAGAAAGTGGTTTTAAATTATTTTTAAAGAGTTTAAATTAATTTTTCCTTATTAAATTAATAAATAAAAATATTCCATATGCAACAAAAAATTTTCTCTACATCCCAATTAATCATATTTATGTAACTTACCATGCATATTTATGTGACAATTTTTTTAAATTATTATAGGTCTATTATATATATAATCATTTTATATATAGATTTACTTTTTATATAATATTTAATATAAGAAAAAAATCTAAAATTATTATGTTAATATTTAAATGAAATATTCTTAAATTATAATGGGAAATCTATAATAAAATCTTTTTTAAGCCTCATTACTAAGTCTTTAATACTATTACAACAACTACAAAAAAAATCCAACAAACACATTTATGATATTCTATTACTTCTTATATCAATATAATTTTTTTTGAAAATGTAATCTAAGTTTTTTCTCTAAACCTTCTTGCATTTGAGTCCATTCTTATATTATACAACTTTTTTGATTGATGTTGAACATTTAAATTGAAATATATATATATATATATATATATATATATATATATGGGGAAAAAATTATCAGAATTATTTTTTAACTTTATAAATTGATTTCTAATTAGAACTGATATTATAATCTCAATTTTACATTTATTGCATATCTAATTTATTAATAACTTCAAGTATCTCAATACTTACAAACATTTTTCTATTTTTTTCATAAAATATAAAATTCCTAAAACTAATTATTCCTTTAGTAACAAAATCTTTATAAGCAATATAATGAATTGGTAAGAAAAAATAATGTCCCCTCCATTGTAAATCTTTATAGCTCTTTTGTATTCCTCTAAATCAACATGAATTTTTTTTTTTGTAAGCTGAGGTGGTGTCTTTCTTTTTCTATTCTTATAAATCTGGGTTAAGCCATATACATCCTTTTGGTGGCCTAAACCTGCCCAAATGAGAAACAGAGTCTGTTGGCCACCTCAAATTAAAATATGCCACCCAGTAACAAAAATGGGTAAGTCTATCAATCCATGCTAAGTATACTTCACAACAGGAAAAACTAAACATATATCCAGTAGTCATGAAAGCAGGTAGAAATGATGAAATACTGTTTTCAAAATCTAGCCATGGGGGTAGCAGCTCGGCTTAAGGGTCATTCTTCCCCACCCTCAGGTGGTATCTCGTCTGCTAGATGTGTTGGAATGAGCTGCTTTAGCTATTGCTGGATTTCTTCCAGCTTACTGTCTTGCATGATCATGGTGATTTGCAGGTTATTCATTTATTTTTTCATGTTAGGCATGCCTTGGGCTAGTTCCACCATTTCTCCTGCAACTTGCTCCAGCGCCTTTGCCAGTAGGTGTTTCAACACCCAGTAAATGTGCAAGGCCTGTTTATATAGGGTCATGCGACCCCTCGTGTTACTTGGGTCTGGGATGAGATCCCCCCACTCTTCCATTTCTGGCTCTGAGTCGTCCTCCATTACATTTTCCTCCAGCTCCTTAATTAGTCTGCGTATGTCCTCATCTATGCCCTCTCTATACGCCCTTTCCACCTCTTGGATGGTTTTCCTCATTGTTCTCCGGCTGCGTCTCTGTGGGGCGATCGAAGAGGTTGCATTATTGTTGTGGCCAGGTTGGTTAGACCAGCCCCTTCCACCACGCCCCCTTCCCCGTCCCGTCTGCACCATTTTGCCTCTTACTGTCGCCTGTGTATCCTGTCCAACAGAGAAGCTTAGATTCTCTGCCATTGCCTTTGTTCTCCTCTCCTGAGTACCCATTCCAATGAATTGGCCTTCCACACTAGAATTTCTCCCTCTGGTCAGACTGCTCTCAATCCTTCCTCCCCTTGTCCCAGATAATTGGGTAACCTTTATAGTCTTCTCCATTTCCCAGATTGTTTCTTTGTCCTCCTCAAGCGATCCCTGATTCTCTCCCTTGTAGAAATCTAAAGGGGTTTTGCCCTGGTTGCCTCAGTTTCCTCCCATTCTGTACCCTTCCCTTGAATTTTCCTTCAACCCTCCTTCCTCCTCCTTACTGCCATCTTTAAAGGATTTAACCCCCTCTGTTATACTTCTCCCTTTCTCTGCTAATCCTAGCTCTCCCTCTTCTTCCATCAGACTATCAACAATTAAGCAAATTACAGGACTCGGCTTTACGAAAACATACCCGGACCTGTGCGTCGCCTCTGGTGAAACCAGCTTGTCCTTCGCTCCCGCTGTCTTCCTCCTTCACTTCTTTGTGACCAACCTCATTACCCTCTCCTCTCTTATTTGCCTTCTATCAACTTTCCCACGTCTAATCAATCCGGCGCCGCCGATTTCTGCTGTTTCTTCCCCCACTCCCTTGTCAGCTCTATTCCTCGGGCGGTTGTCCCATCTGCATGCCTCCCCCGCGTCCTGTGTTATTATGGGAATGTTGGGAGGCCAGCACTGCCATCCATTCCCCTCCACGATCTGTTCCCACGTCATCTTCCCATCTCTCATCCCGATCGGGGGCCACTTGTAACTATTGCCTTGAGATCGTGTCTGTATTATTGTCATGGTTGATAATTGCTTTGAGGGACTCCCACCTTTGATCATCCGTATGCATCGGCCATATACTATCCACTTTCCCCCTTTGTTCATTACATCCCTAGTTAGCAAGGAAATCTGCTGCCTTATTTCCATCTCTTCTGGTATGATTGATAATCTTATAGCTTATTCTTTTCATGAGCGCTTCCATGTCTTGAATCAGGCCTGCCGTCCTCCAGCTCTGCGCTACTTTTTCCCAGTCCTTTCCATTATTCAACTTTCTCAGCATTTCTATCACTATCTTTGAGTCCCCCTCTATTTCCAAATTATTGTATCCATTTCTGATCGCTATTCTTAGTCCTTGGTGAATTGCTGTTAATTCCGCTTCGTTGTTGCTCATAATGCCTCCATGGTCTGCGTACACCCATCTTGTCCTTCCTTGATGGTCTCTGAAAATGCCACCAAATCCTGCTAGCCCTGGATTTCCTTTAGAGGCTCCATCGAAATTAAGTTTGATGAAGCCATCTTGAGGGCATCTGAAGTTGGCTGGGCTGCTGACAGTCGTTACCAGATCCTTATATTTTTGGGGATGAACCATTCCTTGTTCTAGATTGAGGTATGTCAGGATCTTACCTTCCTCCGAAGTTGTTTCCCAGTCTTCTTGATTCCAATTTTTCATTAAGATAGTTTCTCTTATGTGAGTTTGGGTTCTTTTCTAGATCAATTCTGGGGCCATTTCTTTGTCTTGAAATATCCTTTGGTTTCTCTCTTTCCATATCATCCATATATTTAAGCCCATCGTTAAAATCCAAGCTCTTCTTACTATCGAGCTCAAGAATTAGCCACGTCCCCATTGATTGATAGTTTCTTTTATGCTTTGAGGATCTCTGTTTTTCTTACCAAATAACTTGTTGATTTTATCCCATTGTTGCTGGGAAAAATGGCATGAGTTTAGCAGATGTTCTTGAGTTTCCTAGTCTTGCTTGCATAAGCAACATCTAGGGGGTCCATAGATTCCACGCTTCTAAATATGGTCCCATGTTAGGATACAACTTTTTCCAACCAACCATAGGAACATGGTTATCTTTGGCCACCAACAGCTCTGCCATATTTGTTTACATATGGAAGCATTTTCCTCTTGCCCTTGTTGCATGGTTAGATGGTAGGCTTCTTTAATTGTGAAGGCTCCTGTCATAGATTTACCCCATCTTAATATAGCTGGACCTGTTCGAATGATTATTCTCCTAGACTTCATTCCTATTGTGTATAGATATTTTTGTCTGGAATCTATGTTTCTTTCCCACACCTCTAGGTCCTTTCAATTTCTCTAGATTTCCTCCTGTCTTCCTTCATGCCAGTAATCTTTTACATGATTCATTCCTTCCTCCTTCGCTCTCTGACATGTATTCCTAAGGCCTTCCAATTATTTCAATTTTTCTCTCTGCTGCCAGGCTTCATCTCGGAATTTAGCTGACTGCCCATTCTCGATTTCCCAGAATGCATGTTTGGAGATTATGTCTTTGTTTTGACTAGCCAAGTTCCAAATTGTAGAGCCTCTTGGGGATTCTTCTAGTCTTAAGAGGTCTTCGATTTTAGTGAGCATGTTGTATTTTTGCATCCAGATTCTTTTCCATAGGTCTCCTCCTCCCTTCATCTATTTCCACCACAGCTTCGCTCCCATAATTTGATTCAAGGTGTATGGATCTCTTAAACCTATTCCCCCTTCCACCTTACTTTTTATCAGGCCTTTCCATGATATCAGGGCCCATTTCCTCTATTGTTGTGGTCCTCCCCAGAGGAATTTTCTGAATATCTCTGCCATATTTGCACATGCCCCCTTTGGAACCGCCATTGCCGACATGGGGTAAATTGGAATTGCTTGTAGGATTGATCTCAGAAGCACTGCTCGTCTTGCTATGTTCAAGGTTCAAAAGGACCAATTTGCCAATATATTTTGGATTTTTTCTATAGTATGATGCCAATTAGCCATCCTGAGAGGATTTAGGCTAGTTGAGTCCCTAAATACTTTGTGGGTAAATATTCAAAGCGGAAGCCCAAAATTCTTGTCAAAAAGGATTTAGCATTGCCCGGTGTGTTGAAGAAGAATGTACAAGATTTTTCCTTGTTAATTTGAGTACCTGAAGCTTCCATGAAAAGAGCAAGAATCTTTTTCATCCTCTTTACTTCTCTTAGAGAGACTGCACAAAAAAGCATAATATCGTCTACAAATCGTTGGTGTGTGATTGGCAGGTTGTTGCCCCAAAGTCTTAACACTTTAATTTTCCTTTCTCTCAGATCCTTCTTGATATATTTGCCAAGTCCTTCTATTGCTATGATAAACAAGAAAGGAGATAGAGGATCTCCTTTCCTCAGCCCTCTTGTGGCATTGAACGTCGAGGTTGGAGTTCCGTTCAGGAGGATGGAGAAATTTGGTGTGGCGATCATATCTTGCACCCATTTAATCCATATATTGTTGAAACCAAATGCTGCTAGACCGATTTAAGGTAATCCCAGTTCAGACGGTCATAAGATTTTGAGAGATCCAACTTGATCATCATTCCCGCTTCCTTTTTTATTTTCAATGAATGCACTAATTCTTAAGAGACTACTAGGCCATCCAGTATTTGTCTTCCTTCCACAAATCTAGTTTGTTTTGGAGAGATAATACTTGACAGGATTGGCTTCAGTCTCTTGGCTATCAAAGTGGCAATGATATTGTAAATTATGTTACATAAAGCTATGGGTCTAAAGCCCTGGGTATTTTCTGAGTTAGCATTTTTGGGAATGAGAGACAAGAGAGTTGAGCTAAGACCAAGAGATACCTTCTGATTTCGACGCGATTCTTCTACTACCTCCAGAATGTCTTGTCCCAAGAATTTCTAGCCTTCTTGGTAGAATTCTACAGCGAATCTGTCTGGCCCTCGAGCTTTATTCTTCTTCATCCCTTTCAAAATATGTTCCACTTCTTCTAGGGTTGCAGCTCTCATGAGAGCTAAGTTCTGGTCCCTAGTGATCAGTTCAGGGATTTCATTGCAAATCCTTTCTATAGTTGCTCTTCTGTTGACCTGGGGTTCTGTAAGGAGGTCTTTGAAATGATCTACTAGATTCTGCTCCATTTCCTCATGCTGGGTTAAACGTCTTCCTTCTTCATTGGTAATGGAAAAAATTCGGTTTCTCTGTCTGTGCTGGATCATGGCTTGATGGAAAAATTTCGTGTTTCTTTCTCCTTCTCTAAGCCAGTTCACTCTTGATTTTTGTTTCCATAAAATCTCCTCTTGTTTTCTTCGTTCTTCTATTTGGCTTATTAGTATTCCTTCCTCTTTAATTATTTCCTCACTTCATCCTTCTGTGATTATTTCTTGTTGAAGAGTTGCCATTTTCTGGTCTAATAGTTGTTGTTCTTTAAATATATTCCCAAATTCTTCCCTGTTCCATTTTTTTATTTTCCCCTTAAGCTCTTTTAATTTTAGTTGGAAGGTCTGCATTCTGCTTCTGCCTTTTTGCTGGCTCTGGTTCCACCATTCCTCCACTTTTGTCATGAAATTCTAGTCCCTAAGCCAAAAAGCTTCGAACCTGAAGGGGCATCTTTTAGGGCATGCCTTAATGTCAATTTCTAGTTGTATCGGCTAGTGATCTGAACCCATTCCTGGTAAGATCCTTGCTTCAAGAAATATGTCTCTACTAAGAATTTGTTCAGATAGTAGGAATCTGTCCAGTCTTGAAGCGATTTGGTTTGTACCTCCTCTTCTGTTATTCCATGTGTATATCCCGTTAGTGGTAGATATGTCCACCAATCGTTGTTCCGATATCATATCACCAAAGGCTTCCATGTCCGGATCTGTTCTTCTCAAACCCCCCCGTTTTTCCTCTAGGGTAGTGATCATGTTAAAGTCACCCCCTACTATCCAAGGTAAATCTGGGAATAAACCTCGAAGTGTTCCTATCTTCTTGAGGAAGCTTCTGCGTTCTCCTGTTAGATGGGGACCATACACTCCAGTGAAAAGGACCCATTCATTCGAACCTATGTTCCAGAATTTTCCTGAGAGGATTCGAGGCAAGCTTACCCAATTTTCAAATTGAACTTCCTCTGTATTCCAAAGAATTGCCAAGCCTCCTGCACTACCTACAGCATCCTGTCCCATTACTCCGTAATGGGGTTGATATCTCTGCATTATTTCCTTCAGCTTCTGTTCACTTATTTTGGTTTCCTGAATAATCATTATGCTGGGTTTGTCTCTTTTCAACCTGTCCTTTAGATATCTTTGTTTCCCCCTACTATTTATCCCTCTAATATTCCATGATGTTATTATCATTTTAACAATTTAATTTGTTGTTGAAATACCTTTGATAGAGGTATAACCCGTCCTAAGTTGACTAACATTTCTCCAACTAATTGGATGGTTTCACTCATAAGTCTTCTCTCTCTTTTCCTCCTTGCTTTTCCAATGTTTCTCGCTTCCATGCTTTGTCCTCCTTGTGTTCCTAATTGTTCTGGTTGATTTGCTGCAGCTGTCCCTCCTTTCTCTTTGTATTTTTGGAACATTTCCTTGTATAATTGTTTTTGTTCTTCCGGGATGAATCTTTCATCCAGATGACGCCATTCTTGCAGAAGTCTCTTCATAACTTGTTCTTCTTCACTTCCTTTTTCCTTTTGTGGGTCTATTTCCATTTCAGATAGGTCTTGGGGAGTTCCCAGGTTTTCTCCTGCTTTCTCTTGTTCTACTATAGTTTGCATCATGTCTTTTTCTACAGCCCTTTTGTAGGTTCCCCTGGTTCCTTTTCATTGGCTACCTTCTCCAATTCCATTTCCTCCTCTTGTAGAACTCCAAACTTGTTTTGGTTTTCTCTGATTGCTGTTTTGGCAGTTGATTTTATATGGACTGATCCTTTTTGGGATTTCCTTCTAGTAAGCACTTCCGTGAACCCTTTGTCATCTTCCCTGTTTGGCTCTGTCTCCTTTTGTTCCTCCTTCCCCTGTTATTCTGCCTCTCCAGATGCATTAAAGGGGCATTGTTTAATAAGGTGACCGTATTCGTGGAATCTTTGACATCTAAATGGTATATGCTCATAATCCACTGGTTGCTGCCAGATCTCATCACAGTACTCTAGTTCGATATACTTTGGTAGCAGTTCTGTGATATTCATGTATACACAAATCCTAGAATAGGATGTGTATTTTCCCCTTTTGGTGGTCTCTGCCACGTTCACAAATGTCCCAATTGTGTTTCCTATCCCTTCTAGAATCTCTGGATCCCAGAACGCGATTCGGAGTCCAAACAGTCTTACCCAGATAGGCGTTGCTAGCATTTTCTCCTTATCTGGGTTATAACATTCCTCCCAGTGCCTTATGAATAGTCTAGCGTTATTCAGGAAATATGGTCCTCCCTCAAAGATCCTCTCCTTATCTTCCAGGCTAGTGAAAATGACTGTAAAAAAACCCTTTGCCCCAAGTTTTAAGTCTATATGTCCCTTGGGCTTCCATCGCTGCTGTATCCATTTGGCCAAGTCTTTCTCAGACGACCAGGTTCCCACAAACTTACAAATCAGGGCATGGTCTTTCATGTATTCTCTATATTCTTCCAGTTTATTGTTTGGAATTACGTACCTGGGTCTTTTCGTTGCTCTGGGTAGACATCTACTTCCCAACCCTGTCTGCCAGTGAGCGCCCATGACTAGAATATCTTTATTACTCCTTCTGTCACCTCTGTATCCCCCATTTCTGCTGGTCTCACTTGCTGCTATTTTTTTGTAGGAGGGGATCTCTCCCCTCCTATCCCCATCTGTCATTTCTCTGTCAGTACTGCTTTTCTACGACTCCCCTCACTGCTTCTTACCTCTGCACTTCTCGCCACTCTAGTCAGATTCATTTGCTTTTTCCCCTTAATATTGTAATTATTAGGGTAAAAGACATAAATAGAGTCTCTATGCTTATTGGAACCATGCTATGCTTAGTGTGCGACTTGTTGGAATCGACCTTTTCATTCTTTTCCAAAGTTATATTATGGAGAACTCGAAATAAGAACGGATTGGTCTCTATAAATAAACTAGAGACTAACTCAAACCGTTTAATAAACTAAAACATGAGAAACATTTAAAATATTAATATATAAACCATTTTATTGACTAACAACCGACGGCCTGCAATGGAAGCAACATAGCCCCCCGAGCAGCACACTCGAACAATTCAGAAAGTCGAACTGTTCACAAACATGATAGAAAAGCAAAGGGAGAGTGAGGTGAGAGAAAAACCATTCAGCGCTTGTCATTTTAATCCTTTACGGAGGAGCATGGTGAATATGATTGAATTCCTAATAGCCATTTAACAGACAACCAGACTTATCACCCACGTTTCATCATCTTTTAATCGATTAAACCGCATATTTAATTTGGGGTTATCTTAAATACTTAAAAAGAAGAAATGAAATCCTCTTACCTAATATCAATCAATATACATATATTCTTTATACAACATTATACTTCCAAAAATTCATGAAGATTTAAATAATACTTTGTTTTATATTTTAAATTTATTTAATTTGTACGGATTAATTAAATATAATTATTTTTTAAAGTTTTTTTTATTGAAAATGAAATCATAATATGGTTAAAAATAGAGTTACATACTAAGAAAAACAATTTTTATTATATTTTTTAAATTACATGGATACAACATATATTTATGGTACTTGTGAGATTCAATAAATTCCAAATATATATATGGTACTTGTGAGATTCAATAAATTCCAAATATATATAGGGAGGTTGAGATATTCTTTCAACATCTACATACAAATCTGCAACTAATTCTAAATTATACATGGAAGAATCATCTTCCAATGCTCCCTCTTAATTCTTTCATGCATAATTACAACACATATTATAACAATGAAAATAATATTTGTCTCATTGGTCTTCATCAACAACTCTATCCACTCTGAAGTCTTCTGGACTCCACTCTTTCTTTCTCCACATCTTCGAGCTTACCTTTCAACTCATTTAAAGTACACTTGCTTCTGACCATCAATGATGAAATTTGCAAGATCAACAATATTGACAATTCAGCCCATCGAAACATCTACGATAAGAGTTGCTAAGTGATGAACCATCTTATGGACCAATCACCATTTGTCAGATATTTCGCTTTCATCTATCCATCAGTTGTTAGGAAAATGGTCTGAATACTGAATGTGTTCAAAAGCTGATCTAACAACTTGACTTGCTTCAGATACATGGATCTCATATTGTAACCTATAACTGTTGTTCAGGGTTTCTGAGCGCCAATAACAACAAAAACCATAATATTATAAACACAATCTAACTCATGATGTGTTCAAGGGTTCCGAGCGGCAAGAACCATTAATTTGATTTATGCAAAAACACTGTTCTTTAATTGGTTCTGCACCATATATAACTTACAAATAAACTGCTTAACAAAGAAGACAACAAAACCAATTACACTCCATAACTACTCTCCTCTATTCCACCCTGCATAATGCGAACAAATCTCTTCAAAGTTGGTTCGTTGGTGAAGATTAATTGAACAAATATTCTAGATCTTCAGCGACTTCTGCGTAATTTCCCTATTGATGGGTTTCTCAATACACTGGATTTCATCAGTATTTACAATCCTTTGCAGATCTGAATTGACCATCTTTGCACAAGGAAATAACATATCCCTTCTACAGAGATCCAACTGTGACATCGCATGCCCAACTCGAGGGGTCGGCAAAGTGCCTTGCATTTTCGGCCGTGACCATTCTATACTCACGGTGATGGAGGCGTACCCACAACTTCTAAAGCATCCCAAGTCATCATTTCAAAGTCGAGAATATTCAGGTTATTTAGAGGACTCCTCCTTGAGTCCTCACTACAAAACATAATTAAATTGGACCCTACGAGAGTGATAGATTTACCTCCCCGTGCAATCAGATCTTTTTCATATGACTTTAATACGCATCATGTACAAGATTTTGTGTCAAAGGATCGAACTGTCACAACGTCCGAAGGATCCTTGGTATGTCCAGCAACAAATAGAATAATTTTGCCCCATTGTTTCGCATTGTTGGGATTCCCTGCCCGACTAATTGGATCCCCACAGTTATATATTCATGCTAACGTACTACACACTCAATCAAACAAATCTTACCACAGGGATCTCAGGTGCATATTACAATAAAATTTACATGAAAACAAAACTAACTATAAAAATAATATGGTCTCACACACCTACAAATTTATGGGAATCATCTATCAATACTCTCACATCTTTTTGGGCTTTCCTTTAAGGGAGTCAACCCAAACAGACCCTAATACCTCACATATATTTATGGTGCTTGTGAGATCCAACCAATTTCAAATATAAATAGAGAAATTGAGATATTCTCTCAACATTTATTTACACATCTACAATTAATTCTAAATTATACATGGAAGAATTATCTTCAAACACATCTTTGAAATTAAAACCAATCCTTCGCATATCAAATCATGGCTCGATCATCCTTTAACGCGAACACAATTATTTAAAAAAATGGTCATTCATATATTTGAAATGACTTGTAGGTCAAATTATGAACGTAGTATGGTTATATTGCAAACATAAATTGGCATTCCAATGAATGGTTACGGGCCGCAAAAATCCCAAATCGTTTGGTCAGTGGATTCGCCAAAAATATTTTATGGGAAGAGATTATCCGGATGATAACAATTATTAGGATTGTACGCAAACTAAAATGCAAGCAAGCTCAATAAATTATGTTTAATTGGGCCATATCTTCCCTTATTTTCATGCAATTTCGATAAAATATGATTGTTTTGGTGACGTGTTTTCTTGATTACAAGCAATTTCAGTCAAATCTGATCATTTTGGCAGGGCATTTTCTTTAACAATTATATTTGAACAACATTAAATCCCTCAATGGTTGAAATTACGAAACTTCAAGCCCTGCCCCCAAAATGGAGCCAAATGCCAAACCCTTGTAAATCACAGTATATCCGCCGACCTGCACCATCCACGAGAACACATGCATTAAGTAGAGATAAAATCAATATTATCATTAAGATTTATCTTTGAAAATAATGACACTGATTTTATTATGTATCTCGTCCCCATTCACCCAAGGGTACCATGGAGTCTCAATGGGAAGCTTTAGCTCATTGATGGAGAGTTTTGTCATGGTCACAGGGAACTCTCAAATCAGTGTTTCCGCTGAAAGCCAAATGAGGAAGAAAATGTTAATAAAATACTTATGACCCATACAATTTGGTTTCTTGTAGAGGGATTACTTGAAGTGATTGTTGGGAAACCTATCTAATTCAAATTTTCATAGAAAAATCGATGGAGATGCTAACCAATCTTATTTTCACTCAGTTAAATCTTTTTATAATACACTGAAAATGGCATGAAATTATCCTATATTATACCTAAAAACAAGTGCCTTGAACCCACTGGCAATTATTTGACGATAAATTGGTAAGACAGTTGAAATAGAGTTCGCCCAAGTATTAAGAATTACATCATTGTTACGGAGTCACGTGAAACCATATTTTAAATTGGTAAGACAGTTGAAATAGAGTTCGCCCAAGTATTAAGAATTACATCATTGTTACGGAGTCATGTGAAACCATATTTTACCTCACCCTGTTGTGAGTATAATAAGATTTAATACACTGAAAAGGGCATGAAATTGTCCTATATTATACCGGAAAACAAGTACCTTGAACCCACTGGCAATTATTTGACGATAAATTGGTAAGACATTTCAAATAGAATTTGCCCAAGTATACAGAATAACATCATTGTTACAGAGTCACGTAAAACCATATTTTAGCACATCGTGTTGTGAGTATAATAAGATTAAAAATTTAAATTGTCTCTAGAAATGATATTAGTAACTAGGTATAAAGACTAATATACCTGCACTTGGTCCAACTATAAGTTATGTTGGTTACACTTTCATGTATGGCTTTCTGAACTTCAGGCCTATTAAATAGACGTATACGTAGTTGCCGATGCAAGGATCATATCCACGAATTTCTGCTCCTCCTTGCTATTTACGCAATAACCATAAGTACAATCGATCTTTAGCAACAACATTGATGCATTTGTGATGTCAACGAAAAATAAATATACATAGGAAAAGATGTAAAAGAGGGTTGTCGAGCGTAGCTGAGCTTGTCTTTACTGCATATTTTGGGGATACCATGAAAATAAGATGGTAGGGTTGTGCATACAGATGAGTGATGAGGAGCCATGGGTGATTGAATGGTTTTCTGATTGGAAGTGAGACCCACCAACATGTCAGGGGATCCCCTCAGTAAGAAGTCCCAATCAGACCTCAGACGTTTAGTGTAGTGGTCCCAGTAGTGGGTCGCATGGTAATGTCTTGACTGGGATTTCGCACAAAGGCAAGTAAAATAACTTTGTTGGTAGCAAGGGTGTGACAACTGTAGTAAGACAAGGAAGGTGCATGAGAGGTTCTAACACACCGAGGGTGAGGTGAATGCACTGCTTGGAAACTTGTAATAGTACTCGGCTTGGAAGGGAACAAAAGAGCGAAGATGCATCATAAGATGGAAACCAAGTTAGCAAGCAATCCAAAGTGATGGTTAAACCAACAACACATTTCAGGAAGATTCGTACATAATTATACAGAATAGTCCATACATGCATGCGTAAAAAAAAAAATACATATATCATTTAGAGTAAACCAGATAACATTGAATACAATACAACATATGCATGAAACATGTTGGCTTTGTTATATTAAGAAGTGTAAGTTCCAGTCATACAATACATCCATGTCCAACCACTAGTTCTAATAGTGGAATGTTATAGCCACAACTGCCTGCTCCTCCAAAGAGATGTACTAGCTCCGCGTAGTGGAGAAGCCAAAGCTCGTTACAATACTTCCCAAGCTCTCTCTAAGATAGTCTTATTGGAAGCTTGGCTGACCAAAATCCTATACAATGAGTTATGAGGTACTATTTATGGCAAAGCGTGGGGTTACCCTTGACATCCCCTTTTGTGACAGTTCATCTACCCTCATGACACTTCATCTACTCTATGACTGTTACATCCAAGTATCAACACTTGAACTTTCACTTCACAAGATGTTACATTATAATGCACATGTACCCATGTGAGACAAAATGGCTTGATCAAGCCATGCAACACATCACTGAAACTTGGTCCATTGTGGTGAGAACAAATCTTTGACATGCTTGTGATGGTCAAGGTGGCGATTTGATGCCAAACTTGGTCGTCCGTGATGGTGTGCATGTGTTCCATGGTGACATGTTACTGAAGCGAGCTCTTGCCCCCATTGCATCCGGGTGCATTGGTATGGATCCTCTGTTGAGCTCGTCCAATAGCATGATGCATGGACTTCTGTGTGCAACTAAACTGAAAACACACTAATGCATAGTGTTGGTGCTGATCTCCCGGTGTGTGCTGATGGTCATGCACATCAACTATCAACTACATGCTCAGCTCTAGTCGAACTTGCTTCTTGTCTTCGCCTTGGTCAGTTTGCTGAATGGGTTGGATCGCATGCGTGCACACAATGACATGCATTCTTTTGAATCCCTTGCATGCGATCAACAACACTTCTCACCATTTCTACTTCGTTCCAGCTGCTGGGATGGATCTATAACTTGTATGGACACAGTTTCATCTGTGACTGCATGTTGCGCCCCCTGATGTTCCTATTCCCGCTGCAACTCATTCCCTTGTCTATGCAGCTCATGTTATTCCTTGAGTTGCTACTTTAGCACATGCAACTCCTTCTTTGCTCCATTCTCTGTCTTCATGCAATCTTCATGTCATGCTGTCACCTCATAGCCTGAGTCTTCAAAGTTGCTTTCATCATCAGTGGGCCTGCTTGAGCTTGCAACTTTGTTCCACCTCTGTGTTGTCAACAACCTTCCTCTTGCATTTGCTACATCCGGTATGCTTCCTTCAGCTGCTATTCATGATGCTTCTCATTGTGACGTTGTTGTCATCATATCTTGATGTCCTTGTCCACAAAAAACTTGATGTCTTCGAGAGTAGGCAAGATCATAGACACTTGATCGACTGCATCCCCAAGTGTGTTATGAACGGTGTCTTCAACTTAGCTCTCTTGGAAACCATTGTACCTGTGCTACTGAGAGGAAGATGAGAACCTGCGATACATGAAGACATGGAAACGCTCATGGCAAGAAATTTGTTAGTCGAAAACCAAAATGAACTTGAGAACTGAATTGCAACATACCTGTGTCACTGATCATGAGGGTCACCCAATTTCGGCTGGGAGGTCGAAAGACTGAGTGCCAAGACTACGCAAGGCACAGTTTGTGTTGTTGGGAGGCTGACTGACTGCTGGAAATGTGCAATGCACATTCTAGTATGGCTACTGACTGCTGGAATTGCATAATGCATAATCTCAGCTGGCAATGGTTGTAATCTCAGTGACTACATTGCACAATTTTCTAGGCCAGTAGCCATTGTCCCTCAAATTTGCGCAAAGCAAGCCTGGAGAGAATCTCCTTGGTAGAAATGTGAATTTCTAGAGGAGAAGGGAGAGCCTTCCCTCTCAGGATTGCACAATGCATGTCCTGATGAGGCAGAGTCCGAGCTAAGGCTGCCCAGACTCGTTGACGGGCGACTGAAAGAGAATGTGAATTTGAATGCATGGTGATATTGAGTGTAAACATAAGTGAATGATCGTGCATACAAATAGCGGATTAAAGATTTAGAAAATGAAACAACATTCATATGAGTGAGGCGAGTCGCCGAATCGACGATCATTCGTGAAAACAGTTTCATGCATGCAACAACAATGAGATGTTAATGAAAAATGAAACGGTGCTAGTACAAGCTAGTATGCATCAAAGCGACAACAAGCGCTCACTGAAATCAAGCAGACAACATTCATATGAAGTGAAACATAAAAAGTGTCAGAAATACGACACAAGACATGGAAGGCGAGCTTACCCCAAAACATCTTGGAGGAATGTGCCGACAACTCCTAAATGCTATGTGGGATGTCATAGCTGATAAATCGATGTGAGGAATGAGCTCTGCAACTTTCATTGATGATGTTTGATAAAATTGATGATGTGATGCACATGCCACAAATCTAGGGAAAGCGAAACTTGGTGGGAGGTTTTTGAAATGATCCTTACATGTAACCTCCAACTGCCAAAATTAGATCCCTGAAACAAGGAATGCCTTTGCATGCTACCTTGGGAGAAACAACCCATGTGCACAAGTTTTTTTTGCTCGATCCTAGAGGGAACCAGTCAACTCAGTTGCACATGCAAGAGGTTGCTCAACTGCTGGGAGAAAATGCATATTTCTGACTGGTAGATGGGGTGATTTCTTGGAAAATTTGTGCAATTTATGGGCATAGCACCTGACTGCTGCATAGATTTGTGCAAATTATGGGTTGAGAGTCCTAGATGGGAAGGATTGCACAATTTTATGGTTGAATCTTGCTTAGCAAACTTTCATAATTCTGGGGCCCAATAGGCTGCCAGTCAAAATTGCGCAATTTATTGAGGGAAAGCTGGTTTCCCTCCAGATTTTCACAAATTATTGAAGAAGCTGCTAAGCTTACTAATGGACCAAGTTCGGATGAACAACCTATGAGGGGAATGAATCAAGGTTTGATCGACAGGTTTTCTTTCTTCAAGAAAATCACTGGAGCTTGTGTACTTGATGAAGCAAGACATGCTGCTGTGAAGGTTGGTAGGGAGGCTCCAAAATGAAGCTAAGGAAAAATTCTGGAGGGTGGTTGTAGCCGCTACAACACTTGGCAACACATTTTTATAAATCCAGCTCTCTAAACGGACCTTGTTCATGAAAAGAAACTCTAACATCTTCGGAAGTATTGTTCAGTTCTTAGCTCCTCTTGGTTTCTACACTAGCTTGATTGTAAGATGTAGGATCTTCCAAGCCCTTGGTTGATTGACACACATTCCAAGCCAAGGAAACACACTTGTTTCTATTAGGGTTGAGGGGTATATTGATGCACAAGTAGTATAGTCATCAGAGTCTTAGTTTCATCCCTGGTGTTGCTCCACTACCAGTAGGCCCGGACAGTACCCCGACAGAGTCACATAGGAATACAAGCATGGCTCCACTACCAGCGAGCCTAGTCAGTACCCAACGGAGTTACTTGCATCACCGCTCTGTGTAGGAGGCCTTTCTCTTCTTCTGTCTTATTCATTTTCCATTTTGATTTTTTTTAATTTTTAATTTTTTTCATTTTTTCATAATTGTGCATAGAACTTATTCATTTCATAGGGATCCCGACTTATTGGTAGTAGAAGAGGTTTTTCCAGCAGATAAGTAGTTTATTACACCTCTAACATGCTTGTTAAAGTTTCCCCCCTCACTATACTCTACTTGACTGAGTTGACAAGGGTTAATGCAAAAACAACTGACTAGAGTAGGTGACGCTAGTTAGCCCACAAGCATTGTGCTTTCACCAAATTTCACTTCGAACAATACGTATTTTCCATCTACGTATCATGGAATAAAAGTAATAAGTTCTTCATACGGAGGTAGGATGACAGATAACCAAGTAGTGATTGTAGCACAAGGCCTCTTGTACTTTACCCAACTTGTTTCAAGATTCATACATGGTTTCATGCGAAACTATCCTAAGGAAGAAACAAGCGAACTAACAAAAAACAAAGCAAAGCAAGAGCAGAAGAAAAAGTGAAAACAAAGTAGGTAATCAAACAAGCAAGTAGACAAACAAACAAAAAAAGAAAGTAAGAAAACAGGCATGCAAGAAAACAACTAAAAGCAAACGCTACTCCTACTCCTAAGCTAACGGTGCATGGGCCTGATCACATGGAGTGATACTTCCAATGCAGCCACTAGCACATTGGTTGGCCCATGTTGGTGAAGGCCTGGTCTGAGAGCAACCCATTTGTGCGAACCAACAAGAAAGAAAGATATAATAATGAAGGAAACCACACTAAGTGTTTCAAAGTGCCCACAGGAAATAAGTGAGTACAAGTGCATAACGAGAAGTCTGTGGACTTATCATGTTGTTGTGCAACACTGCATGCAACTTTGAAGTATATGCACATTCTTGACTGTGACATGCAAGAAAATGAAAGAAACAAGGACAACTTGCATCGTACATCTGTGCTTGCAATGTAAGATTCCTCCAATGCATGAGCGATAGGATCGTGTACTTCGAGTGGAGGAAGCATGATCTATGTGTGAGATTGATCTTCAATGCATACAGATGAGTGATGAGTAACCTTGGGTGATTCAACAATTTGTTGATAGAAAGTGAGACTAACCCCAAGAGAGCGAGGGTCTGACATAACCATCAGCTCAAGCTAAAGTGCCTTGACAGTGTTGGGCTGAAGTGCCTCGCCATAAACCGATGGATATGAAAGATCAATTATGATAGAGTCATGATCGTGATCAAATATGGAAGTGAATGGATCACGACAGTGATGATCAAAAAAATAAATGATTTCATATGATCAGATGAATCAAACAACGAGGAAGATGAAAAGTAAACAAATTCATCCTCTGTATTTCTAGAAAAAGAAGATGAAAGATCAAGTGGATTTTAAATGAATAACTTATCCTCTCCGTTGTCGAATGATGGACCAACATCCGGTGTATCCTCCCAGTGATCAACAATGGGTTCATCCATGGATGGAGATACACATCCGAAATAATCGATGGCATGTTCACCAAAGATGGTAGGAAGGAACGCAAGAGGCTCAGATGAAAGGGATTCATCCTTCGTCGAGTGTTGATGCTCAAGCTCCCACTCATACTCTTCATGAATGACAACACATGTTGGTTGTGCAACACAAACTCCATCAGTGGCTTATTCCTCATTCACAACAAGTGTAGAGTTTGGAATGGAAGAACACAAGACAATATCATATGGAGGAACAACCGAGTACGAAGACAGAGGTTGTGGAGAAAAATGCATATGAGAACTCGATGGACTCACAACCAAATCTACGCAAAAATTAATCAAAATGATGTTGGGAGGATGTGAAATCTGAACAGGTGTGTGCGCATGATCCTCAACATCACTCGGCAGTGGTGGAGCTGTTTGATGAAGGTATGGTGGACAATCACTCATGACAGTGACCGCATTTGCATGATATTACGCACCTCCATCACTGAATAATGTTGAGCGAGGCTTGATTTCAAATTTCTTCTTGGGACAAGAAGATTTCTTGATGCAATACTCGAATCAGTCCCAAAGATAGATGAATTTCATCTGGCTCCTCTGAGCTTGAAACTGCGAGTCACGGAAGCGTTGCCAAAAATACATAATCAATTCATGCAGAGCCTTCCGTTGTTGTAACAGTTTTTGGTCAAGATGGTCTGGATCAAAATGGTAGAAATTGTCTTCAATAGGGTCACATAAGTTCTCAAGTGAGTGCATGCTTTTATTTGGTAGGTTGCACAACCATCAAAGTGGAGATTCACGAAGTGTGTAAGCAAGAAGCGAGCTATCCTGTTCATCAGAACACCCATCTTCCTCATGAAGCATGGAAAGAAAGTCATGTAAGTACTCTAGCCAGGCCACTTCACCTTCACCATCATACGTGTAAGTTGACAAGTGATTAAAAAAATCCCTCGTGATGGTGACACCTTCATGATTCGAAAAACATCGTAGTGTCTGCTAACGATATAACTTCATCTATAACTCCTATAATTCGTAAATATAGAAAAAGGACCATGGATTAAGGGTTGGTTTCTAATTGTTAATTTCATTACATAATAAAAAAATTCCTTTCATTTCATAGAATATATATATATATATATTGTTAAATTTGAAACCAATTGAATGTTAAATGTGAAACCAATTGAAGTCGACGCAGTTGTCCTCAGTTGTCCTCTCACTGCTGCCCACACCGAAAGATACCATTGATGCCAACCTACCACACTATCCATTAACTTCACTGTGCATTCAAGTATTCCACATGTGAGAATTGGAGAGTTCTAGAGCTTCCCTCATCTATAAATTTGTAATCTCTCCTCTGCCTAAGAAAGCCAAGACAAGGCCTTCCATGAATAATAGATTTTTTTTCTTTTTGTTCTCCAATTGTTTGTTGTTGTTTTATCTATGTTATGTTGTCTTTGTTTGTAATCGATCCTGTTCTCTGAACCTATCAACTCATACCAGAGGAAGTAAGCAGAAAAATATTTGGTTATTCTTTGTGCTTAATCATGCCCTAGATTCTACTTCTTCGTTGCCACTTGAAGAAATTCACAATCCTGTAAACCAATAGATATAGTTTGATTGTCAAGCAAATGCCAAAGTATGCTTGTGTAGCTAGTGGAGAATAAGATTCATGAGCTTGATTACTGAGAAAATGGCAGTCTTCTTATGCGGTTAGCAGAGAATAAGATTCGTGAAGGAGTTCGAAGAAGAATATGGAACTTTCACACTCCTACGCTAAAAAATTGTAGGTATGCTTGTTAAATTCCCGTGGGATTGCTACAGGAAGAGTGCGCTGAAAGGAAACCAAATAGCGTTGGTCTTGGCGGACTCGCTGGTGCCATAAAACTTCGAAAGATTGGTGGTCTGTGGTTTTTTTGGGTTTGAATATGTAATTTGTGCACATATGTGTTGAGTGCATTTCAAAACGGCCAAGTAGTAAGCCCTCTTTTTTTTTTATTATGGTGAAACATATATATGTTTATATATGTTATAATTATATTAAGTTTGGTCCTTTTTAATTAATTAAAAAGAAAAATAAAAAGAGGGAAAGTGTTATATGTGAAATGTAATTATTACTTAGATAATTTTTTAAAGGAGATAATTTTTTTACTTTTCAACTTAAAATTTGGTAAAGTTGTAATATTTAAAGTTTTACTTTGAAAGTGGCACCTTGATTTTTGTGAACATGAATTTTATTGAGAATGGAGACAACATTTACTGATATGGAGAAGTTGAGCGGGGCTAATTTTTCCTTATGGAAATCACAAATGGAGGATATACTGATTTTGAAGGATCAATATTTGTTGATTGAGGGTGTAGTAAAGAAATTCTGATCAATGACAAATGATGAGTGGAATAATCTAGATAGAAAGGCGATTGTGAGAATCCATAAATATCTAGCAAATAATGTGTATTTTAATGTGTCTGGAGAAAAGACAGTAAAAGTATTATGAAATAAGATCCATGATCTATATGAGAAGAACATGGCATCAAACAAAGTGTTCTTGAGAAGAAGCTTTACAATCTCAAGATGCAGGAGGGTGCTTCAGTTGTTGAGAACTTGAATGAATTCAATATTATTACTAGTCAGCTTGCCTCTATTAAAATAATACTAGATGATGAAATTAGAACCATTTTGTTAATATTTTCTATGTCAGACAGTTGAGAAAATTTAATTGTAGCTATGAGTACTTCAACGCTTGCAGGGACCCTAAATTTTGATGATGTCAGCAACAATTTAATGAATGAGAAGTTGCGACACAAGTCAATTGTGGAATACCAGGGAGGAGAAGCTCTAGCTCTAACTGTTTGTGGTAGGAGAATTGATCGAGGCCAAAAAGGGAAATCATGATTGAGAGGCCGATCAAAATCAAGGAGCGACAAGCTCTCGTTCTTTCATTGTGGAAAAGCTAGACACATAAAGAAAGAATACTGAGTCTGGAAGAAAGGACAAAAGGATAATATATTGGCCAGTACAAATCACACATCATCCAACACAATGAAGGTGAGACTACTATTGTAGTCACAGATGGTGTTGTATTATTTACGGTTTCAGTAGAAGATGCATGTTTATATACATCTAGTAGTAGCTCTGATTGGATCCTTGACTTTGGGGCATCTCATCATGTAACCCCATGCAAACATAGTTTTGTGGTATATAATTCTGGTGATTATGGTAGAGTGCACTTAGGGATAATCATTTTTGCAGTATTGTTGGATTAGGAGATGTCTAGATCAAGATGAACAATGACCAAGATATATTGTTGAAATAGGTCAGATATGTACCAGAAATGTGCATGAGTTTGATCTCTATGGGATGATTAGATGATGAACGCTATTCCACAAGATTTGGAAAACAAGGTTCGATATTTAGCAAATGAGCATTGGTCGTGTCCAAAGGACCTACGACAAGAACATTATACACATTGAAGACAATAATAAGAAAATTAGATCTGGTTGATGTCATGGAAGAAGGAAATTTGGCAGATCTATGGCATAAGCTCTTGGGTCACATGAGCGAGAAGGGCTTAAAAATCGTTGTTGGTAAAAATTTATTGCCATGTTTGAAATCCTACAATCTTTATCTTTGTGAGAATTGTTTATATGGTAGACAAAGAATGGTTCATTCCTTAGAGGTGGTCATGACAGAAAGAAAAAATTGTTAGAATTGATACACCCAAATGTTTTTGGGACTATTGACATCAAGTCATTAGGAGGACCATCATATTTTGTAACATTTATAGATGATGCATCTAGGAAGGTTTGGGCCTAAGATATAAAGTATAAAAGTTAAGTATTTGAAATATTTCAAAAATTCCATTTTATTGTTGAAAGAGAAATTAACAAGTTGTTGATGTGCTTGAGAACAGATAATGATGAAGAATATTGCTCAAAAGAATTCAAGGAATATTGTAATAGGTTTGGCAGAAAGCATGAGAAGACTATGCATGGTACTACTCAACAAAATGGTGTTCTAGAAAGGATGAATCACACCATTATGGAAAAAGTGTGGAGTATGTTGGCTAATTTTGGTTTGGAGAAGCATTTTTGGGCAGAAGTTGTAAGGACATCTTGCTATCTTATAAATCGATCTCCCACTACAAACTTGGATGGCGGCATCCCTGAAGAAGTTTGGATTGGTAATAAGTTGAATTATTCTCATTTGAAAATATTTGGATGTGAATCATTGTACATATTCCAAAGAAAATAGAACTAAGCTAGACGATCAATCTATGAAAGGCATTTTTCTGGGATATGTAGATGAAGAATTTGGTTATCGTCTATGGGATCCAATCAAACATAAAATTATTAGAAGTAGGGATGTTATATTTAATTACTCTAAAATGTTTAAGAGGAATGTACCTGAGGTAGAAGTCAAGAAATTTATTGACAGGTTTGAAGAGTAGTAGGAAAACATCCCACCAATGCAAGAAAATGGACAACAAATTCAAGTGCAGGAAGGATAAGAAGTGGAAAATGATGAACATCAAGAAAAAGGAATCTTGCAGGAACCCTTACATGAGATACAACCTGATAATATAGCACCACACTTGGTTCCCAGATCTTTGAGGCCTCATAAGCCTTCACAAAGTTATCCTCTTTCAAACTATATATTATTAACTCAAGAAGGTAAGGCTAATTGTTTTCAAGAATATTGTAAATTTGAGCACAATAAAGAATGGAAGAAAGAAATGAAAGAAGAAATTAACTCTTTGCTGGAAAATAAAAATTGGGAGTTGGTAAATATCCCAAAAGGTAGAAAGGCTCTTCAAAACAAACGGGTTTATAGGATTAAGCATGAAGGTGTAGAAAATAAGATGAGGTATAAAGAAAGGCTAGTAGTGAAGGGATTAACCCAAAAAGAAGGTGTTTACTTCACTGATATTTTCCTACCTATTGTTAAAATGTCATCCATTAGAGTCCTTATTGGTCTCGTTGTTGCTTTAGCCTTAAAAGTTGAACAGTTACATGTAAAAATTGCTTTCCTTCATGGTGAATTAGAGGAAGAAATTTGTATGAAGCAGCCATAAGGCTTCATAGAAAACTGAAAAGAAGACCTAGTTTGTAGGTTTAAGAATAACCTCTATGGGTTGAAACAAGCACCTCGACAATTGTATAAGGAATTTAATTCATTCATGTTTGAACATGGTTTTCACAGTTTGGAACCTAACCATTGTGTGTATATCAAGAGGTATGATCAAGGAAAGTATATCATATTATTCTTATATGTGGATGAAATTTTGATTGTTGGGTATGATAAAAATATGATCAATAGGTTGAAGAAAGGTTTGGGAAGAAAATTTGCAATGAAGGATTTGGGTCCAGCACATTAGATATTGGGCATGAGGATCATGCATGGTAGGAAAAGGAAGAGGTTTTAGTTGTCACAAGAAAAATATATCAAGAAAGTGCTGAACAAATTTAATATGAAGGATTCCAAGCCAATTGGTACACCCCTTGTAGCCCACTTCAAGTTGAGTATTGAGTTATGTCTTAGTGATGACTAGGAGAAGGAAAAAATGTGCAAGAATACTTATGATTCAATAGTTTGTAGCTTGATGTATGCCATGGTATGTACATGACAAGACATTACATATTATGTGGGAGTAGTAAGCAAGTTCCTTGCTAATCTAGAAAAATAACATTGGCAAATAGTAAAATGAGTTTTGAAGTATCTAAAGGGTACTAGTCATTATTGTTTATGTTTTGGTCATAATGAGATTGTGCTTGAAGGATTTACAGATGTAGATATGGTTGGATATATGGACACCAAAAAGTCCACTACATGTTATTTGTATACATTTGTAGGTGCAAGAGTATATTGGGTATCAAGGTTACAAAGAATAGTATCTTTCTCTACAACAGAGGCATAGTACATAACTCTAATAGAAGCTCGTAAATATATGTTATAGATGCATCGATTCTTAGGATAGATAGTAATAAAGTAGGACAAGTATGTGCTATATTGTGATCATCAGAGTGCCATTCACTTGGCAAAAAACCCGGTATTTCATTCAAAAACTGTGAATATTGACTTAAGGTACCATTGGATTTGCCATGTGTTGGAGAAAGGAAAATTATCCTTGGAAAATATCCATATAGACAGGAACCCTGTTGATATGCTCGCTAAGATTCTATTAAGAAATAAACATGAGTTATGTAGTGATCCAGGAGGATCTTGTTAATCTAGTAAGAGCGGAGTCTTCAGTGGTTCAACATCAAAGTGATCATCAAATGATCATTCGTCGATGAGGTCTTGAACTTAATCAGCTTCGCCAGTATTCGTCACCAGCATTCACTGTCTGGTATCTTCATCTTCGATAGTGATGTTTATGGTTCAGGTTGTCTGGTGATGTCAATGGTTTTCATGGTGTTCGAAGGTTTTGTACTTGGTTGTCAACATGATATTGTCGTAAGTTCTGTCAGGGTTTTCTTTTCGACGTCTTCATCGTCAGTTCCGCTAGGGTTGGTTATCGAAAAGGATTCAGGTATTGCCATGTGCTTTTATGTCACATTGTGACAAATGTTTTGTAAAAGGATTTTTAGAACAAAAGGTGTAAAAGTCTAATAGAATAAACACTTAACCTAAGTCTAAAAACCTAAAACCTAAGTTCATGTTTTAAAATACAGTAAAAACCTAACCCAAACCCTCTCGGACCATCTTAAAATAATTGCAAACCACATAATAAACATTTAGAAACATTACAATACACATAACCTTACCCCTAACCATTGGCCTCAACCGTGTCAGAAGAAGACCGCCGCGAAGTAAAGCATCAGCGTGTTCACATGAGCAGATACGAGTGTTAAACCATTAAGGTAACTGCAACGAGAACCGTGAGGGGAAACCATTGTCATGTGAGCAGTGGTCACAGCTGCCATAGTGTCAGAGGTTGCAATAACCATAGCGGGAGAAACCACAGAGTAAACCTCGGCATGTGAACACAACAGTAAATTGTCAATTGTCAGCAGGTCAGTCAACAGAACCGCCAGAGCCCTAATCGTTGTGGTGATCCACCTATACATATGCGCTGTCAGCGCCCTCCACCTGGCTAGCTGACCGCTAACATTTTTTGGGTTATTATAAGGTTGAAAAATGGGTTTTTTATTCAAATGTTGTTATTTGATTACACCTAAGACCTAATAACATTAAATCATTAACCAAAAACCCTAAAATAACCTTAGAAGTCAGCACATGCATTCTAAAGTTGGGCAACAGATGTTAGAGTGTATTTTCAGGGTTATAAACCCAGATTTTGGTTCATTGAAGGGAGTGAGAGTGGTTTTTAGTTTTGTATGTAGATTTTCGAGGATATAGGTTGTTTTTTTCAATGTAACATGAGCATCTGGATTCAGAATTGGGAACCATGACAGGCGTTGGAAAGATAATTAAGAGAGATTTCTTGTGACAGTGACTAGACGTGCTTGCATGCACATTCAGTCTGGTTCATCTTCTGTGTAATCGGCCTCCTCAAATTCAATCCTAATAAAGAAGTCGCCCATCTTGAAAGCAGACCCAGAGACGTAGTCCATCACGGACGAACTTCGTAATCAATCTTGCTATCTCGTATCGTTGTGTTTTTGATAATTTTCACTTATGTTTGCATCTTGCTTATGTTTCAATTCTGTCGTAAATCATTCATTTCCAATTAGTTCTCACGGTTAAATGAATTTAAGTTAACATTCAATTCAATGATGGCGTTAATCAATTCTAATTCGGTTTATCATACGATCATTTCAGATCATATAATTTGGCATCATAAGAGGTTGCAATTGTATACATTGTCAATGAATGTTAACCAGGTCAAAGTTGCAATGTGGAGAAGGAATCCTCAAGTAGATTGATCCATAGATTGGAAAGAGAAGAGTCATTCATAAGTCAACCATGACAGGATCTGATGCAGGTGAAACACCAGAAACTAAGATGAGAAAGCAACAATTTCAACAAGCATTCTTGAGTATGCAGTAGATGTTGTGAGAACTTTATGAAGATAAGAAAGTGAGATATGTAGCTTCTTCTTCAAAGATATCGAAGAAGGACAAAGGTAAAGGCAAGGCTGATAAACCTCCTTCACCTTCGTCATCTCCATCATCATCTTCTTTTTCTTCTTCTTCCAGTTCAGAATATGAAACAGAAAATAAACCTAAGAAAACATCTCTTTTTAAACTTGATGTAAAATTTGAGTTACATGTTTATGATGGCGAAATGAATCCTGAAAAGTTAGATAGCTGGATTAAGCAGTTAGAAGTGTATTGTCGTATTGAGAACATTTTTGACGATAAAACAAACATTTAGTTAGCTAAACTTAGAATGGGGGGAACAAATTTAATCTGGTGGGAAAGTAAAACTCAGATAGATGTAAAGAGGAAAGGTAAGGTCATCTCTTCATGGTCTAATTTTTTAGAATCTCTTAGGAAACAATTTTATCCTTTAGGATACATGCAGCAAGTTGTTATTGTTTGGAAGCATTTGAGGCAAGGTAAAGGGCAGAGTGTTTAAGAATTTACTCAGGAGTTCAGAAAGAAAGCATTGGCACTTGGTATTTCATTTGATACACGTGAAAATTTATCAAAATACATTGGCAGTTTACATTCATATTTGCAGCATACATTATTGATGTTTAATCCTGATGATTTTGATGAAGTGTGTGTTCAAACCATATATATTGAATCAGGTGGCAGACCATTAAAATTTTCACTGCATTCATCTAAAGAGTTGGAAATGAAGGATTCCAATGACAGTAAAGGGAAGACAATTCGAAGAGAAAGAAATCAACGATAGCTCAGAAGGAAAGACATACTTGTTCTCATTACCAGAGAATCGGTCATGATGAATCTAGGTGTTGGAAACTTCATCCCAAACTTAAGCCCAAAAAGTTCCTTAAAGAGAAGGATGAAAAGAAAGCAATTACAACAATCCAACAAGATCTAAGTTCTGATTCAGGTGATGGGAGGAGGATAACTGCCATAGTTTTGACAGGTGAGAATTCTGACACTGGTTCAAGTTTGAATACTATTGCATCTTGATCAAATATAAATCCTTTAAATGAGGATAAAAGAGTTGAACTATTTAACATAAGGATAACCTCGAAGCACACAAACATAGATACAATGTTTGACAGTGGATCACAAGAAAATTAATATCTGAATATTTAGTTAAGAACTTGGGTTTGGAGACACGAAATCATCCAAGACCTTACCCATTAGGATGGCTAAATAAATCAGCTCAGATAAAAGTCACAAAACAATGTTGATTAATATTTTCCATTACAGCGAATTACATTGATGAAGTGGAATTAGATGTGGTTCCAGTAGACATATGTGGAGTTGTCTTAGGAAGTCCTTAAATTTATGATAGTGATGAAGTGTTTTATAGGAAAGAGCATAAATATCACCTTAAGAAAGATGGGGATGAATTTATTGTCAGGGTACATCAAAGTAAAAATCACTTGAATTTAGTTGTTCCTAATTCGATGAAGCGATTAATAAGTTCAAATCATATATTTGTACTCATGTGTGTAAAGGAACAACATAAGAGTTGACATGATGTTTTTTCATGTTATGATTCTTATCTTAAAGATAGTTTGATCAAAGAGGTAGAAACTTTTTCAATTCTATTTAAAGAAACCAAACATCTTACTCATAAGAAGGGAATACAACATGAGTGACAGTTGATGTCCAAACCTCCTCTTCCTGATGTCAGAATGAATCAATTCAGTCCAAGTTTGGAAGTTATCAGTTACATGGATGCAGGTCAGTATTGGGGAAAGTCAGTGTTAAATTTCTCTTATATTCTGTCACCATTTCATGTTTCAAATAGTTTGGAAGCCTCTTTTCAAGTGGAGAGGAAACCCATTTATTTTCATATCAAATCGTTTTCTAAATCAGTGTCAAAGTATCCAATACATCTAAGTGAAACTTATGCATAAGGGGAAAGTGCTAATCAAGACATCATTTAATGAATGAAGAAATAGTGAATCAAATAAATCATCTGACATTTCAATACTTTCAAAATCAAACTAAGTTGCAGCAGTTTTCACCTTATAGTTTGATGAGTTTATTGTAGCAAGTTGACTTAGTACTCTGGAATCAAAAAAGTATATCAATTTAGGTAGCTGGTTTGATGTCAAAAAAGTCTTTGATTGTCTCTGTCATTCCGCAATATAGATTGTTAATACATGTCAATAGTATTGAACAATATCCTATAGAGACTGTTTTCAAAGATGTGTATGAATCATTAATTCATGGTACTTCGTGGAAAGAAGTCATTTGCCATGTTTATAACAAGTTTTTTGACCGTCTTCGCAAGTTGTACATACTGCAGATGGATGGAACAGGTCACAGATTCAAAATGTGCCATGATCAACATCATTAGGGTCATCACTTTCAAGTGGTTGATCGAATGTATTGGTACACCATCAGGGCAAGGTGGAGAGTGAGGGAGCTCTACCCTCTCCTATTATTTGTCTAGTCAAACTTTGGTGGTCCAAAAGCTTTCAAGTGGAGAGGGTTGATCCAAGATGATCTTGTCAGTCTAGCATAAGCAGAGTCTTCAGTGGTTCAACATTGAAGTGATTGTCAAATGATCATTGGTCAATGAGGTCTTGAACTTAATCAGCTTCGCCACTATTTGTCGTCAACATTCAATGTTCAGTATCTTTAGCTTCGACAATGATGTTTATGGTTCAGGTTATCGGGTGATGTCAATGGTTTTCACGGTGTTTGAAGGTTTTGTACCTGGTTGTCGACATGAGATTGGCGTAAGTTCCATCGGGGTTTGGTTGTTGACGTCTTCATCGAGAGTTCTACCATGGTTGGTTATCGAAAAGAATTCAGGTATCACCATGTGATTTTATGTCACATTGTGACAAATGTGTTTTAAAAGGGTTTTTAGAACCAACAATGTAAAAGTATAAAAGACTAAACACTTAACCTAAGTCTAAAAAACTAAAACCTAAATTCATGTATTAGAATATATTAAAAACCTAACCTAAACCCTCTTAGACCATGTTAAAACAATTGCAAACCATATAATAAACATTTAGAAACACTACAATACGCATAACCTTACCCCTAACCGATGGCCTAAGCCGCGCGGGGAGAAGGCCGCAGTAGAGTAAAGCATCAACGTGTTCACATGAGCGGATACGAGTGTTAAACCATTAAGCTAATCGAGTGGGAACCGTGAGGGGAAACCATTGTCATGTGAGCGGTGGTAATAGCTGCCACAGTGTCGAAGGTTGCAATAACCACAGTGGCAGAAACCGTGGAGTAAACCTCGGCATGTGAACACTGTAGTAAACCGTCAACCGCCAGCAGGTCAATCAGAGGAACTGTCGGAGACCTAACCGCTCAGGTGATCCACCTGTACACGTGTTGTCAGCGCCCTCTGCTCAGTTAGCTAATCGTTAACGATTTTTGGGTTATTATAAGGTTGAAAGTGGGTTTTTGATTTGAATGTTGTTATTTGATTACACCTAAGACCAAATAACATTAACTCATTAACCAAAAACCCTAAAATAACCCTAAAAGTCAGGGCAATAGATGTTAGAGTGTATTTCCAGTGTTATAAAGAATAGAGTTTGGTTCATTGAAGAGAGGGAGAGTGGTTTTGAGTTTTGGATGCAGATTCTGGAGAATATAGGCTATTTTGTTTTCAGTGTAAGAGGGGCATCCGGAGTCAGAATTGGGAACTGTGATAGACGTTGGAAAGATAATTCAAAGATATTTCTTATGACAGTGACCAGAAATGTCTTCATGGACATTTAGTTTGGTTAATTTTTTGTGTAATCGACCTCTTCAGATTCAATCCTAATAAAGCTTGAAAGCAGACCCAGAGATGTAGTCGATCAGGGACAAACTCTGTAATCAATCTTGGTGTCTGGTATCACTGTGTTTTTTCTTCTTTTCACTTATGTTTGCATCTCGCTTATGTTTCAATTTTGTCGTAAACTCATTCCTTTTCAATCAGTTATCATGGTTAAAGCACTTTAAGTTAACATTTGATTCAATGATGGCATTAATCAATTCTACTTTAGTTTAACATATCATCATTTCAGATCATGTAGGGGATTGGTAGGACTCTGTGTGACTTGATTTATGATTCTTCATTTGGCTTCAAGTGGGAGAATGTTAAATGTGAAACCAATTGAAGCCGATGAAACCATCCTCGATGCCAACCTACTACACCGACCATTGGCTTCAATATGCAATCGTGTATTCCACATGAGAGAATTGGAGAGTTCTATAGCTTCCCTCATCTATAAATTTGTAATCTCTCCTCTGCCTAAAGAAGCCAAGGAAAGGCCTTCCATGAATAATAGAAGTCTGTGTTTTTTTCTATTTTCCAATTATTCCTTGTTGTTTTATCTCTGTTATGTTGTCTTTGTCTGTAATCGATCCTATTCTCTGAACCTATCATTCATATATATGCACACTTACCCTCGCCATATATATATATATATATATAACCTCACCATTTTGGATGAATTATATATGCGTTTGGAAGCACATATGTTGTAAAGATTAACATTTCCCATTGCATCATACACTTGATTTTCCAAATCATTACACACCACTGCATCGAATTTTGAACAGCTCCATTCTTTAATTACTTGCTCATAGAGTTGATTTCATATCAATGAATGTCTCCATGCGTACTGAAATGTTCCAATAAAATCTGTTTCACTATTAATTATGCCACTTCCCATCCGCATAAATTGAATGTGTGTGCTTCAGATTGGTTGTGTACCGAAGTTTCCAAATTTGAGAATTTGGGAAGATGGCTTTTTGTAGAGTTTGCAGTTTTAATATCTGAAAAATTCGCATGGCATTGATAAAAAGGCTTTTTTGTTTTAGATTCTCTTTGTATGTATTTTGATCTGAGACGGATGAAATTTTCTGAATGTCACACGTGTGAGCTGAACTCACCATTATTCCTCTGAAATTGATAAACGATGACTGCGACAATTTTTTGTGCTGTAACATTTTTGAAGCCGGCTCTGGAATGTAATATCCTACATCCAATCATTATCGTTAATACCTTCAACGAAAAATAAATGTTTCCACATAAATCAAGTGATCAACTTTAGAAATCTTTCCTCCAACGATGACATAGTTTGTCTAACAATCACCCAGAATATCATAGTTGTTAACAAATTTCAGGAAAATATATGTTCAAACTATCGTGCCATTAAAAGATACGAGTCGTGCATTATTTTTAGTGCAGCACCTTGCAATTACTCTCATCAAAGTTTTAATCATATCTAATCTGAAGCTAACAAAACAATTCAGGCATCATAAGTACAGGAAATGATATAATGATATACCTACATAGATTTCGCCTACAGTGTAAAAATTTCTAAATTTATATTGAGGAAATTCGTTGAATCAGTTTACAAGGAATGCATATGATTCTTCGGTTGGAATAAAACTCAAACAGTGTTTAAAAAATTGGATTTCCCATCATCACTTAAACGTCGTTTTGTAAAGAGAACCGAACAAATCCACAAGTTACTGGTAAGTTTATCACCAGTTTGAGTATAATCAAAACGTAAGTTCGTTTGTGTAGGAGAATCTAACACCTTCTGGAGACTCCAAAGTCTCTAAAAATAGTACGTTCGTCATTGTTGGAAGCATGGACATTTAGCAATTTAGCCTTAACATCATTATCTTGAAAGAGAATATGTGCATCAACTCTCTAAATGTACATTGATTTTTGTTTTACATATAACTTAATATCTAACTCATCCTATTTCTAAAAGTAAATTATAAATTAAATTAATATTATTATTATTATTAATTTCATATATAATAGAATTATATATATATATATATATATTTGTTTGTAAAAGACATCAATCTATTTTAAATTACTCATAATAAAATTTAAAAACTAACTATAAATAAAATACATTTTTGTCTAGCATTTTTTTCCCAAAGCAGAAACAACCATTTTTCATTAATGCATATACACATATCATCAATGAATAACTAAATGATATTATTTTCATCGATTTGGTACATTTTAATGTATTTTATAAATATTTTGTTAAACTGAAATCTAAAATATAGACTTTCTAACAAATTTAGACGAATGCCATCTTAATTCATAATGATTACCATTTTCAGGCGTGTTGGCCTTAAAACTTCGGGAATCCGTTGGTTCGGTTCGGTTCGGTCGATAATTCAGCGAATTCGAATTTGGTACGGAACACGAGGCCTGAATAATCACCTCATTATTATGAATTTAGGGAATAGATGTTCAACGTGAATTTGATCTTCTTGGAATGACTTATGGCTAGTGATTAAGGTATTTTTGATATTAAGTATCTTTTTATATTAAGACATGGCGAGAGTTGTTAGCCATAACGCATTTTCGCTGTAGGAATTTTCTTGAGTGGTTTTGAAGTGTCGTTTTCTGGAAAGTTTTTTAGTTTATTTTTCATTTAATTGGTAGGATTAATTGAATTTTTTTAGTGGTTTTTAATTGTGAATTTTTTTTTTTAAATTTTTTTGGTTTAATTTTTCTATTTGGTAAAGATTAATTGAAATTACAAGTTTGACACATGAATTTTTCACAATTTAGGTGCTCGAAAGATTTTCAAAAATGTTAAATCCGTATATACAATAAAAAAATAGTTTAAACAACAAAAATCAATATTTAACCATCAAATTTTTTACCAAATTCCAATAGAAAAAAATACCAAGAATTCAAAAAATCTAACATAAAGACTACTCCATTTTATTTCCCTCTTGCACACTAAATAAGTGAATAATACATGTACTTTTCAGAATGTCTTAAAAAACCAAAAACAAAATTCATATTGAAAAAAATTATAAAACGAAAAAAAAACTTAAAAGAAGCAAATCGTAAAATAGAATAGCATGAAAAACAGTAAAGTTGTAAAATGGTATTAAAACAATAACTTTTATATTGATTTTTGTCTCTATAAAATGACACACTGCAGTTGCAAACAGTAAAAGTTATAAAATTACTTCTTATTAATGGCATGCCAGATATTCATGATAGAAATAAGTAGAAAAAAATATATTTAATAAACTTTCTTTAAAGTTTCGAACATTTAAATTTTCAAAAAATATTTTGCTGAATGATTTGTAAGATTTATATTTTCTGACTTTTTCATATTGTTATTTTGTAACTGTGATTCCTACCATTAAATGTTAAAGCTAGACCACATCTGAAATGTGATTCTTACTCTGAAATGTTAAAGCTATACCAGCCCTGAATTATTAGATCTATCCAGATGGAAGTACGTTGCTTTTATCTTAATTTATATTCCACAAATGTTAATTTTTAAAAGAATCAATCTAGATATCTTAATGAATAAATATTTGTACAATTTCATGGTATAAATGAGGGAAATACGAGCCTTGTTTCCATGTTTAAGGATTGTTTCTAAGAGTTCTTCCTTCCGGGTTAATAAGGAAAGGAAAGGAGGTAAACACAAATTAACATACAAAAGACATGAGTTGTGGCTCTTCTTTTGATCACACAAAAAATTGATTAATTACAATGAACATAATGAAAGGTCTTTAGACCTTTTCCACTAGTGACTCGCTTAAAATAAATTGACATGTAACCACACACTAAATTCGACTCTGACTTAACCCGACTTGACTTGACTCTCTAAATTTAGCCAACTCTTCATGCGTGAGCAATTATCTTATTTTAACACTCCCCCTTAATCACATCCGCTAAACTAAAACATGAATCATAAAAAATCAAGCATGCCTGGTGGTTTATGTCTCATCTAGGCTTACAGCACCCAAGTTTCTTTTATGAAACTCAAACACGCCTTTTACTAATGACTTAGTAAATATATCAGCCAATTGATCACTATATTTACAAGGCTTCAAGTGAACTTCTCCATTTCTCACAATTTCTCTAATAAAATGACATCTAGTGTCAATATGCTTGCTATTTTGATGAAACACACTATTCTTGGACAGTGCAACCGCTGAAGTGTTGTCACAATATATATTTGTTGATCCTTGTTTTTTCTGCTTGAGTCCATCAAATTCTCTTCTTAACCATACTACTTGACATGTTGTTGATGTTTCTTCTACATATTATACTTCTTTTAATGATATTGTTACAATAGGCTGCTTCTTAGATGCCCATTAAATAACACCTAAACCAAGATGGAACAAATAACCGTAAGTTCTATTCTATCATCAAATCTGCTTGCAAAATCACTCTCTCTATACCCAATCAAATCCTTCTTCTCTTTGCTTGCATACATTATGCCACAATCTCTAATTCTTGCTATGTATCTCAAAATTATTTTTCCATGCTCCAATGTGTGTCTTTTGGAGTCTCCATAAATCTAGAAATCAAACTCACTCCTTGCATAATATCTAGTCTTTTAGATCTAAGATACATGAGGCTATCAACCAATCTTTTGAATAGAGTTGGATTGAAATTTGTTCCTTCATCATCCTTGCTTAACTTTGTACCTGTTGCAACTGGTGTAGGGACAAGTTTGCAATTCTCCATCTTGAATATTTTCAGCAAATCTCCAGCATATTTATTTTGGCAAATAAAAATTCATTTTCCATATTGCTCAACTTCTATGCCAAGAAAATAATTCATGAGACCAAGATCTATCATCTCAAATTATTTCATTAGGGCTACTTTAAGTTCATCCAATTCAAAATCACATGTATAAATCATGCCATCAACATATAAGAAAACAATCAAAATATGTCCATGCCCATTTATCTTTGTGTACAAGGTAGGCTCAATCCATTCTTGATCATGTAGTTGTCGATTCTGTTATACCAATCTCTAGGTGCTTTCTTTAGTCCATAGATTGCTTTCTTCAACCTGTAAACTTTATCTTTTTTTACCTTCAACTTCATATCCTAGAGGGTGCTGCACTTTAAATCTGTCAATTTAACCTTTCTCATTCAACTTTGTCTTATACACCCATTTCACACCAATGATATTTTTGTCCTTTGGCAAATCAACCAAATCCTATGTATCATTATTTTCAATAGCCTTAAATTCTTCATCCATGGCTTGCACCCAATTTTCATCTCTAGTAGCTTCTTCAAACGAAGAATGTTGGAATAACAACAATGCAAAATTTGAACTAACATCAAAATCATCATAAATATCTTTGAAAATTCTCATCTTTCTCTTACCATTGCTTGATTCATCACCTGATTGATCGTTGGGAGAATCTTGATCTAGCTATCTGCTTGAAGATCCATGTTTCTCAAAAAATCTTGGATTCCTTACTGGCGTGACTCTATTTGGTGTCCGCTTTTTTGATCTCTGCTACTCATTTTATGCTACATCATCCTCTTCCATCAATGGTTCTTTTGCATCAATTATTTTGTGTACAATACCATTCCATGACTCTTGTTCCTTGAACAAAACATCTCTCCTAATTATGGTATTATTGGTGACAGGATTATACAACTTATAAGCTTTTTATTGCTCACTATAACTAGAAAATATGTGTTTTTCGCTTTTATCATCCAATTGTCCTTTTAGCTTTTTAGGCACATGTGTATAAGCTACATATCCAAATAATCGGAGATGAGATATGCTACAAGACATACCTGACCATGCCTCTTCTTGTACTTTGTTCACACTCTTTGTAGGGGATTTGTTTATCACATAAAGGGAACATTCAACTACTTCTACCCAATACTCATTAGACAAGTTTCTTCCTTTCAACATGCTCCTTTCCATGTTCATAACTTTCTTGTTCTTTCTCTCTGCTACACCATTCTGTTACTTTGTGTATCTAGTTGTAAATTGTCTCCCGATTGCATGTTGTTTGCAATCGGGATGAAATTCGTTTGAATCATATTCTCCACCATGATTTGACCTCAATACCTTGATCTATTGATCACTTTGGTTCTCTGCTAAGGGTTTGAATTCCTTCAACTTTTCAAAAGTTTCAGAATTCTGCTTCAATAAGTAAACCTAATTTTTCTGCTATAATCATCAATGAAAGTGAGGAAGTAAAAACCTCCACCAATCGATTGTGTCCTCATATGTCCACACAAGTCTATATGCACTAGCTCAAGTGGTTTCTTTGATATGTATGCACCTCCCTTTGGAAAACTTTCATGGTGTTGCTTTCCCAAGATGAAACACTCACAAGTACTAATAGGTTGTTTGATGGGAGGTAATCCTCTAACCATCTGTTTCTGCTGCAACAATCTTAAACTAGAAAAATGAAAGTATCCAAACCGAAAGTTCCATAACCAATAATCATTAGAGCATGGAACTATAAATGAACTGAACTGATCATTGTAATTCATGATTAGAGGAAAGAGTTTGTTCCTCATCATCTTCACCTTTGCTATCAGTTTCTTCCTTGGGGGCTTTTCATATATAACAAACCCTCGTCCTTGAACGATAACTTTGTATCCTTTCTATCTCAATTGACCAACACTTATCAAATTATGTTTGAGACTAGCGACATAATATACCTCATAGATTGTCTTCAGCTCACCCTGCTTAGTCAAAGCGTTGACCACTCCTTTTCCATTTACATCCATAGTCTTGTTAGCCCCCAAATTTACCTTTGTTTTCACATATTGATCCAAATTTACAACCAAATTCTTGTTGCCTATCATGCGGTTATTACAACCACTGTCCAATAGCCACACATTATCAAAAATTTCATGCATGGTATGGAAAGCTAGGAACATGGAGTTAGTATTCTCTGTAATAACATAAGCTCTCTAGTATCCTTGACCAACTATCCTCTTCCTGTAATCACAGGAATAGTGACCAAATTTATTGTAATAATAACATTTCACATTTGATTTGTTAACTCTTTTATTATTTTTGAATCTTTTGCTATTCCTTCCAATTTCATGTTCATGCTCTTCTCGACCATCTCTCTGACCACCATGTCTTTTTCCTCATCTTTTGCCTCTTGATTTACCTCTTCCTCGACCTTTGTCTCTTGAAATAGAAACCTGAATTTTGAAAATGGTTTTTAAAGTGGAATCCTTATTTCTATCTATCCTTTCGTTATGTGATAGAAGTGATCTCATCAACTCATCAACTGCCAATAATGTCAAATCTTTGGATTCTTCTATGGTTGCTACTGTTAAGGTCCTATAATAATAGGATTCATAATTTTGAATTGGCTATGGTTAGTCTTCTAATATTGTACATACTTTTTCTTTCTGCAAAACGTTTTCCATATTAAAAATTAAAAAATGTAAAGAAGGTATGTCCTAAAAGAATAATCAAAGGACAAAAACAAAGAAAAAATATCAGAAAGGTAAAAATATGAACCCAAAAAGAAATAAAAATGGATCATGAAAGCGTGCAAATTCAAATGCCACTACCATTGATTTACTTTGTAAAATAAGATTGTGTGCAGCTTGTTATAAATGCCACAATCCATGATAGCCAAATAGCTTAATATTGACCCATTCATGCTTTAAATTTCATGTTGATAGATAGAGAATAGAGATCTAGCCAAACTATTTAACCTTGGTAGATCAGTAGTTAGGTAGAGAATAAAAATGAGCTCATCAGTTTAATCTATCATTGGAAGTTATAAGGTTAGAATTATATATTTTTCTTATCAAAAGAAAAGGAAATAAAGGGTCAGTAAGCTCAAATGAACCCATTGAAATGAAGAAAAAATGTTAGGGTAGGTAGAAGAAGCTTTGCAAAGTACACAAGGTTGTTAAGTCAAAATCACATTTATCATGCTTAATCCTATGTTCCATGTGCAGGAGGAATTGCGAGAAAGAAAGGATATTCACCAATTTTTTTTACTAATTTCCGCTCATTTCACTACACCCCCACACACTTATTTGCTAATTTCCCCCATTATCCCTTCATTACTTATAAATATCCTCCCCCCTCATTTTGACCTCTTACCCCTTGGTTTCACACATTTCCCTAGAAATTACTCTTCAAATCCTTCCCAAAACTCCTTTCCCTAGTGTGAAACCCATTCCCCATTACAAATATCACTTTCCCCCTTGTTAATTTCTTTTTTTCCCCTTAAAAAGCCACAAACCCCCCTTATCTTAAGTTTTTATTTACTATGCCCCCGCATTATGTAATTAACGTCCCTACTTCATATTTCCTCGATACCCTTTTTTAACCCACGAACCCTTGGTGCAGTTAAAGAAAACCCGGCCATATAACCCATGGTCCCACTTTAATTAACAATTTGTTTATATTGAAAATCCTGACATTATTGGTTGACTAATTACAATTATTTGTAATTAAATCCCAGGCCCCACCAAATCACTTTCTCGATTCCATCTGTGCAACTGAACTGCGCAATAGCCCTCCGATCTCATTGTTACAGGGAAAAGTGTCTACTCAGAACTGCTTATCCCACTAAGGTGTGATAGCTACCTTAGAAACAAACAAAGTAAAGCTACTTTTGTTTTTCCTTTATGAAGTATAGATAGAGAAGAACAAAGCAGACCAACCTCTGTCTTGCGCTAATCTCCTGGTTTGATTCCTCTCCTTCTTGATAGTCTTTCGCTACTTGTTCCCTTGCACGCCCAGCTTCACAGAGTACCTGTAAGATCACAGAAGCATAGCACTATACAAGAACATGGATATATAATCATAAACAATCTAGGATCAGATGTAAATTGACCATACAAATGCAGCAAATATAAATGACACAAGAGTATGGAGGAAAACTTGAATAGCTTTTATTGATAAACAAGAAAGAGCCAAGGGGAGTTACAACGAGTTGTTCTGACCCAGCATCATCCTCTCAGCAAGGAAGCCCCTCTTCACCTAATACAAAGCTTAGATCACCCAACAATCTAATGTTTGTCTCAAGAAACCAACAACAATTCCTTACAATATGCAAAATTCCAGCCTCTGGATCTTTGGGATGAGGAATCCATATATAGATATCTGTAAGGGAGATGAGTCAGCTTGTGACTTGATTAGTGTCTTCCCTCTGATAGTTCTTGCTTCCACTTGGAGATTGATGATCTCTTACTCATCCTTGGTCGAATTCAGAGAGGCAAGTGTCACAAGAGAAGTTTCTGGAAGCTTCCATTGCCTCTCCACCTCGCGGAATGACACTGCCATTTGTCATTTCTCACCCATCGCACCCCATAGAAGGGCTTTTTGAAATGCAACGCACCCACAAAGTGTGTTTAGGTGAGATGCAATGCACTTTGCCTATGGAGCAGCTGAAATGATCCTGTTTTGACTAATTCTGAGCAGTTTTTCATGGAGAACTTCTGGGAGAAGCTGTAATCAGTTGACCTTGTTCCTTTAGGGGTTAGAAAAACACTTTTAGGGACTTAGGAGCCCTTGGTTTATGGAAATTTCATGCTTGGGGTTGTAGTGCCCAAAAATTTCTATAACAGTTGCCCCCTAAAGCATGAGGTCGTTAATCTTTTGATGTCAGGTGAAATGCTTTATGATGAGGATCCAAAGTTCTTTCAAGCTGAGAGGAGACCTGTAATAAGATACAATACAATACATTATCTTCATAATATTTTCATGATCTAGCTGAGGCGGGCATTCCCATGCTCAGCTTTATAAATTCATTTTCATGTACATAGGACAGACAATCGTCTGAGTGTAGACTGATGATTCTGGTAGAGCCATCATCCCTTTGATTGGATGATTATCTGTGCAGCAATGATGTACATTTAATGTCTTTATTTCCCTGAATATATATTGCAGCCCGGATGGATGAAACTAGATCCGGGGTCTTCAATCTCGTTCAATCTTCACTCGAAGTACAAGTCTATCTATGTGAGAGATGTTCTGGAGTCGAACATGGAAAGACACCGCCTGATTACTAGCCAATGATGTAAGTTGTTAACAGGTGCGAGAGGAATCACCGATAATGATAATGACCCTCAAGGTACTGCAGTACAATTCACGTGGTGTGAATAAAGGACTTGGCGTCGAAGACCACGCAAAAGCTTTCGATCGAAGGCCATTGATGTAAACCTGTCGCTGGAAGTGAGAAACTTGCCATTGAGGCATGCAAGCTTCAAAGTACTGAACGGGGTGTTCCTAGATCGAATTCTTGGATAATGAGCTGATGTCAACAAGAAGTGATCCGTCACAGGAGGGCCTTAATGAATCCCACATCAATGACACGGAACGGAGAAAATGATTTTAATGGAGGTGAAAACGATCTGGTGCTATAAGGTTCAGGGTGGCGGTCATGAAAGAATGGAGTATAAATGTATTGTAGTGGGTGAGACACAGGTGAATTCTCTGAATGACTTCTCTTGAACATATCGGCGACACTGACTTGATGGATTGGTAGCATCAACCCGAAATGTGGATGGTGTGATGGGACCATGGTGATGTGACCGGTGAATGAAACAACCCAACCCAACTTGGATGCGGAGTGAAAGTGTCATGTTCAAGAGCGACTTGCTACCAACAAAGTTTCTTCAAGTTTTCTTCCCAATTTTTCCCCAGTCATTGCTGACCAGTACCTCTTTATTTTTGTCAAGCTTGAGGAGGATAACATTTCTTGTTCTATAATTTTCCCTTTCGGCAAACCCATCGCTATGTTTTAAGGAGCCTAGCGATTGTGAAACTCGTTCTCGTCTATAGACAAGTTTGTCGCTATTAAAATTTTAACGAGTTTAACAACAAAGATAACTCGGTCCTTTTTAATTTAGAGAGTCTGAAAAGGAACGTAAAGGAAACTCCAAAATTCCTTTTTCGTCATCTAATCCCTTAAGTCCGAAAATGCATAAAACAATACAGAAGGGATGAATTTTCGATACTTTTAACGAACCGAACAAAACAAATGCTCGATCCTTTTGTGTAATAATCCCTCTGGTCCAAAAAGATTAAAATTTAGAGGAGGGATAGCACTTACGGTCCCTTTAATGAGCTGGAGAGGCCAATGGCTCGACAATCTTTTCATATTTTACGAGTCAATTGAAAAGAGCTTAAAGGAGACTCGTCTTTTGAGGAACGAGTGATAAAAATGGGTAGCAATTGATTCCAGGTAAGGTTTGGAATTTTCCAATCACGGTAGTGTTACAAGGATGGCTAGTGAGATCACTCTTCGCAGTTGTTCCTCAAAATGGGTAATCAATCAAATGGAGGTGAATGATCGGCCAATGTAAAAGTGGAGGTGACGGTGCAAACATGACCAAGGCTTTAAAGGCTGAAGTATTACATTCACGATGGTTATTTACTAGAAATTGGTTCATTTTTTAATGAGCTTAAACTCTGGAGGAACATGTGTCGTTGCTTATGTTTATTTTTTAATGAGCATGAAGTCCGTGCTAAAACTGCTCGATGTAATGGTCATTTCTTGATTTTACCGTAAATAGCTTTGTTCTTTCAAAGATTGTACTGCATTTTCAATTGCTTCATCAAACTAGTTAGAAATGAACAATACATGTTTGAAAAATGAGTTAGAACACTAATACTTTACTCGAATTACATAAAGAGTAATGTAAAAGTGCTTTTACCTCTCATTTTACCATTTCATTTCAACTTTGGTTTGTTGGAGCTTTGGAGATGCTTTTCCCCCCTAATTTTCATCAGCTGATTTCGGGAGTTTCTGTGGATGATTCTTGGCATCATCTGGACTAGGTAGGAGCTAAACTTGAACTCTTTCATTTCATGCTTTCCATTTTGCATTCTGAGCTTGATTCCTGGTTTTTCTGAGCCTCTGGGGTTTGAAAAACTCGCTCTGCCTTCAGTGCACCCTCTGTGTATCGAAAGGTGCGTTGGATGTTGGCCTGTCTACTGGCCATCTGACATGCAACGCACCCAGAGCACTACTGTAGGTGCGATGGGCGCAAAGAAGGAATTTTATGCACAGTTTTTGATGGAAATTTTGCCTGTTTCATACCAAAATGAGGATCTAACTCTTCTCTTGTTTGTTTTAATAGATCTTTGGAGCAAGATGACTATTACATGGCGAGAACGTGAGCATGAAGAAGAGGACATGCTTGCTTTACATGATCCGGTTACAGTAAATGCACTGCGGAACTGTGGCTTGCTGAAGTTTTTCCTCATTTCTAGCATGAGACAACAGATCAACTTACTGCAGTATTTGCCTGATGCTTGGGATCCTACCACCTAGGTATTCTAGATCAGGGGCAATTCCATCCCCTTGACTATATTGGACATCTATTTCTTGACTAGCTTGTCGAGGCGGGGTGCCCCCATCTCTTTATCAGGTTCGGCCGGAGGAGGTGAATCTGTGAGAGATTATGTTTGCCGGTATTGCAGAGAGGGATCTCAGCCGAGTAAAGATGGCAAGATCATCATCCGTGATGTCACTGACAGGTCCCTCAGGACTATTCTGTTTACTTTTGGTAGGATGGCTGGTGGAGCGGCTCTTCATGTAGCCAACCGATCTTATATGCAGTATGCCTTGGAATGTCTCCAACCGAAAGTGTTCAACTGGTGCGACGCAGTACTTTTTGTGATGAAAGAACAGTTGACCAAGGTAAAGAGTGGGAGGTTGAAGAACTTTGGGTATGGTTCTATTTTGACCGCCTTTGCCTTGGAAAAGATACCACTGATGCAGCCGCAGTATATTGCACTCGATTTACCTTCACCGACTGAACCACGTATGCAGAGATGGGTTGACCATATGTCTAGGGATGCTGGTCAGTCTCAGATTTCATTTTCTGATACCTTCTTTAGGTGGTTTGATCGTCAGGAGATGGTTTATTCCTAGTATCCATATGCTGGCATGGACTTTCGGGGTGATCCAGATTTAGTACTGCCGACTAGCGAACAGTGGGGTGCCATTCGTAAATTTTTTGACCATATCCATGTTTATCGTTTTTCTCTTATAATTCCCTTGTGCTTTATTCTATCAAGACTTAATCAAACTCATGTGTTCATGCAAATTTTGGTCCCGTTCAGCCAGTAGTACGCTTGAGAGTGCCAGCTGCCGCCCCAGCAGGAGAGGCTGTTGGAAGGGCTATCCTTCGCGACCTCGATGTGGTCGAGACTCTCACAGCATTATAGTAGCAGGTTGAGGGCCTCACTCCTTGTATTCTAGATGTGAGGACTGACGAGCTGCCCTTAAGGTTGCAGCGGCATACTCTTGGTGTGCCAAGACGATGGGCTCGGTTCTTACGCATGATCGCACAGGTTGTGACTTACTATCATGAGCATCATTAGACTAGGGTGCCCCCTAGTGTTTTGAGTTTTGGGTCATTTGACCAATTTTGTCTTGGTTACAGAATATTATGTGTACACCATAAATAGTTATATATATATTTTTGATTTTCAAAGTTTTATTTCGGCTAAGTTACATGATCCAAATGCGATATTGATGGTATGCTTCTTTTTATAAATGTTGCAAATGTCTATCTAACACATAATTTTCCAATGAGTCAGTTAATGTGTTTAAGTTTCTGGAAATATGCTGATATTGAATAAAATCAAATTGTCTTTCCAAAATCTTAACCCTTAGGAGCATGCGATAAATAGCTGGATTTTGGACAGAGTAGATATGAGTGAGTTGTAGTATGACGAGTTGTGAGTCTAGCTTGACAATCAGTCGGCGTATACCATGTGTGATGGCATCAGAGAGAAGTTCTATCAACGCGCTATATTCAGCGATGTTATTCGTTGATCGACCAATACATACCCCTCTGAAACTTACTAACTCGCCGCTTGGATCAAAAATGGCCCAGGCCGCGGAAGATAGGTTCTGCGAACTACGACTCGCTCCATCGGCATATCCAACACATGACTCCAATATGTTTGACATCTGCAATAAATGTAAAAAGTGGATTACTTGACCGAAATAAACACTTTAGCGAAAAAAAATAACATAACAAAAGCATATAGGTTACTATACTGAATTACGCATAGTAACGCTTGAGGTACAACCCGTTACGAGGTTGTGCCAGTGGAATTCCGTCATAATCCATTAACTCGTAGGCTCATTTTGCTAACACTCGCTTAACAATATAGGGTCCCATCCATAAAGATTTAAATTTACCTGCTCCCAATTTATCAGATTCTTGTTCATAAAGCAAGACCAAGTCACCTTCTGAGAAGACACGAGGTTTGACATTTTTGTCGAACTATGCTTTGACTCGTTTCTTATGGGCTTCGTTAGCCAAAGCGGCATCACAACGGGTTTCATCCAATTGGATTAGTTCCAAGAAACGATCTTCTTCTTCTGAAGTTCCGGGGAGGATGTCAATTGTGAGTTTGAGGGACGAGATTTCACACCGGATTGGTAAGACTGCTTCCAGGCCATATACCAGTTGGAAAGGTGTAAGCCCGGTTGCATTCCTTACCGATGTTTGGTAAGCCCACAAGGCTGAGTACAGGATTAGGTGCCACCTTCTTTTGTGAACTCCAATCATCCTTTGCAGCATGCGCTTCAGGACTTTGTTGATTGCTTCAACTTGTCCGTTGTCTTGCGGGTAATATGGAGTAGAGCTATCGTGAGACAACCCTAGTTTGGCAGCTAATTCGACCATCATGTGATTGCGAAAATGCGATCCATGATCTGTGACTATAGCTTGTGGGATGCCGAATCTGGCAAATACATGATTGAAAAAGAAGAGGGCAGTTGTTTCACCAGTATTATCTAATGTAGGCATCGCCTCGGCCCATTTGGTAAAATAGTCAACTGCGACTATGATATACCCATGCCCCCGGTTGAGGTGGGGTTACATGTCATGAAATCGATGCCCCATTTGGCGAATGGCCTGACAGCAACTATTGGCTGCAGAGGTGCGGGTGGTTTTCTGGTTTTGCTATCGAAAATTTGACAAGCATGGCAACTTATGACTGCGGTTATGCAATCTTTGAACATTGTTGGCTAGAAGTATCCTGCTCGTAAGATTTTTGCATTGTAGCATAACCAGATTGATGCCCCCCACATGCACCTGAATGGCAATCATTCAGGACTTTTTCGGCCTCCTCATGGGTGAGGCACCTTCTCAGAACTGTATCGATACCACGACGGTAAAGTTTATTACCAACGATCATGTAGTCTTTTGCTTGGTATCGAATACATTTTTGTTCGGAGCGAGAGGTATTTGGCCTATATTTTTGGGTTTGGAGATAAATTATTATATCCCCATACCATCGATTTCTTGAAGATATCAAAAACAAATTTTCGTCCACGATCGTTTCTTCGGATGTTTCATCGTTGGACGATGATGGGAGATCGCATAATAATTCTGCGAAAACCAGAGCTTTCTTTGATTTGGATTTTACAAATTCCAGATCAAACTCTTGTAGAATTGCTATTCATTTTGAATATTTGCCCCCCAGCAACTGTCGCGACAATATATAAGTCATGGGGTTGCAATTTGACAGAATGGTAGTTTTTCGAAAGAGTACATAGTGTCGAAATCTCTGTATCGCTTGAACAGTTGTGAGCGCTAGCTTTTCAACGTAAGAATATTTGCTTTCTGTATCATTTAAGTTGTTACTTAAATAATATATAGGATGTTCGATTCCATCGTCTTCTTGAACTAAAACCACTGAGATGGTCGTATCTGCTGCAGCCAGATACAGGTTAAAATCTTTTTGATAATCAGGAGTGTACATTAATGATGCTTTCATTAGGGATTCTTTTAAAGCATCAAAGGAAGCTTGCGCAACCTGATCCCAGACAAAGGGTACTTCCTTTTTCAAAAGACGCGTATAACCTTTAGCAAGTTCGACGTAATTTGGAATGAACCTGCTCAGAAAGTTTGCTTTCCCTTGGAGTTTCTGAATCTGAAGCAAATTTGAAGGTGGAGGCAAATTTATGATTGCCTGAACCTTACATGGGTCGAGACGAATCTCGTCCTTTGAGACTACAAAGCCAAGTAAATGACCAGAACTGACGCAAAATACACATTTGTGTGGATTGAGTCATATCTTGTAGTGTCGGCATTGTAGAAATATCGCTCTTAAATGCTGCAGATGATCAGTCCGCTTTCGCGAATGAGCCGGAAGGTCTTCGAGTTATGGTTGAACGATGTTTTTGATGTCATGGAAGGCATAATTCATTGCCCTCTGAAATGTTGCCCCTGCGTCCTTTAAACTAAAGGGTAATTTTCGATATGCGAATGTGCCCCATGGACAAATAAATGCAGTCTTCGACTAGTCCTGTTGGCGGATATTTATTTGATTATACCTGGAGAATCCATCCATAAATGAAAAGATTTCACATCCAACGCATTCATCAATTATCTGGTCGATGAAGGGTGTAGGGTAGTTGTCTTTTGGAAAAGCTTGATTTACATCCCTATAATCGACGCACACTCTAATTGTTCCTTGTTTTTTCATAATAGGGACAATATTCGATACCCAATCGGTTAGAGGAACCGGGTAAATGAAACTAGCATGGAGAAGTTTTTCAACTTCTGCCTTAATGGCAGCGGCTTTCTTGGGGTGCACCTGCCGTAGCCGTTGTCGTACTGGTTTGACATCTGGATACATCTTGATTTCGTGTTCAACGATACTCGAGTCAATGCCTAGCATTTCACTATATGACCAAGCAAAGACATCTATGAATTCGCGAAAAAGAGCGTTATATATTTCCAGTTCTGAAGAAGAACAACATTTTCCAACATAAATATTCTCTACAACATCTGTTTTGGTTGAGATATTTATGGCGATAGTCTCTTCAATGTTGGACAAGTTTCGATCGGAATCCACCATGTTTACAGTATTTGATAGAAAATCAAAAACTGAAGGATGATAAAGGTCATCAAGAGTATTTTCTTCACAATCCGAAAGAAGGGAACGATGGTGGTAATCATCCCATGGTGCCCCTTCAATTACCATTGATTGAACAATTCCTTCGTCGGTGTTATGCACTCTCGACCAAGGATCTGAAGGGGTGCCATATTCCTTAGACCTATCTATCCAAACGCTCGATGAGCGTTGATTTGGGTTTGCCTCCCAGGCTAGGAACATTGATTGCTACAATATTTCTGTTGGGCTTGGAGGCAAAACCATCGCTTGATACATGTCGATATTGTTTTCTGAGATCTTTTTAGAAGATATCATGTTGCAGGTTCCTACTGACGCTACTTTTGCCAAATTGATTGGAGGTGGAAGGGCAAAAGTTCCCATTAATACAGGGTCTTTTAGTAGGCCTACTCCGATATTTTGAAGCGAATGGGGGCTTCCATGGAACATAGGAATGCTTCCTGTAACTTGAGAACCATTGGGGAGGAAGTTTTGTTGATCGACGATTGTAATTCCTCCTTGAAAGGGAAATGCAGTCTTCCTAAAATATGTCGACACAACAGCAACCATAGCATATATCCATGGTCTTCCTAGTAGGATGTTGTAATCGAGATTTCCGTCGATTACTTCAACATCTATTTCTATTGTTTTCCCTCCTAGTTCAACCTTCAAGTTACTTAGAATACCATATGGGGTATATGTTCGTCCATCAAATGCTTTTAATGTCGTCGAAGATCGCAACCAGGTTGGAGATCCTAAAGTTTTCCAGCAACTCATCGACATAATACATGTAGATGACCCCTCATCAATAATTGTTTGATGAACAGTTTTGTTGAGGGATTTCACTTGGACGAGGAAAGCTAGTTGAGCTGGTAATTGATGATCGTATCCTTTGTGATCGAAGGATACAAGATTGGAATCCTTTGGGTCTATCCGACCAATGGCTGATAATAAAGCCTGCTTTTGGGATGGGCAATTTTGTAGTACTTCAAGAGTCTACATAGTGAATGGCGATTGGGCCAAATCTTCCACTATATTATAATGTTGTGGTGCTCTAGCACAAGGATTAAATGTCGATTTGTGTACTACTCCCTTTGTCGGTTTTATTGTCAGTTCAGGAACGATGGGCGGCGCAACTTCTGTCGAAGTTGTTGTCGAACTACTAGGTTGATATTTATCCTTGTTGTTCGACAGCTGTGGATTCTCATAATCTTTGTTCCTGGTCGATATCAAAACATCATTTTGTTGTTTTGAAACCGACAACATTAACACTTGAGACGGGGCAACATTTCCATTGTCAACTAGATTTGTTCCTGGATTCGGAAATGGATCAGTTAATACTGCTAAGGTTTTTGTATTGTTGAAGAACTTTTTAAGCTCAGCTCTATGTGGACAATCTGGTGTCCAATGATCCTCATCACATATCATGCATGGATATTTTAGTTTCCTATTTCCAGGAGGGTTTGCAGAAGATTTTTTAGGAGATGATTCCTCCTGTTTCTTCTTATTCCCTTTGCCTTTCTTCTTGCCCCCTGGTTGCTTGGTTTCTTTGCCTTTATCTGTTGATACGACATTTACTTCCGAGGCAAGAAGTTCATCTTTTTCATTTTGACCTGAAATCTTACGGGCTTTTTTGGATGTGGCCTTTGTCGATTTCGTGTCCGTTGCGCCAATCACACCATCACCGGCATGAGAGTCATTGTTTGATTTAGGAGGAGTAGGAACTGAGAATTCTGGTCTAGGGGCATCAAGTATTTTATCGTAGAGCGTGCCGGACTGAGTGTAAATCAAGTCCAAATATTGCGCACGAGCGATAACTTGCTCTTCTGTGACGACTCCCCCTTTTGCCACATCTTCCGTGATGGAAGGTAGCAATGACTTGATAAACCATACAGCTAAGAGCTGATCGGGAACATACGTTTTCACCATTCTACGATGAAGTTGCCACTCATGTATATGATCAGATATGTGAGTGGCCGTCATTTGTTTGAAGTTGGTAAGAAGTTCTATTCCCGTTTCGTACCTTATCGGTAACTGAAAATGGGTTAAAAAGGTTGTGGCTAGGGTACTGAAGTTGTCGAATGAAGCTCTAGGCAATTCGATATACCATTTTGCTGCCAGACCAGTTAACGTCCTCTGAAAAAGGCGAAGCCTAATCGAATCATCGTTTAGGGTGTTTGATGAACACCACAGATGAAAGGTCATCACATGATTCGACGGATCTTCACCCGGATTTCCATTAAATTTAGGAATATCTGATGGAAGTTTATGTGGAATCGTTGGCCACCAAGGGGCATAAGCGATTGGATCGTTTGTTAACTGATTTAAATCAGGTAACTCTAAAGTTGCCACGAAGGGTAACTGTTGATTCAGGTTAGGTGAAGCATACCCAGGATAAGATGGGATTGCCTGAGCAGTTGGTCTTTGCATACCAGCATAATGCATTTGATGCTGGTAACTTTGGTAAGGTTGGTGGGCATGACCATTGTAAAATGGTTGATTTTGACTACTTTGAATATACGGCTGTCCACTATTTGCAAAGATTTGTTGCTCAGAACCTTGGTATACTTGTTGGAACTGTGGTTGGTTGTATTGCACTAGCCATGGTTGTGAAGCCATGTGTTGTCGCCTGATACTAACTGTTTGACCAAGATGAGGGGTAATTGTACCTGTTTGAACCTGTGTCATTCCACCAATCGGCGATTGTGGTTGAGTCGCAGGGTCAAGGGGCTGTTGCATTACAACCTAAGAAACCTGAGGTTGGCATACAACAGGCAACACTTGAACTTGGTAAACCGTCACAATAGCTGGCGTAGTCGGTATATTTGACATAGGTAAGCATTGTTGCATCGAATATACAAATCTTGGTTGTTGAGGTAGTATCGGTACCCAACCGCTTGAAGTAATTCCAGCATAACCCGAATTTTGTTGTGAACTCCCGTATGATTGTCCTCCCGGAGGGGATAATGAAAGGGCATACTGCCCCCCATACGGTGTTAATCTAGTACTCAAGGGAATGGTTTGCCCTTGAGGGCCGGACTGCCCAAATTGACCTCCAAATGGATCAATTTGTTGAGACTCAACATAAGAGTTTCCAGATATTATTTCAGATGAACAAACAGGAACAGACCATACCGTTGAAATGGCCCCTGAGTGGGCTCCTTCTAGCGATTGAGAGCTAGTTGAGACAGATGGTATACCGACGAACATTGTTGCAGTGATAGCAGGGAGTTCTTCCATCGCTGTGTCAAAAGACACAGTCCTAGATGTTGACGGTTGTTCAGACATTTCTAGTCTATCCAAAAGATTACCTAGCGATTCTACAGGAACTTTCGCTGGCGGTAGACTATTTTCTGATGAAGAAGGATACAGAGTGATCCCGACTCCAAATTGCGATGGAGTACTAGATGGAGGATCTTCCACAATTTCTTCTATAGCAATCAGACCAGGTGGAAGGGGTAGACTGTCAGGTTCGTAGAATATTTCTGGTGCCGAAGAAGGTATGGAATCGGCAGTGACAGATGTTTGAGGAGCAAGACTCTCTGAATCGGTTGTAGATGGAACTGGTTCAGTAACACAATTGTTTGCCCTCAGACTAGGATCAATACCACTATCCTTCTGTGGCTGCTAAACTTCTTCTGTAGAGGCAGGGATACCAGAAATGTTTGGAGTAACTGGAGTCTCTGATGTTGTTGGAACACTTGTTCTAACTTTAACTAGAGATTTGGAACCGGTTAAACGAGTTCGCTTTGTCCGTACTAGCTTTGATTCCGGAGACAAAGACGGTTGACTCGTAAGCCTCCGCGAATGACGGGGTTTCAATGGACTTTCTTCCGCGATTGCGGATTACTCGATCAAATAAAAATAAAGGGGAAGTATGTTTCCGAATTAGATGAATTTTAGACGTTGTTTTTTCAATTTTTAAGAGTCGAGAAAAACAAAAGATGACTCTAGTCGCCTTCGATTTTTAATGAGCTTGAAGTGACAACTGCTCAGATGGACCTTTTCCGTTAAAGAGTCTAAAAAGGAACGAAAGGGACTGCTCTGGAAATCTAGGTAGAGGGATTACCAAACCAATTGCAAAACTGCAGAATACTTTTTACGGTACGACAGTCAATCTTCCCGAATGTTGTGTTCAGTGCATTGCGATCGATAGGGCGGCAGACACGGCTTCCTATGGATAAAGGATTAAGCCTATTGTGGTCTCCCAAAATATACTCGACGGTATGTGGGAGCACAAGTCCGTACTGGCACTTATCATCTCAAAGTGGAGGAATCACCCAACCATCAGTGAGAACAACAGTTACCAGGCTTTACGACGCCAGAATATGTCTCTAGCCTAGACTTCTAAATGTTGTGCGTTAGGTTCCAAAGCGTTGTTAGATTCATTGAATTTATTTTATAGTTGATCTTGTTTATGAAGTTTTCCTTTCAGGTTCACCGCGAGATGTAGATGTAATTCCTAAAATGAAAACTAAGATGATAAACAATATTTTTATCTTCTTTGTGTAATGAAAATCCTAGCTACTAAGGAAAGAAAGAAAGAATTCTTTCACAAAGAGCAAAGAGAACACTCTAAATGCACTTTCCTAAATCAAACCAATCAGACTGTCTAAATGCAAATGCACATGCATGTATTTGTTTTCGACTTTCTTAGTATATGAATGATAACAAGAAAGTTGATGCACAAATCTGAATTTCTTTTCAAGCAACAATTATCAACAAGTTTCTTTTCGAAATAAAAAATGGAGACAATCACAACACCTTACGATTTTGAAATGAATACCTGTTTTCGACACTATAAAAATTACAAATTCAGACCAAAAACAATAGTAACAGGATAACCGACTATCAATAGCAATCAAACTCTTTCCTATGATCGAAAACGACACTTGCGACACTTTCAAATCGAAGGACGACAATGTGATTATGTTACTTTTTGCAAAGGAGAACTGAAAATGACTCAACAAACACACAAAAACATTTACAGTTCTTTTGTACAAAGGAGGTGGAATAACAACAAGGAAAAGGGGTCTCAAACAGAGATATACTGATCACAGGTAGCAAAATTCATGAATAGAACTGGAAAGAATGAATCACAGAAACCAAAACTCAACAATGCCTAGTCTGATCAGCGCACCTGTAACACAGGGAATTTGAAATGCAGCACACCTACTACACTCGGGAAGTGCGCTGAATTTCAGATTCTCAGAACAGTACCTGCGCTGGGCCAGAAACGAGACTTTTCTTGGGTTTCGAGTCACAGTTTGCAGTTCAGTTCATGGGTTTTGGCCGCGTAAAAAGTAATCAGTAATGCAACAATCAGGGGTAGATCTAAGGAGGATCTAAGAGCTATCACAAGGGCAATCAGAGAGTTTGTGAATCAGTTGTTTAAATCCTAAACAGATCCCGGAGATTGACTGAAGCGGCATTTATCTACTTTGCATTTGCATAGCAAACGCAGTTTGAAAGCTACCTGGCATGACTTCAGACTCCGTCTGTAAGTTTATGAAATAGACAACAAGGAAGATAAACAAACAAACTAATTTGACCCCAGCGGAGTCGCCATTTTGTTACAGGGAAAAGTGTCTACTCAAAACTTCTTATCCCACTAAGGTGTGATAGCTACCTTAGAAACAAACAAAGTAAAGCTACTTTCGTTTTTCCTTTATGAAGTATAGATAGAGAAGAACAAAGCAGACCAACCTCTGTCTTGCGCTAATCTCCTGGTTTGATTCCTCTCCTTCTTGATAGTCTTTCGCTACTTGTTCCCTTGCACGCCCAACTTCACAGAGTACCTGTAAGATCACAGTAGCATAGAACTATACAAGAACATGGATCTATAATCATAAAAAATCTAGAATCAGATGTAAATTGACCATACAAATGCAGCAAATATAAATGACACAAGAGTATGGAGGAAAACTTGAATAGATTTTGTTGATAAACAAGAAAGAGCCAAGGGGAGTTACAACCAGTTGTTCTGACCCAGCATCATCCTCTCAGCAAGGAAGCCCCTCTTCACCTCATACAAAGCTTAGATCACCCAACAATCTGATGTTTGTCTCAAGAAACCAACAACAATTCCTTACAATATGCAAAATTCCAGCCTCTGGATCTCTGGGATGAGGGATCCATATATAGATATCTGTAAGGGAGATGACTCAGCTTGTGACTTGGTTAGTGTCTTCCCTCTGATAGTTCCTGCTTCCTCTTGGAGATTGATGATCTCTTACTCATCCTTGGTCGAATTCAGAGAGGCAAGTGTCACAGGAGAAGTTTCTGGAAGCTTCCATTGCCTCTCCACCTCGCGGAATGACACTACCATTTGTCATTTCTCGCCCATCGCACCCCATCAAGGATAATTTTAGGGGCGAATGTTCGCCCTTTGGCGAAATTAAGGAGTTTTAAATTTTTAGTGGGCGAATATTTTGTATCATAGTACATTTTTACAAATCACCTCAAATAGCCCACCTTATTTTAAGGGAGAGGGTAAAAAAGGTAAATTTAGCCCTTGAAATTAGGACTTACAACCTTCCATTCGCCCATTTTCAAGAATAGGTTTTATTTAAGTGAATCCATTCGCCCATTTTCAAGAATAGGTTTTATTTAAGTGAATCCTATGGGCCAAATACCATATTTATAAAAGAGGTATGGTAAATTAATAAAAATATAAATAAATGAGAGGTATGGTAAATAAATAAAACATTTTTTATATTTACTCCATAAGTCACCTTATATACATGTAAGGGTGTAAACAAATAAAATATAAGTAAAGTGGAGGTATGGTAAATAAATAAAATGTCTTTTTATATTTACTCAAAAGGTATGGTAAATAAATAAAAATATAAATAAACTAGACGTATCGTAAATAAATAAAACCTCTTTTTATATTTAGTCCATAACCCTCGTTCTATTTATGAAGGCTCAAGAAAGAGGTTTTATTTAAGTGAATCCTATGGGCCAAATACCATATTTGTAAAATAGGTATGGTAAATTAATAAAAATATAAATAAACGAGAGAGGTATGGTAAACAAATAAAACATTTTTTTAATTTTACTCCATAAGTCACCTTATATTTACGAACACTCAAAAAATGGGTTATATTTAGGTGAAACCTATGGCCAAAATACTATGGGACAAATACCATGGACTAGATTGTTATTAATACCATGCAAAAAACCATTATTAACCATAATATTAGAATTAATAAAAATAAAAATGGCACATGGTATTGACCCATGGTATTCACCAAAATGGCACATGGTATTGACCCATGGTATTCACCTGGAATGTAGCCTATTTAAATGGGGGAATTAAACCAGCATGTAGCCTATGCTAAGATTCACTAGGACTTTACAAAGATTTATTATTTAGTGAAAGACTTGCCAAGATCTTACAAGATTTTATAATTGAGTAAAATATTCTAATAAAAATAAAAATGGCACATGGTATTGACCCATGGTATTCACCAAAATGGCACATGGTATTGACCCATGGTATTCACCTGGAATGTAGCCTATTTAAATGGGGGAATTAAACCAGCATGTAGCCTATGCTAAGATTCACTAGGACTTTACAAAGTTTTATTATTTAGTGAAAGACTCGCCAAGATCTTACAAGATTTTATAATTGAGTAAAATATTTGCCATGCCTGGTGAGAGATTCGCCAAAAAATTATATATACATATTATATTATTGATAAAATCGCCTTCCATTTTTCCTATATACCATGGAGATTCGCCCATTTATTATATTTATAAATATAGGGGGGTTCTTAAAATTTTCCCTGCACCCCATAGAAGGGATTTTTGAAATGCAACGCACCCACACAGTGTGTTTAGGTGAGATGCAACGCACTTTGCCTATGGAGAAGCTGAAATGTTCCCGTCTTGACTAATTCTAAGCAATTTTTCATGGAGAACTTCTGGGAGAAGCTGTAATCAGTTGACCTTGTTCCTTTAGGGGTTAGAACAACACTTTTAGGGACTTAGGATCCCTTGGTTTATGGAAATTTCATGCTTGGGGTTGTAGTGCCCAAAAATGTCTATAACACTTATATCCCCAGATCTGACGATGTATAGCCATATCGCGTAGATTCATCTTCCGACCGATAATAGCCTGAGATCACGCGAGATTCGTGGTTTTTCCTGGGCACTGTTATGCTACGTGGCGGCACCAGGTTACATCGTGTGCTCGCGAAAAATACTGCCTGCCCTCCAAAAGCGGTGTGATGGCATACAAAACCACCTCCCCACCTAAACCGAAAACTTCCCACTGTTCATTTAATTATTTCCATGCCAAAATGTGATCGTTACCTTTTAAAAGGCTGAAAAGGCTCCAAATTGCTCTTTTCGCTCATTTTTCACTGCAAACTGATGCTAAGACATTTGTGACACCCTGAACCTCTAAGCGACCAATTCAACCATTTTTACCACCCAAAGATGCTACAGATACCCAATTGAAGCATCCAATTGACAGTTGAAGCCTCAATACCTTCTGCAGTTACCACATAACCCAGTCTGCATGCCAAATTGCCAATTTCTAGGTATTCTTGGAAAAAACTAGAACGGACCTTGAATTTGAAAATGCACAGTTGTAATTAAGTGGTTAATTAATTGAATTAATTAAGAAACCTTCTAGAAATTGAAGAGAAACTTATTTGTATATCCCAAACCCTTTTCATAGACTGTAATTACCAACCCACTGTTCCAGAACCTCTAAACCTCACTCCTGAAACCACTAAAAGCCTAATTCAAATCTGGGAACCCAATTATGGCTTCCCAAACCTCTCTAGATGTGAGACCTCTAGAAACCCCTCACCTGGACATCGACCACCTTGCCTTAGCAAACTGAGACTTTGAAATTAACAACATTGCTTCTCCTGCTTACCTTCTAAAGCTCGACTGTTGGAGTAAAGACAAATTTTTGAACCAAAATGATGAAATTCACCTTTCAGAGTCTAATTTGCCCACATATTTGTTTCCAAAAGTAAACTCATTCCTATAAATCATCCACTTATGTCATGCTTGCTACATTCCCAGCCAAAGAGCCATTGTCACCCCTAACCAGAAAGTTTTATTTACCATCACTATAGAATCCATTAACCAAATGCTACAGGTCCAACCAAGCCCAAATGAGACCACACTTTCTATTGAAGGCTTGCTGGACCTCTATACCAAGTTAGACCTTCCCAGAATAGCCCAAATTTTCCAAACATTCATCATATAGGAGTGTCATACTCCTACAGGAAGTTCTCCATATGCTACCACCATTTTTTCTGAGAGAGGTAGACAAATGATAACTATGCTCTCCTTCATTTTAGGCTACAGCTCTGATGAACATGTGGATGAGTTTATTCTTGCCTTCCTTTCCATCTTTTGGCCAGGAAAGCCTCTTGCTACAATATATAACTATGCTCAGTTCATACCAAATAGAATGCATGAGAAATTCATCAGACTACCAGTTGAAAGAGTCTTCAAGTACTCATCTGTATTGTTTCATATGTTTATGTATTATCAGTCAGACAAGTTTCCAATCAACATTGAGAAGTCATCTACTGGACACCATTGATCTAGAAATTCTCCACCATTTTTTTCTATAAAGACTTCATTGATTAATTTTTCCATCCAGTTATGAATGTGCTAACCAGTAGCCGTTAGCCTAGGATCAATCAGGAAATCAAAAGGATTTTACAATTGGCCAAGAACAGTAAAGTGGGAGACTGGAATCTGTACTAGAAACACACATAAATAAGGATATATGTGGTGGGCTCAAGTATTCCAGCAATAATGCTGCAACTCCTGGGACTCCCTTCTTTACTTTTATCAACCTGGTAGTTGGTAACAAACTTGGAAGTGACGGTGCTATATGCACAAGTACTAGCTCTTACTGCAGGTTGTCACTTGATCAGCTGGCACAAGTTCGCTAGGAGCTTAAGCCAACTTCTATGAGCTCTTAGAAGAAGCTTTTAAATGTGATGAGCGAAAGCTAACTCAAAAGAGGCTAGTCTACTTGCAGAAAGAAGATGAAAGTTAAAAGGAAATGCAAACCCTAGCAAACCCTAGTTTTACTGACTAACCCTACTAATGCAAGAAAAGAGATGAAAGCTACTGAAATAAATGCCATTGACTGTTGGAAAGGTAAAATGCATGTGAATAAGCTACTTCTAATGGAAAATATGGGAAAAACATCTTTTTGTATTTTTGAGTAATTTTGCAGAATTAGTATGCATGTGCTTTAACTGTTTTTGATTGTGCAGAAGTTGGTTGGTGAAAGGAAATGGAGTGGGCACTGGCAGGAGGTTGGGAAGGTGAGAATAGGGCCTAAGGGGTCCCTAACACCCTTCCAGAGAGTTTGACAGCAATCAAATCTCGAAAAACTCCTCACGTGATCTTCTACAGGAAGTCTGCAGGGGTTCTACAGGATGTTCTACAGGAAGAGCTGAGAGAGGATTTTGGAGGATTAATGGTGGAAAAACGGTGGGAAAGTGGAAATGGAGGATGCATGAGGATGTGAAGGGGTCTAAGACCTGGTAGATGAAGCTAATAAGTGATTAAGGTGGTTGGATTCATTCAAGGATGGAAGGAGTAAGGTTGCACAAAAATATAGAAATTAGTGGGAAAATGTGGCAAAGGAAGGGAAGCAATCTTGGATTAGGGGTTGGAGCAGGTTGTATGATGGAGGAAGGATAGACAGGGAGGTATTACAAATTCTCTACACACTATTTCTCAAAATTGATCGAAGAAAGACTAGAAAAACCAAAGATCTAGCTATTGTGACCTAATTTGACCTAAAAACCATAAACATGATGAACATAAGTTTATTGGCAAAAAATCATGTAAGATAACTATGGAAGCTAAGAAAGAATAGATTCTAAACATGCAAGTACAATTGGTATCAACTTTCCTAACTAAAAATCTAACACTGGCAATTGCATGAAGAGGCAAAAACAATGTTTTTGTGGTAGCAAGGATGCCTTAGTCTCAGCTCATGGTCCCAATGAGGGAGATGTGAGATCAAGGGTTGCTTGATGGCCTTTTTTGAAGATAGTTTCCTTTACCAAACTGTGAAATCAACTTGAAGCATGAAAAGCTACTTTAACCATAAAAAACAACCTAAGTAGCAAAGCAAGATCTTAACCTAAATAACAGAATTTATTCTATGAATGCAGCAAAGACACATAAAAGTACAAAAAGGAGGTACTGGCACTTGGGTTGGGCCCAACCCCAAGAGCTACAATCTCCTAAAAGAAATATTAGAGCTGGTGCAAAGTTGGATTCATCTTTATTGATAAAAAATAATAGTTACATCCCAAAAACTGTCTACAAGAAAAAGCTCAAGAATATGTTGATACAGGGCTGCCCTAAAGTGCTAACCTACTAACTAAAATCTAACTACAATCTAAATAAAATATGACTAAAAACTGACTAAATCCTGACTAACCAAAATGAGGCCCTAAGCCTTTTTATTTATACAAATTGAGGACCCCAACAACCCTCCTAAACTTTAGGGACTCGGCTGCCAAAACTTGTAGTTAACAGCAATCCTACTTGACTTGCTTGGATGCCCCTAGTGCTCTAAGTTTTCGATGGAGAATTTGAGGTAAGGGTTCATAAATGAAGGGGACACCTTCCTACAAATCCTCTCCCTTGATCTTCCACGAATTTGGTTGTCAAGTTCTCATTAAACCTTTGTTTTTGTCTCAAAATTGACCAAAAAACTGCATAAAGCACACATTAGACTTGTTGGCATAATGACTAACCCAATTCACTCTATTGGCATAAATATAATAAAAAACATGCAATAAACTAATGAGAATGGTGGAGTAAGTCGAATTAGGAGGCTGAATGAGCCCATATAATTACCCATTTCTGGGGCTCATCATCACCCCCCTACTGAAAGTGTTGCTCATCTTCTGAGCAACTAATCTATCTCTTCATCTTTGATTTCTTTCACTGCCTCTCTCACATCCCAGGCTTATGAGGTGATGTCCTCTTCTCGGTCATGAAACCCCGCTTTTCTCTCTACTTCCTCATGATTTAACCAAGAGGCCATGGCCATAAGTTGCACATCTCCCAATGCAACATTGGGGTCCCACATATTCATGTTTGGAAGGGTGAAGTTGTGTAAATATAATTTTGATAACTTGACCTTATCTGTTGCTGAGCTACTGTCACACAAAGCCATGAATTAATCATATTTCTGGAATGGAATGGTGCCCCTTTGGGCCGAGGTGTTAATTTGAGATTGCAACCATTGATCTTTGAGATATAAGGCATATGACTTAGCAGGTTGCCTACATTGTAAGGCTTCTACTACCCAGCTGGCCATGCAGGCAGTTGGGCTTCTTTCTCTTGCACCTGTTGCTTTAGAAACTGTATTTCCTCTGCTGCCTGTGACTCATTCTCCTGTAGCTGTTTTGTTAACACATCAACCTCAGCCTGTAGCTTGTCCTCTTCCTGCTGTTCATCCAAAACGGAGGGCCTTTCTTCCTTATAGCGTCCTTGTAGTTGTAGCTATTGTTTCAACAAATCATTCTTTTCCTGTAGTTTGGCCCTCTAACTGCTTTCGACATGCCTTACCATGGCCAATTCCTTTCTTGATTCCTTGAGTTGTTCTTCTAGGTGACCTATGTTTGCCACACCCTTGGACTTGGCAATCCTCATCCAAGTGTGAGTCCTCACCCTTTCTTGTTCTATTGCAAAGAAGAGTGGTACTGCAAATTTCTAAGGAATTGTCATCCCGACTTCTAACAGGTTGTAGTAAGAACCCAAGCTAGGCTGAGGGCTTGGTTCCAATATTTCCTTAGCCTTTTCTTCTTCCTATGATGGTTTGGCTGCCTTTTCTTCCAATTTCTCGGTCTCTTTTAACTTAGCCAGAGTTTCCTGTAGAACCGTCTCAGCTTTCTGTAGAGCTGTCTTTGAGTCCATCATCCTAATTCTCTCTCTCCAGGTGTAGGTTTTTGGGCTTCCTTGTTCATAGGTGATGGATATCTTTGAAGGAGACTCCTCCTTTTGTTTAGCTGTGGTGTCCTCAAGGATAATTGGCTCCTTTGACTGCGGTTGGGGTTTGCCCACTTTGATCCGTGTGCTCCTCCTTGCTTTAAAGTACATGGAGGTTTTCCTCTTTTGCTTCCCTTTTTGTTTTGGAGGTGTGCTTAAGGCAGCAAGCACAACTGCTGCCTCCCTTGCCCATATCTCAGGTGATTTCTCCTCTTATTGTTCTTTTTCCTTGCTTCTTGTAGAAATCCATGTGGCAACTGTTTCTGTGTGTGTTTCTGAGATCTCAAGGTGTGTCTTTTCCTTTTGTTTTTGTGTGCCTGCTTTGGCTGTGGTAGCATTCATTTGGGCTTTTTTGGTGTTTTTCTTCCCAACCTTTTTCCTTTTTTGACTTCTCTGTTTTTGTTGTTGTCTCCTTTTCAGTCTCATGCTCAGCGGTCTTGTCAAATTCCTCTTTTTCCTTCTGTTCTTCCTCTATTTTTCCCTCCACTTGAATTTCCTGTGCTCCCTCATCAATGTTCTTCTCAATTTATTCAATTGGCATGGTGTTGAGTTTGTGTTTTAACTAGGAAAGAAAATGCTCAGGTGGGAAAAAAACACAGTCAATCCCTGAAACAGAGGATAGCTGAATTTGGTTTTTTCTGAACCCAAGAAGGAATTTTTCATGTGCTCCTTACAACATCAAATGGCAGTAATTCCCCTATTTGAAAACTGTTGTCACCCAGAATTTGACTGTTTGCTTATGAAAGGAAGAATTTTGTTTTTACAGGCAGAGCACAAGGGCACAAATTCTCTTCTCAACACATAGATAGATATGTAAATTTAGTTTTTTCATGCACACAGGGTGGCCTCTACTGCAACATGTATCTTCCTTACAGGAGAATTTTTTTAAAACTGATGAGGAGATTTTGGAATGCAGAGAAAGAACTGGGTAAATTCAGTGAAATATGCTGGCAATCTTTCACGGTTTGTTCAATACACAGGTAGAATTTCACTCTCTTTTTCATTCTAATGTCGTGTTTAATTCACCACCTTGCACAAACAAATCATGCACAAAGGATTTTTTTCAAGCCTACCTCATTTTGAGCTTAAAATTCACTAAAAATCCCAAGTTTTCTTTCTGCAGGGCTATTTTCTACCTTTCCTGTAGAAGGCTCTCGTTTCCTGTAGAACGAAATTGTGCTTCCTGTAAAGCCCGATAGGCAGGAGATTTAAAAAAAAAAGGCATAAATCTTGAAAAATCAGGCAGAAATCTTGTAGAGGACCATTGGTTAGCTTCTCTGGAAGTGATGGACGCATACTCTAGTTGGGGATGTCGTGAAGACATAGTGAACAAAGAGTGGTGAATGCATTAATTGAGTTGTCTTTTAACTACTGGAGTGATTCGTGGTGAGGAGATGAGGTGGAAAAATGTGCGTTGGCCCCATGCAGACTGCAGTGCTGTCACGTAACTTCATGTTTTCTACCTATTAATCACTTGACATCATGTGCGCTAGAGTTCAGAACATCTGCTACTACCTGTCTTTTTAAGTTCTCATGAGTTGACTAGACACGTGCATTGGGTGATCTTCGAATGAGTGCAATCGAACTAGCTGAGGATGTCGGGTTAACTGGCTAGCTTTCTGGCTTAATCCAACCATTTCATTCGTTCATGTACTTTCGAATCATACAGATGCAAATAGAGGAACTGGTTTAGACACTTACCTGTAAGTCGATGTGTTGCTTGGTTCTTTTTGCTGCTGCATGCTCATATTCCATTGCTGTATGCCTGGATCCCTTATGCTATATGCTTTTTGTTGTCTGATGTGTGGCTATTTTTCTTGTGCAGGTATCCTCTGGCTGGATCTAAGCTGCAAAAGTCTGTTTCATCCTTCAGATTTGCACCCTCATGCTGCTGATGTTGGATTTCTACAAGATAGTGACTTGTTTTCTCCATAGCTCCCAAACGATAGATCGGATTGACTTGAAACTTTCTGAGCATGCTTCCATCATCGTTATGCACCTCCCATAGCAAAATTGTGGTCAATGGATGCACGAATATCGAGAAAAATTAAAAATGGCTGAATATGACATAGGTCAATTTCTAGAAAACTGTGCACTAGAATTGGCTGAAACTGCTTGGGAAGGTTACTATCACCTATATGCATCTCCTCATGAAACAGGTTTTGAAATGGATGCCTAGATATGGAGAAAATGCAAAAATGGCTGAAGGTGATGGAGGTTGATTTCTTGGAAACCGTGCACTGGAATTGGCTGAAATTGCTTGGGCATGTTGCCATCATCCCTATACAACTCCCCATAGAAACTTTTTTTAAATGGATGCACGGTTTTCAAGTTAGGGGAAAAACAAATTTCTGCTCTATGTATTTTTGTTTCAAAGCATTCTGTAGTTTTTTGCACAGTAAGAAAAAATGAGCTTGGGCTATAATGTAGATTTGGAATTGATGGGAGAGAGGTTTAAAGATTGTAAGAGGATTTATGAACCCTTTATGAAGCTTCCATGTTCACCAAACTGCTTTTTAAGATCCATTTCTAGCATTCTATAATTTCTAGAAAACATAGTTTTCAAGAAAGAAGCACAATGAGGTGGAAAAAATGATGGGGAAGGGTGAGGGATGGAAACAGGGATGTTTACACGCCTCATAGAAAGATTCTCAACCTTCGAGTCCTCTTCTGAGATCGATTTTGGCTTGTTTGTAGGTTCTATAGTATCTTCCTGTAGAAGACACAGAACTACTTGTAGAAGACACAGAACTTCCTCTGTCTTTTTCTTGTGCGATCCTCCTAACCTGCAATGTCCTTCCTGCAACCTGCAATTTATTCACTAGAAATTGGTTCTATTTTTCATTTTTCTCTTTGTTTTTTTCTTCTTCTTTTTTTTAAAATGACTAGGGCGCCTCATGGAGGTTTTCACCCTAATCGCCTTCCCTGGGCGCCTCAAAGGGAGGTTTTCACCCAGGGATCTTATTCTTTTCTCTTTTCTCTTTTTTCTAACCCATTGACTGCCTCATGGAGGTTTTCAATCAATGAGCCAATCTGAGGCGCCTCTGAGGAGGTTTTCACCTTAGACTTTTATTTTCCTCTTATTTTCATTTTTTTTCTTTTTTCTTTTTTCCTACCCTACCCTACTTGAAAAACAAAATTATTTTCAAGTATAAGAATACTTCCAATGGAGCCATGTGCACATCGAGATGATAGACAAAATTATTTGGAGGCTTGAAATGCATGCTTTGACAGGTATCCAGATTTCAGAGACCAAATGATTTGACTTTGAAGGGATCAAACATAGCTGAGGAAGAGAGAACTGCTGCAACTTAGTGACCGTCTGGAACCGTATATCAATATAACTGTGATATCCTTGGTCCTTTTGCTGATTTGGATCATTTGTCATGTCACCTTCTATCATGACCTTCAAATCTTCCTCTTTTTGCTGATTTTTCTCTTGAATACATGGAGGATTTGATGGTAACCATGAGGGAACTCTCTCAATCTCTGATTCTGAGGTCTTCTCTTCAGCAAGTGCAGCCCATGGTTCTTTGATCTTCTCTTTTGTATCTTCTTTTGCTGGATGTGGTCCTTCAATGTTGTCAATATAATCTTTTTCTTGCAATACTCTTCCTAAGCTATGGTGAATATCATTGAGCTCAAAAGGAGTTGTTTGGAAATGTTGTGCCTCAGCATTGCAATTGGGTTGAGCTACTCCAATGTGCGGGTTTGGAAATGGTGGTACGGATAGTTGAGTGGGGTTGTATATTTGAGATGGATGTGGATGGGGTTGTGGTTGGGTAGGCATTTGGGGTTGCCATGGTGGAGTAGGAGGTGATAGTTGCGGTTGAGCAGGTGGTGGAGGAAAAGGAACAGGAGGAGTGTTGTACTGGGGCCTCCACCTCTGATGAGGTGCATTCCACTGAGGTTGTGACTGAGCATAAGAGTGAAATGAATGAGAAGCTGGTTGGGCATAATATGGATATGTGAAGGACCAGGAGGAGGTGTGGACGAGGAAGAATGAGCAGGGGGACCCCAAGAAGGCATGGAAGTGGCTTGATAGGGGTCGTAATAGGTCTAAGATGTCCCTTGCATTCCTTGCTGGTAAGGTATGGGTCCATGTGGCCTCCTTTCATTCTTATAATAGAGTGGTGCAGTGGCTCCTTTGGCCCTCTGATATGTAGCTTTAAGTCTGCGCAAGGAGGGGCACTGATTCATAGGATGGTCTCTTTCACAGGCAAAACACACTTCTATGGAGTGCAATGGACAGTCGTTCCTAGGATGCTTTCTAGTGCACCTAGGACAAAAAATGGCCAAAGCCCTCTCGGCTTGCTCTTGCTTCCTTTGGATCCGCAAGGTATCCATTTGCATGGCAAGAAACTACCTCACCTCGCTCTTGAAATCTTCCATCTGATTTGCAAATTCATTTTTGGATAACGTACTGCTCCCAACATTTCTACTTGTAGCCATTTGCTCCAGAGGAATGTTTTTTTTTCTTTTCTCCCCTTGAGGTTCTCCAAATATGTCTTTTTATCCACCTAGGGGTTCTTCTTAATCACAACTATCAAAGAAGAGAGAAGGTTGGTTGTGTGAAGCAGTGGGGGTGTTGTGCAAAATTTTTTCTGACTTATCTCTACTCCTACAAGGCATGAAAGGAAATTATTTATTTATTTATTTATTTTATTTATTTATTCATTTTTTTCTGCTTGTACCTGCAAAATGGAAATAGATGGAACTGCAACTAACTATCTTGCTCAAATGAAAATGCGGAATTGAAATGAAAGCAGGAAAGGACAAATCTATTTTGCTGAAATGAAATTGCAGGAATGAAATGCTAGGCTACGCTTACAGAATTGAAATTGCGAAATTGAAACGCTAATCTATGAAAGCAGGAAATGCTAATCTACTTTTGCGAAAATGAAATTGCAGAATGGAAATGAAACAATCTACTCTACGCTTTCTGAAATAAACTACTTAGCAGAAGGTTGTAGTAGAAAATAGAAGAAAAGCAGCAATCACCAATACTCTGATGCTTCCCCTGCAACGGCACCAAAAAGATTGTGGGCTTTAGTATTGCAGCAATAATGCTGCAACTCCTGAGACTCCCTTCTTTACTTTTATCAACCCGGTAGTTCGTAACAAACTTGGAAGCGACAGTGCTATATGCACAAGTAATAGCTCTTACTACGGGCTGTCACTTGATCAGCTAGCACAAGTTCGCTAAGAGCTTAAGCCAACTTCTATGATATCTTAGAATAAGCTTTTAACTGTGATAGATGAAAGCTAACTCAAAAGAAGCTAGTCTACTTGCAGAAAGAAGATGAAAACTAAAAGGAAATGCAAACCCTAGTTTTACTGACTAACCCTATTGATGCAAAAAAAGAGATGAAAGCTGCTGAAATGGATGCCATTGACTCTTGGAAGGGTAAAATGCATGTGACTAAGCTACTTCTGAAGGAAAATATGGAAAAAGCATCTTTTTGTATTTTTGAGTAATTTTGCAAAATTATTATGCATGTGCTTTAACTATTTTTGACTGTGCAGAGGTTGGTTGCCGAAAGGAAATGGAGTGGGCACTGGAAGGAGGTTGGGAAGGTGAGAATAGGACCTAAGGGGTCCCTAACACCTTTCCAGAGAGTTTCACAGCGATTAGATCTCGAAAAACTGCTCACTTGATCTTCTACAGGAAGTCTCTACGAGTTCTATAAGATGTTCTACAGGAAGAGCCGAGAGAGGATTTTGGAGGGTTAATGGTAGAAAAACGGTGGGAAAGTGGAAATGGAGGATGAATGAGGATGTGAAGGGTTCTAAGACCTGGTAGATGAAGCTAAGAAGTGATTAAGGTGGTTGGATTCATTCAAGGATGGAAGGAGCAAGGTTGCACAAAAATATAGAAATTAGGGAAAAGTGGGAAAATGTGGCAAAGGAAGGGAAGAAATCTTGGATTAGGGGTTGGAGCAGGTTGTATGATGGAAGAAGGATAGACAGGGAGGTATTACAGATGCTCTGCACACTATTTCTCAAAATTGATCGAAGAAAGACTAGAAAAACCAGAGATCTAGCTATTGTGACCTAATTTGACCTAAAAACCATAAACATGATGAACAGAAGTTTATTGGTAGAAAATCATGTAAAATAACTATGGAAGCTAAGCAAGTAAAGATTCTAAACATGCAAGTACAATTGGTATCAACTTTCCTAACTAAAAATCTAACACTAGCAATTGCATGAAGAGGCAAAAACAGTGTTTTTGTGGCAGCAAAGATGCCTTGGTCTTAGCTCATGGTCCCAAGGAGGGAGAGGTGAGATCAAAGGTTGCTTGATGGCCTTTTTTGAAGATATTTTACTTTACCAAACTATCAAATCAACCTGAAGCATGAAAAGCTACTTTAACCATAAAAAACAACCTAAGTAGCAAAGCAAGATCTTAACCTAAATAACAAAATTTATTCTATGAATGCAGCAATGACACATAAAAGTACACAAAGGAGGTACTGGAACTTGGGTTGGGCCCAACCCCAAGATCTACAGCCTCCTAAAAGAAATATTAGAGCTGGTGCAAAGCTGGATTCATCTTTATTGATAAAAAATAATAGTTACATCCCAAAAACTGTCTACAAGAAAAAGCTCAAAAATATGCTGATACAGGGCTGCACTAAAATGCTAACCTACTGACTAAAATCTAACTACAATCTAACTAAAATCTGACTAAAAACTGACTAACTCCAGACTAACCGAAATGAGGCCCTAAGCCTTTTTATTTATACAAATTGAGGACCCCAACGGCCCTCGTAAACTTTAGGGACTCGGCTGCCAAAACTTGTAGTTAACAGCAGTCCTACTTGACTTGCTTGGCTACCCCTTGTGCTCCGAGTTTTTGATGGAGAATTTGAGGTAAGGGTTCATAAATGAAGGGGACACCTTCCTACAAATCCTCTCCCTTGATCTTCCACGAATTTGGCTGCCAAGTGCTCATTAAACCTTTGATTTTGTGTTAAAATTGACCAAAAAACTGCATAAAGCACACATTAGACTTGTTGGCATAATGACTAACCCAATTCACTCTATTAGCATAAATATAATAAAAAATATGCAATTAACTAATGATAATGGTGGATTAAGTTGAATTAGGAGGTTGAATGAGCCCATATAATTACCCATTTCTCGGGCTCATCAACATGGATGCCAACTTCCCCCCTACAAACTACCCAAATACCTCCCCATGAGGATATTTTCACTAGAATACATTAGGTAGATAATAAACTCTGATGAAGTAAATTCCCTATTAGCTAGGAAGAAGACCCAGTTCAAAATGAAAAATCAATTGGGCCCCTTCATTTGTAATAATAGGGAAGTTGGACCAGAGGTAGATAAGATTTTGCAGCAAATGAAATTCAAGAACATTTTTATGTGGAAATATGACCCTCATGGTGTCATAAATAAGATAAGGCTCAAGGTAAAATTGGGCCCTTTTATTCATCATCCCAGGCTAGACATAGAGAGATTTGAAAACGAATTAGAATGGTTGGAAAACGCTTTGATAGACATGGGCAGTACTGTAGTTGATGTAGAGAATACATTAATTGATGTAGAAAAACATATTGATAGAAGTTCCTTCCTGTAGGTTCTAGAACTAGGAGAACCAATGAATATTTCTCCTATTTTACAGACTTAAGTCAATGAAGATAGAAATTAAAAGAGAACCAGGGAATAAGGTTCTAGTTCAGCTATGGAAACCACAGGTGAACAGTTTGAGATGAGTTATAGGAGGAGGCCTAAGCTTAATCCTGCAACTGAACAGGAAGACACCATTGACTTAGTGGAAATCACTGACACTCATACAATGGTGGAAAGGAGCAAAATAACAACAGCTTTAGGAGAAACACACCAGCCGTCAACATTAAACACTCAACTTATTGACAGACAACTCAGCATGGAGGTCTCTTCATTTACCAGGCCTGTGGATAAAGAGAAAGACATCAAATATAGGTATAAGGAAATTAAGTTGAGGAATGAGAAATTGAAGGCTAAAACTTATGCCCAATACTTCAGGTAGACACCTACAAATCAAAACATATTAATGTCAGCCTTTGACATCAAAACATGGAAAATGCAGATGACATTTATCCAACCCACAATGTAGCAGCCAAAAACATTGGTAAACTATAGGAAAACAGATTGTGAGGTTTTGGCTAGGGAGGTTCATCCCGTTAAAAAAACTGAGTTTCACAAGCAAGGAGGTGAGATGATCTATTCCACCTTGACACGTAAATCTATGACTACACACAAATTGCAAAGCTCATTAGATAATATCACTCCACAGTACAAGCTGGAATAGGTCTCCTCACAAGACAAAGATAACAGAATCAAGTCACTAGAAGACTTGGTTATTGAGTTGGGACATGATCCCAATGATATCAAGGCTGCTGAGAAATTGATAAAGAAAAAGAATGCTGACGTTTCTGCTCTCAAAAAACAACTCAAATTGCCTCATTCAGAGCACCCACAGACAAAATAGGTCTTACAAAGCCAAACTCATCAGGAGGAAATGATGGATCTTGTTCTCCAATTGAATGATCAATGAAAGAGATGGAGAAGGGGTTGGATAACTTGATACAGTTAAAAGAAGACAGCCTTTAGACTGCCACTGCCACTATCATTCCAATAGTCACCATAGTAGTACCATCCACCTTTGCAGCTTCATTGGCTCCTACAGCTCCACTAGCTACAACACTACCAGATTCCACAACATCTACATCAACAACAGGTTCGACAACAATAGCAGCTCAGCCAGGTGATGAGGCAAGTAAATTGGTCAAGGAAAAGAAAGACATGTCCATTCAGACCACAAAAATAAACAAGCTTAAGGAGCAGATAACAAGTTTAGAGAATGATAATAAGCTTTCCAAATTATGAACAAACAGGAAGTAAAAAAGTCAATCAGTATGAATGAGAGGATAAAAAGCTTAGAGAAAGAGCTAACATTAAAGGAGCCACTTAGCCAAGCTAAGGAACAATTATGGGTCAATATCATTGACTCTGTCAATGATATTTGTGCATCCATTCAAGTCATCTTTGAATATAATGACTTAGTCAAATAAGCTACAAAAGACATTCAGAGAGTTAACGCTGAACTAAGAGACATGGCAGAAGAAGCCACTAGACTAATCCATTTCTTTAACTCCAAAAACAAATATGAATTGCGGGGATTGGACATAGCTGACAGGACATGCATAATATTGGAGGTGAAAAAGGTCCTCATCAAGAGGAATTTGATGTTAAACCTTGAATAAAAATGCCAAACCATGCAACTGGCTATAGGCAGGTTCATGGTGAAGTTTGATGTTTTGAAGCAGAAGGGTCTGCCCAATCCCTTGGTGAGAAATGATAAATTAATGCCACAAGAGGACTACAACAAGAGAATAAGAGGTGGCAAAGGATCAGGGAAATACTTCCTCTATGAAGGGGATGCCTATTGGAAAGGTTCTATATCAAACCTTTGAGAATATGTTTTACATCCAACATGAGGTAAAACACATTTTTGTAAATAAACCCACTTTTTCCAAATGCATTGAAGTAGATGAAATCTACAAGAAGATGGTAAATATCCAATTACTAGTTGTAGACACATGGCAGAAGTTAAATGACTTGCTATAAAAATGCACAATCAAAATGTAAAAATACACAGTAAAGGTGAAAACAACACAGTGAAAGGAAAATGACAGATTAGCCAGGTGAAAGAGTATTAGGTAAAGTGTATCAGTTGAGAAAGGGAAAAGTAAAAGGAACATTCAGCGTGAAGACCAACAACAGGGTAGAGAATAAACAACAAAATATCAAAGCATAAAGACATCACAACTAGATAAACAGGGACAACATACAATAGTTGAACATTTGTCTCTATCTTCTTGCATGAAGATATTTCTTTCTCCTAGATTAATTCCCAAGATAGTTTGGGATATTTTGTAAACTATTTTTTGTATAAATACTTCATAATTCGAAGTATTGGGTGTGGATTGCTATACATTTGTAGAGTTATATTGATCAGAAATCTGAGGGTTATTGTACCATTTTTTTTCAAGTCAGCAGACTGGACTAAGGAATAAAGAGATTGAATTGCAAGATTCATGCGTTGAGCTATTACAATGAAGTATTTTCTTTCTCAAATTTGTTATTTTCTTATGTATTTCACAATCTTACATATTATCTAAAGTGAATGAATCAACTGGAAATTTATTTTAGAATTTCTTCAAGTACACTCTCTCTTGAATAGTTAATCATTTCTATGTTTTCTTCTAATATCTGGATCTGAGAATCCTTAATTGCTCTCCCAACCCGATTGACCTCTTTAACTTCTTTTATAATCCAGTCTAAGGAACCCTTAATTGCTCCTTTGATCTGATTGAAAACCACTTCACCATTCCAACCTTAAGATCTGAAATAACTTAGCTACCTTGCCATGTAGACACTATTTTTAGAACTTGATCTAGTCCTGTTTGCTTGGCATTTGACCCCATATCCCAATGGTAAAATACATCCCTCTATCCATCGACATAAGTGATCCCACCATCAAATCCAAATCAAAACCAAAGTACAATCATAACTAGCCTAAAATCAATTAACTAAACAAAGTAATCATAAAGAGAGAGCCCTCTCTGAGCATTAGGAAGGCTAGATCCTAATCTCCAAAGTAGGTTTGTGGTTACCTCTATTTTTTCTTTCCTAACAACTCAAGAGAAAATTTGGAGTGATAACATATTGGCGACCATACTGGCGACCATTCCTTAGTGTAATAAAACTTTAAGGAAACCTTAAAATTCATTTATGGTCCCTTAAGGTCATTTTTTGAGTTGTTAAAAAGTTTCATAAAAACAATTAAAAAATTAAAATTTTGGCTCCCAAAAAGACTCACTATACTAGGGCAAATCCAGATCCAACCCTATTACAATAGTTGATGACCCTGACATAATTTTAAGAAAACCAAAAAAGGTAGAAACTCAAGCAGGTAGTAGCCAGTTAGTTAAATAAAATTTGCTCCCCAAGGAATTATCAAGTTTAGAATATATTTAGTTTGATTTGTCATTTGAGCTTTCATTGTTTATAACCAAATCACAAAATTCAATTCATGAAACTGTAATAGACCCTAATTTCGTTCAATTCATTGAGTCAAAAAGGGTACCTATACATCCAGATTTAGATCAACTTGTTTTGACTACTTTTGATAGACTAGAAGCTTTAACCTCAACCTTGATAAGCCATATGGATGATGCCTATCTTTAAAAATAAGTGGAATTAGCTTCCATCGCTGCTGCTGCCTCTAAAATTTCTGAAGAATCTTCAAATACTATAAATACACCTACATTTACTACCAGTTCACCTATAATATCCACCACACTTCATTCCCCTAAACCATTGATACGTCAACTTCCTCTCCAACCGAACACCTCAAGTTCATCTAGTTCATCTACACCCATCTCAAGTCCTTCTTCTAGTACAACTACTTTCCCCCACAGTCAAGCCAAAATCTCAGCCATGGCAGACAGATATGTATGTTTGGTTTTACCAGCCCAATTACATCCTATGCCCCAATATTACCAAAGAAAAATCTTTTTGTTTGATACTACTCTTCAGTATATTACCCAACAGCATGTGAACAAAATGACTGACTATTTTGAGTTGCATGAGATTGATGAGTCTGATGTCCAAATGAGGTTATTTGCCCAAACATTGATGGGAGATGTCAAAAAATGGTTCAAAGGTTTACCAACTACTCATATCGAAGATTTAGATGTTTTTCATAGATTGTTTATGGATAGATGGGAAAGAAAGAAAACCCTCTACAAATATTATTTGAATATGATAATATTAGAAGAGATCCTAGTGAATTAGTTCAAGATTATTGTACTAGGTTCAATAGTATCTATAATGCAATCCATACTAATAATAAACCTCCACCAGACCTGACACTCATCAAATTCCCCGATGGTTTTGACACTGACATGTCATACCAATGAAGAGAAAGAAGCCCTGAAACATTGGAACAAATGCAAAGTAATGTTGTTAGTGTAGAAGCCAATATATTAGCTAAGAAAGCTAGGATGAGAAACGAAGAAAGAGTTGTCTTTAAAGAGGAAACCTCCACTTCTGATGGTAAAATAGATAGTTTAGCCAAAAGTGTAGAAAGAATAATGGATAGATTAGAAAACATGGAAAGAAAAACTTAGTGGGAGAATCAATAGCCACCCCCTATAAGAAACCCCAACTTTAGGAAAAATCCTAACAATGGAAAAGATACAATACCAGATCAACAAATTAGACCACCCTTTCAGGAAAACTATGCTGAGGGTTCACAAAACCATGAAGGAGAGGATGACACCTAGATAAACCTATTAGGGATTAAAAATGAAGATGTTGTTTTTCTTACTTAGGAAGAACAGGAATTATACATGCTGCAATAGTTACAATTAGAATCTGGAGAGTCCTTTGACTTAAAAAAAGGCTATGAATCTGCTATATATGAGGTTCACAAACAATATAGCCTAAGAAGCAAAAGAATACTAAAATTCTCACTAAGAGATCAATCCAAACCCAAACTAAAAAGATAATAGAAGTTCTTGTAACAAAAGTTGTGCAAATTCTCCCTAGGGGAACTTAGGAGACTTCGAGCCCAAAAATTGTAGATATATGTTCATCTAAAACTCAAACTGAAATTGTTACTTAGACCATTCCAATTAGGAGAATTCAAAACAAAACCGCAGAGACACAAACTAAACTTCCAAGTACTGGAAAAGAAGACAAGAATACACAGAACACATTTACTAAGGAAGATATCATATAATCAGGCAAAACTCAATTTCCATTTAACATTAAGAATGAGATAGCCAAGTTGAAAATATCAATTCCTTTGACCAGGCTAGTGAAAAATGAATCATATAGAGCAAAAATCACTGAAACATTAAATATAGGTGAAGGAGAGGATGTTGTAAACTTGAATGATGATCAACCTGAGTTATTGTTTGGTTCTGAAGTAAATGGTACGCATCAACAAGGGGGTATCCCTCCTTTCTACGTTAGCTTGAATGTTCACGATAAAATTTTACATAATTCTATGCTAGACTCAGGGGCATCCCATAACTTAATGCCAAAAACAATCATGGAGAGATTAAACTTAGATATCACCAGACCATACAAGGACTTGTTTTCCTTCGATTCTAGCCAATTCAAGTGCCTTGGCCTAATTAAAGATTTGTGTGTGACTCTAGTCCAGTGCCCAGCAAAGAGTATTGTCATGGACATAGTAGTTGTTGATATCCCACCCAAGTATGGAATGTTGTTATCTCGCTCACGGGGAGAAAAATTGTAGGGATCCTTACAGTTATATATGTCATATGCCACCATCTCTATTTTTTGTCAACAAAGGAAACTTTAGAGAGGGACATTGATGAAATACATGGTGAGTAGTTCAAAAAAACCACATAATTTCCCTATATACTCCATGCATTCTAATATGGACTCTTTTATCTTGTACAATTCAGATAATGACAAAAATGAAATCACAATTGTAGAAGAAAAATACAAAGCTCTTGATAGTGAAAACATTTTTCATGAGTCCCTATGGAATTTAGATTTTGATGGTTCTATGAATAGATTAGGAGCAGGTGTAGGAGTTTGGATTCACACCATGGAAAATAATCATTCTGAAGGTCATGCATTTAGATTAAAATTTAAATGCACAAACAACATGGCAGAATATGAAGCTCTAATATTAGGACTACAAATGATTAGAAAACTTGGAGCCAAGAGATTTTCTTGGATGGGAGACTCAGAATTGATTATGAAACAAATCAAAGGAGAAGACTCTATGAATAATCCCATAATTAGCCAATATAGAGAGATTGTCCTAGATTTGATTAAGGACCTTATGGAAACTGATTTTGCTAGCATTCCTAGGAAGTAGAATATGCAAGCCCACAATCTGGGCACTTTTTATAGTACCTGCAAATTACCTTTTCAGCCCAAACACCAGTACACTACATAAGTAAGACATAGGCCTGTTATACATGACAATATGAAATATTGGCAGATTTTTTCACAAGATTCTCAAATTTACGATTTCATGAATGCTGAAGGAGAGTTTCAAAACTGTAATATAGATATAGATTGTACAGTAGATAATGACATAGATAATGAGATAGATATAAACACTTTAGATATAGGTAAACCTGCTTATTTTACTAAAATAGAAATAGATAACATAGAAAATGTAGAAATAGAAGAAAAAAATGAATGATGATCTTGAAATTATAAACCTTAAAAATAACTTTTTGCCTAAGGGATTAGTCCCATTAGAAGATTTGTTTGATTCAAATGATGTAGCTAGGAAACAAAAAATGGAGCCTTTAAGAGAAGATATAGAAGAATGTAACATAGGAACTGAAGAAAAACCCAAGCTTATGAAAATATCCAAAGCATTACCTTCACATGAAAAATTGAAATATATAAATCTGTTCAAAGAGTTTCAAGATGTCTTTGCCTGTAGTTATGAAGACCTTAAGTCTTATGACACCAGCATAATTCAACATAAGATACCAATAAAAGAAGATCATAAACCTTTTAAACAAAAGCTTAGGAGAATTAATCTAGTTCTTATGACACTCATTGAAAGGGATGTAAAAAGTATGTATGATGCCCAAATCATAGCACCCATCAGATATTCATATTGGGTCTCTAATCTGGTCACTACTTGGAAGAAAACATGAGAAACCAGACTCTGTGTTGATTTCAGAAACCTAAACAAAGTCTCATTAAAAGACAACTATCCTCCCCAAAAAATGGACCACATTCTTTAGAGGGTAGTAGGCTCATCCAGAATTTCATTACTTGATGGATTTTCTAGATACAACCAAATCTTAGTTCAACTAGAGGACTAAGCAAAGACTGCATTTACTACTCCTTTGGGCACTTTCATGTATTTTAATATGCCTTTTGGATTAATGAATGCTAGAGAAACATTCCAGAGAGCTATGGACATAGCCTTTGGCAAAGAAATCCATGACTTTCTAATTGTTTACTAAGATGACATGATAGTCTTTTCTAAACCATATAATGAACATCCATATCACCTAAGAAGAGTTTTCATTAAATGCAGAAAATTTGGTATTTACTTAAATCCCAAAAAGACACTCTTTGGTCTAGAAAAAGGTAAACTATTGCGCCGCATAATATCTTAATATGGAATTAGAATAGATCCACCTAGAATAGAGGCAATCTTTACTATTACTCATCCTAGAAACATCAAAGAATTACAGTCATTTTTAGGAAAAATAAATTCTCTTAGGAGATTCATTTCAAACTTAGCAGAATTAATTAGGGAACTAAATAACATGTTAAGGAAAGATTCAACACTTAAGTGGATGGTAGAGACTAAACAGTCTTTTGAGGCAATCAAAGAAGCCCTTACCAAAACACCATTCCTCATAAGTTTTGATTTCCAAAAAGATTTTATAATTTTTTGCTTTGCTTCAAAACATACTATTGCAGTGGTCTTGTGGCAAAAGAATGATTAAGGTTATGAGCAACCTATTGCATTTTTCAATAAATATTTAAGAGATGCCACACTAAAGTACAACATAACGATAAAACAATCACTAGCGTTATTGAAATCTATTAAGTATTTCAGAGTGTACATCTTGTATTCACACATCATTGCTTATGTCCCAAATTCAGTAGTAAAGGACATTTTGACACAAAATGGTCCTGAAGGAAAGAGAGGCAAATGGATTGCCACTATTTTGGAATATGACATAGAAATAAAGCCTACAAAACTTATCAAAGGCCAAGGTTTAGCTAAACTCATGGTTGAATCTAACTGTGAGGCCTTAGATATAAATCTCATTGGTGCCCTAGGTGATCTGGAAGAGATGGAGACTACAGATATTAGTGAACCTTTTACAGATTCACCTTGGAATGCAGATATCATATTTGTTTTACTAAATTTACAAGCTCCTCCTAGTTTATCTAAAACTAAAGCTACATTCTTGAAAATGAAATCAATGAAATATTGTATCATAGATAATGCTTTATTTTGGAAAGATAATGGTGGCATTCTATTAAATTATTTATTAAAAGATGAAGCTAACAAAGTTATGCAAGAATTTCATGCAGGAGATTATGAAGGACACCTATATTGGAAAACAACTTCTCACAATATTTTTAGGGTGGGCTTTTACTAGCCCACCCTTTTTGCAGATATAAAAAAAACATGTGACCTACTATCATAAGTGCCAAATATTTAGGGTAAAAGGAAGCTTTTACCTTTACCTATCAAACCCATATCCACCAAAGTGCCATTTCAACAATGGGGTTTAGACTTCATTGGGGAAATTCACCCATCCTCTTGAGCCCAGCATAAGTGGATTTTTACAGCCATTGATTACTTTACTAAATGGATACAAACCATCCATTCTAGACAAGGCAAAGACTCTGTCATTATCTCATTCCTTGAAAACAATATCCTTTCAAGATTTGAATGCCCCCAAAAGCTCATTATTGATAATACAACTACTTTTAAATCCAAGAAAATGGTAGACTTTTGTAACAAATATCACATTACTCTTGGCTATTCCACTACCTATTACCCTCAAGGTAATGGACTTGCAGAATCCTCAAACAAAAGCCTTGTCAATATCATCAAGAAACTTCTAGAAGACAATAAGAAGACATGGAACAAAAAGTTGGTAAATGCCTTATGGGCAGACAGACTAACTACCAAAAAATCCATTGGTACATCTCCTTATCAGTTAGTATATGGAATGGATGTTGTTTTTCCATCCTCTTTAGGAGTGCCAGTGATGAAGATCATTCAAGATTTGCAAGTAGAACCAAGTGGTATCCAAAGAAGGATAAATTAGACGATACACTTGTAGCAAGCTAAAGAAGATGTCTATGTCAAATCACAAGTGATCCAGGATAAAATCAAAAATATTTTTGACAAGAAAGCTAAAGATGATGATTTTTACATAGGTGAAAAAGTTCTAAAATATGATTCTAGAAGCGAAGAGAAAGGTAAACATGGAAATTTTGATTTCTTATGGCAAAGCCCTTTTACCATTTATGGTTACAAAAGTAACAAATTCATTTTTCTTGAGAGAGTTAGATGGAACGAATCTACGAGGAGGACCTGTCAATGGTAAAATGCTGAAGCACTACTTATCGACATATTAACATTAGTTAATTTTACTTTGCTCATTGTAAATAAGATTGCAGAGTTTAGATTGGACTGGATGGTAATATTTTAAAGTTGAAGCCCAGAAATAAGGCCTTGAGCTTTGAAAGGTTTACCATCATAAGTATGAATAAATCAGAACCACAGAGAAGCAAGCTACAAGCTAACTACAATCAAAGTTTCAAAGGCTATTGATCTTAAAGTTCTTGAAATTTCACCAGGAAATGCCATCCCGATGTGGAGCCACTCTTAGGGTTCTATAATAATAGGATTCATAATTTTGAATTGGCTATGGTTAGTCTTGTAATATTATACATACTTTTGTTTCTGCAAAATGTTTTCCATATTAGAAATCAAAAAATGTAAAGAGAGTATGTCCTAAAAGAATAATCAAAGGACAAAAACAAAGAAAAATATCAAAAAGGTGAAAATATGAACCCCAAAACGAAATAAAGATAGATTATGAAATTGTGCAAATTCAAATGCCACTACAATTGCTTTACTTTGTAAAATAAGATTGTGTGCATCTTGTCAGAAATGCCACAATTCACGATGGTCAAATAGCTTAATCTTGACCCATTCATGCTTTAAATTTCATGTTGATAGATAGAGAATAGAGATCTAGCCAAACTGTTTAACCTTGGTAGATCAGTAGTTAGGTAGAGAATAAATTGATCTCACCAGTTTAATTTGAGCCATTGGAAGTTATAAGGTTAGAATTAGATAGTTTGCTTATCAAAAGGAAATGAAATAAAGGGTCAGCAAGCTTAAATGAACCCATTGAAATGAAGAAAAAATGTTAGGGTAGATAAAGGGAGGTAGAAGAAGTTTTGCAAAGTACACAAGGTTGCTAAGTCAAAAGCACATTTATCATGCTTAATCCTACGTTTCATGTGGAGGAGGAGTTGTGAGAAAGAAAGGATATTCAACAAGTTTGTTTACTAATTTCCCCTCATTTCACTACACCCCCAAATACTTATTTCTTAATTTCTCCAATTATCCCTTCATTACTTATAAATACCCTTCCCCCTCATTTTGACCTTTTACCCCTTGGTTGCACACATTTACCTAGAAAATACCCTTCAAAAATCACCCTCCCTACCCAAAACCCCTTTCCCTAGTGTGAAACACATTCCCCATTACAAATATCACTTTCCCCCTTGTTAATTTCCCTGTTTCCCCTTAAAAGCCCAAAAAACCCCCTTATCCGAAGTTTTTATTTACTATGCCCCCGCATTATGTAATTAACATCCCCGCTTCATATTTCCCTGATAGCCTTTTTTAACCCACCAACCCTTGGTGCAGTTAAAGAAAACCTTGCCATATAATCCATGGTCCCACCTTAATTAACCTTTTATTTATATTGAAAATCCCAACATTATTGGTTGATTAATTACAATTATTTGTAATCAAATTCCGAGCCTGCAAAATCACTTTCCCGATTCCATCCGTGCAACTCAACTACATGATAGCCCTCCAATATCCTACCCCCAGATCCGACAATGTATAGGCATATAGCACGGATTCATCATCCGACCGATAATAGCTTGAGAGTACGCGAGATTCGCAGTTTTTCTTGGGGCATTGTTCTGCTACGTGGCGGCACCAGGTTACATCACATGCTCACGAAAAATACTGCCCGCCCTCCAAAAGTGGTGCGATGGCGCACAAAACCACCTCCCTGCCTAAACCAAAAACTACCTCGTGTTCATTTAATTATTTCCGTGCCAAAATATGATCGTTACCCGTTAAAAGGCCGAAAAAGCCCCAAATTGTTCTTTTCACTCGTATTTCACTGCAAACTGCTGCTAGGCCATTTACGACACCCTGAACCTCTATGCGACCAATTCAACCATTTTTACCACTAGAAGATGCTGCGGATACCCAATTGAAATAACCAATTGAAAGTTGAAGCCTCAATACCTTCTGCAATTACCACAGAACCCAGTCTACACGCCAAATCGCCAATTTCCAGGTATTCTTGGAAAAAGCTAGAACGACCTTTGAATTTGAAAATGCACAGTTGTAATTAAGTGGTTAATTAATTGAATTAATTAAGAAACCTTCCAAAAATTGAAGAGAAACCTATTTGTATATCCCAGACCATTTTCACAGACTGTAATTACCAATCCACTGTTCCAGAACCTCTAAACCTCACTCCTGAAACCACTAAAAGCCTATTTCAAATCTGTAAACCGAATTATGGCTTCCCAAACCTCTCTCGACGTGAGACCTCTACAAAACCCTCACCTGGACATTGACCACCTTGCCTTAGTAGACCGAGACTTTCAAATTAAGGACACTACTTCCCTTGATTACCTTCTAAAGCTCCACTATTGGAGCAAAGACAAATTTTTGAACCAGAATGATGACATTCACCTTTGGGAGTCTAATTTGCCCAAGTATTTGTTTCCAGAAGTACACCCATTCCAAGAAATCATCCACTTTTTTCATTCTTGCTACATTCCCAATGAAAGAGCCATTGTCACCCGTGACCAACAAGTTTTATTTACCATCACTATAGAGTCCATTAACCTAATGTTTTAGGTCCAACCAAGCCAAAATGACAACCCAATTTCTATCGAAGGCTTGCTGAACCTCTATACCAAGTTAGACCTTCACAGAATAGCCCAAATTTTCCAAACCTTCATCATAGAGGAGTGTCATACTCCTATATAAAGTCCTCCATATGCTGCCACCATTTTTCCTGAGAGAGGCAGACAAATCATAACCATGCTTTCTCGCATTTTAGGTTACACCTCCGATGAACATGTGGATGAGTTTGTTCTTGCCTTCCTTTCCATCTTTTGCTTAGGCAAGCCACCTTCTACAATGTATAACTATGCTCAATTCATAGTAGACAAGAGAATTCATCAGACTACCTACTGAGAGAGTCTTTAGGTACTCATTTGTATTGTTTCATATGTTTTTATATTATCAGTCAGACAAGTTTCCAATCAACATTCAGAAGTTAGATACCAAAGGAAACTGAAGATTAGTCATCTACTGGACACCATTGATCTAGAAATTCTCCACCATTTTTTCCTATAAAGACTTGTCCATGTATATAAAAGTGTTTTCCAACCATTCTGATTAGTTGGCAAATCTCTCTATGTCTAGCCTAGGATGATGAATAAAAGGGCCCAATCTGACCTTGAGCCTTAGCTTATTTATGACTCTAAGAGGGTCATATCGCCACATAAAACTATTCTTGAATTTCATTTGCTACAAAATCTTATCTGCCTCTGGTCCAACTTCCCTAGTATTACAAATGAAGGGGCCGAATTGATTTTTCATTTTGAACTGGGTCTTCTTCCTAACTGATAGGAAATTTACTTCATCAAAGTTTATTATCTGCCTGAAGTATTATAGTGCAAATATCCTCATGGGGAGGTATTTCCCCAGTTTGTAGGGGGCAAGTTGGCATCCATATATCCTTATTTTTGTGTGGTTTTGGTATAGATACCAGCTCCCACTTTACTGTTCTTGGCCAACTGTAAAACCCTTTTAATTTCATGACTGATCCTGCGCTGATGGCTACAGGTTAGCATATTCATAACTGGATGGACAAATGAATCAATAGTTAATGTAGAGAATACATTAATTGATGTAGAAAAATAGATTGATATGAGTTCCTTCATGCAGGTTCCAGAACTAGGAGAACCAGTTAATATTCTTCCTATTTTACAAACTCCAGCAAATGAAGATAGAAATGCAAAGATAACTAGGGAAGAAGGTTCTAGTTCATCTATGGAAACAACAGGTGAATAGTTTGAGATCAGTTACATGAAGAGGCCCAAGTTTAATCCTGTAACTAAACAAGAAGACAACATTGACTCAGTGGAAATCACTAACACTGATACAATGGTGGAAAGGAGCAAAGGCACAATAGCTTCAGGACAAACACACCAGCCCTCAACATCAAACACTCAACTTATTGACAGACAACTCAGCATGGAGGTCTCTTCATTTACCAGGCCTATGGATAAAGAGAAAGACATCAAAGATAGGTATAAGGAAATTAAGTTGAGGAGTGAGAAATTGAAGGCTAAAACTTATGCTCAATACTTCAAGCAGACACCTACAAATAAAAAGAAATTAATGTCAGTGTTCGACATCAAAATAGGGAAAATACAGATGAAATTTATGCAACCTATAGTCGAGAAGCCAAAAACATCAGCAAACTATAGGAAAACAGATTTTGAGGTTTTCACAAGGGATGTTCATCCCATTGACAAAATTGAGTTTCACAAGTAGGTAGGTGAGATGATCTATTCCACCTTGATAGGTAAAGCTATGACTACACACAAACTGCAAAGTTCATTAGATAATATCACTCCATGGTACAAGCTAGAAAAGGCCTCCTCACAAGCCAAAGATAACATAATCAAGTCACTAGAAGAATTGGTGATTGCGCTGGGACATGATCCCAATGATATCAAGGCTACTAAGAAGTTGATAAATAAAAAGAATGAGGAAATTGTTGCTCTCAAAAAGCAACTCAAATTGCCTCATTCAAAGCACCCATAGAAAAAAGGGTTCTTAGAAAGCCAAACTCATCAGGAGGAAATGATGGACCTCGTTCTCTAATTGAATAATCAGTTGAAAGAGATGGAGAAGTAGTTGGATAGCTTGATACAGTTAAAGCAAGGAAGCCTTGAGACTACCACTGCCACTATGATTCCAAGAGTCATTGTAGTAGTACCATCGACCTTGGCAGCTTCATTGGATCCTACAGTTCCACTGGCTACAACACTACTAGCTACCACAACATCTACATCAGCAATAGGTTCGACAACAACAACAACTCACCGAGGTGATGAGGCAAGTAAGTTTGTCAAGGAAGTGGAAGACATGTCCATTCAGACCACAGAAATAAACAAGCTTAAGGAAAAGATAACAAGTCTAGAGAATGATAATAAGTTTTCCCAGATTTTTCATAAAGAGGAAGTACAAAAGTCAACCAGGATTAATGAGAGGATAACAAGCTTAGAGAAAGAGCTAACATTAAAGGAGCCAGTTGGCCAACCTAAGGAGAAATTATGGGCAATTATCATTGACTCTGTCAATGATATTTGGCCATCCATTCAAGTCATATTCGAATAGAATGACTTAGTCAAAGAAGCTACAGAAGCCATTCAGAGAGTTAACGCCAAACTGGGAGACATGCCAGAAGAATCCACTAGACTAATCCATTTCCTGAACTCCAAAAACAAATATGAACTGCAGGAATTGGACATAGTTGATAGGATAGGCACAACACTAGAGGTGAAAAAGGTCCTCACCAAGAGGAATTTGATGTTAAATGTTGAGGATAAATGCCAAACCATGCAACTGGCTATAGACAGGTTCATGTTAAAGTTTGATGTTTTGAGGCAGAAGGGTCTGCCCAATCCCTTGGTGATAAATGATAAATTAATGCCATAGGAGGACTACAACAGGAGAATAAGAGAGGTGGCAAAGGATCAGGTAAATAATTCCTCTACGAAGGGGATGCCTATTGGAAAGGTTTTATATCAGAGCTTTGAGAACCTGTTTTACCTCTAACATGAGGTAAAACACCTTTTTGTAGATAAACCCACTTTTGCCAAATACACTAAAGCAGATGAAATCTACAGGAAGATGGTAAATATTAAATTACTAGATGCAGACACATGGGAGAAGTTGAATGACTTGCTATAAAATGCATAGTAAAAATGTAAAAATACACAGTAAAGGTGAAAACGACACAATGAAAGGAAAATGACAGTTCAGTCAGGTGAAAGAGTATCAGGTAAAGTAAATGACAGTTCAGTCAGGTGAAAGAGTATCAGGTAAAGTGTATCAGTTGAGAAAGGGAAAAGTAAAAGGAACAGTTAGCATGAAGAACAACAACAAGGCAGAGAATAAACAGCAAAATGTCAAAGCATAAAGACAACACACCCAAATAAATAGGGACAACATACAACAGTTCAACATCTACCTCTATATTCTTGCATGAAGATATTTCTTTCTCCTAGATTAATTCCTAAGACAGTTTGGGATATTTTGTAAACTATTTTTGTAGAAATACTTTATAATTCGAAGTATTGGGTGTGGATTGCTATACATTTGTAGAGTTATATTCATTAAAAACCTGAGGGTTATTGTACCAATTTTTTTCAAGTTAGCGAACTGGACTAAGTAATATTGCATTATAGGATACATGTGTTGAGCTATTACGGTGAAGCATTTTCTTTGTCAAATTTGTTATTTTATTATGTATTTCACAAACTTACATGTTATCCAAAGTGAATGAATTAACTGAAAATTTATTTCAGAATTTGTTTAAGTACACTCTGTCTTGAACAGTTACTCGTTTCTATGTTTTCCTCTGATATCGGATTTGAGAATCCTTACTTGCTCTCCCATCCCGGTTGACCTCTTTCACTTATTTCGTAATCCGGTCTAAGGAACCCTTAATTGCTTCTTTGATCTGATTGAAAAGCACTTCACCATTCAAGCCTTAAGATCTGAAATAACTTAGCGACCTTTCCCTGTAGACACTATTTTTAGAACTTTATCCAATCCTGTTTGCTTGATATTTGACCCCATAGCCCAATGGTAAAATACATCCTTCTATCCATCTAAGTAAGTGATCCCACCGTGAAATCCAAATCAAAACCCAAGTACAATCATAACTAGCCTAAAATCAATTGACTAAACAAAGTTAAATCATAAAGAGAGATCCCTCTTTGAGCATTAGGAAGGCTTGATCCTAATCTCCAAAGTAGGTTTGTGGTTACCTTTATTATTTCTTTCCTAAGAACTCAAGAGAAATTTTGGAGTGATAACAACTACCACAACATCAAATTTGGTAGACAAAGATCCGAGGACCTTCTCAACCACTGTTTGATATTTAATATCTTCACCATAATTTTTTATCTAATTTATGATAGTCATGACCTGATTCATGAGAGAATCTATGTCCTTGTCTCCTTCATTTGTAGACTTTCAAAATCTCTTCTAGTATTCTGCAACTTAACAATATTGACTTTGTCCATACCTTTATATCTTGTCACCAAGATCTCCCTTGCTATTTATGCTGAAGACATGATAATAATCTTCTGGAACACTATTCGGTCTACTCCCTGCTGGATAAGTTGCAACACTTGTGCATTCTTCTTTTTGTCTTTCTTCCATAGTTCTCTCTCTACATTAGTGATGATTAGTTGTTCTTCTTCGTTTTTAGTTTATGAAAATCTAAACTAGACATGATCCCAAACATCATGATCCTGCAACATGGTCATCATCTTAATGGTCCACACATCATAATCCTTCCCTGTAAGGGAACTGGGACTGAAATTTTGAAAAAACCATTTTTCTTAAAAAGATACTCTTTGAAACCCTTTCAATATAACACTGATAGTTTTTTATATAAAAAAAAAAATTATATAAATCTTTTTTAAAAAAAAATTATATTCAACCACAAAACTTGAAAAAAAATAGTTTTAATTTTCTTTAAAACTAATGGTAAAATACCATTTTAAAAGCACCTTTTAAAAGGACTTATTTAACGACCACATTTTAAAAAAAATCCTTTTAAATTTTTCAAAAACCAATGGAACGTATGGTCACGGTCACAGCCACGGGTTCCACGTGACCTTTCTAAACCAGAAAAAAAACAGACTTTTCAAATTACGGCCATAGGCTTCTTTTAATTTTGCACCCTCACGGATTACGTTCAACGCAACGATTTTTTTGACAGGGTGGTGGAGCGTTGGTCCACCAGAAATAAAGAATCGTAAGTCTCACATAATTCAATGCAAGCTATAACGGATGGGAAGATGTGGTGGTTGATTTTTTCTTAATTAAACAACAAATTTGTTGCATATTTTAAGTGTTTAACAATTTTACAATCTGGAAAAATCACCACCTTTTTCACTGGATTTGTTGGCTCCAACGATCTTGTGATCCTTTTTCAGCTTTGATACCAATTTGTTGGCACTATAGAGGAGGAGAAACACAAATTAACACACCAAACACATGAGTTGCATCTCTTCTATTGATCACACAAAAACTTGATTAATTATAATGAACCTCGTGAAGGGTATTTAAACCTTTTCAACTAGTGATTACCCTAAAATAACTTGACATGCAACCACACACTAAATTCGACTATAAATTAACTCGACTCGACTTGACTTAACCTGACTCTCTAAATTTAACCAACTCTTCATGCATGAGTAATTAGTTTATTTTAACAATTCCGCCATTGCGCCATATCCCAACAACGAAGATCGAAGCCCTGCGGGAGTATTTTTTTGTGAGAACTAAGAGAATTGATCAATAAAATTATTATTGGAAACTTGTGAAAAATAAATATTCAAGGGAATTTACAGTTGTTAATCCAGAGAACCAGTGGATTCCTTTAGGGATTCTCAGTGGCCACAATGAAATAATAGAAAATCGTTGGGCCTGCCTTCGCATCAATTGTTACATATCCTGAGTATTGTTGGAATTTAAAACTAGTGGGCTGACCTAGGAGCCCTTGTGGGGGATAGTTGGCTAATTGTGAAGGCCCCTTTGTCAAATATTGAGAATCGTTCTTGACATTGATCATGGCATTGTCAGATTCTCATTGTATAGTTTGAATGATATGGTTTCTGTATCTTGTAGTATTGAGGGGTCAAATGTTTTGAGATGCAAACTTCTTCTTGAAAGAAAATTTTGAGGGACGGTTTGCACTGAGAAATATTTGGTTCGTTTGAGCTCTTGGTAGATCTATAATTAACAGAGATCTATACCAGGTTGGAAAAAAAACAATAATAAAATTGTTTAACTATAAGAAATTTTTTATTTAACTAGTTTTATATAATATATACATAGTTACCATTGAAATTTTTTACTTATGATACAGATTATCCACAATAAAATTTAATACATGCGTCATCATATTCGAAAGTGGAAGGCATATCTCTTCATACATATATATATATATATATATATAAAATCATATATATATAAAATCATTTTTGTTATTAATTTTTTTTAAGCTGTTACATGCAAAATTAATACTAAGCATTGGATTAATTACAAATCTTCATCATATTCTAATTAGAATAAACCTTTATCTTTATATAAACATATATGATGTTAAAATTTTCTACTAAAGATGTATATTGAAATGTTTGATTTATGATCCATATTAAACATTTTTTTGTTAATGTATTTTTGTTTTAAATTTTACATGTAAATGAACGTAGAATGAATTAAACATTTTATAGTATCAATAATATAATTTTTAGAGGCTATCTCTCAAAGCCATTTAATTTCAATTACTTTATGTTTATATATAAAATTAATGTAAAATTAAAATGGAAAATAAAATATTCTATTATGACCTACAACTAATATTTTTTCAATTTTTAATATTTTAAATTTATTAATGTAAACTCATATTGGATTATAAAATGATTCTAGAGATAAAAATCTTATTAAAAATGATATTATCACATTTTAATGACAAAATTCAAAAATAACACTTCATTAAATTATCTTAGTAAACTCCTTTAAAATTATTCCCAATTTCTCCCTGATGGGGGTGATGAACTGAATGCACGAGGAAACACATGGGCGATGAAAGTTACCACTTGGCTACAGGTTCAAGCACTGCCCTCCCCATCCTCTCACATTAAAGTTCTTATGGGAGGATTTAAGGTGATGTGTGGGAAATATCAATTAGCCTCGACCCGAGCAAGAGGTGACATTCGATGGCAACGTATGGTGGGTGGTGGATGTATTTGGGCCTGCTCCCAACACATTATGTCTTATGGGTATTATATGAGCAGGAATAGGAAACAGTGAAGGTTTATTATGTGGGAAAGGTGGCGACCTCACCGCTAGCCCACCCTCCCTAGTTTTTGGGTTTGTGTAGTGGTATCTTTTCTCTTTCGTGTGTGGGGTTTAATGCCTTCGTGCACAAGCAAAGTGTGGTCTCTGGAGTTTGTGGTTATACATTGGTTATGGTGGATGTGGGAGGAATCTTTTGTGTGCTTGCATGCCAATCGATTTCCCCCCTGTGCATCTCCTCTCTAGGATTTTCTGAACATCAGTGGTCTTTGCGTCAGGGGTTGTGTTGGCAAGGCTTCTGGGTATGCTGGATGGTTGTTGTCCAGCGTCAACACGATGGTGGTGAAAGCGTGCTCAGCTCCATCCTATTGGCAGGTTTTGGTCAGTCTGGTTGTGTGGAGTCCCTTCGGCAAGGGAAGGGAAAACTTGGGGGTTTGTCGTTGCCGTCAATACCCCTGTCAGTTGCTTTTCTAGGCCTCCATAAACTGACTGTGGTTTTGCAATGATGTGTCTAGTTCCTCATCTTTGACAACTCTCCTCCCTGGAGAATCTTAGTTCGGCTAGGCAAGGGGTTCGGGGGCCTCAATTACAGATGATGGGTATGGAAAGGGAGAAAATTGGCATTAGTCAAGGAGGCAAGACAACCGATTTCTTGAGGCCAGCGACGTCTGGAGTCCGTAGCGGTCGGGGTTGAGGTGGCTTGGTGGTCGGGCATGGGGGTTGCACGTCACAACCTCAACTGTGGGGTGGGGTGAAGATACATGGCGACACGGGTCGACGAGGGAATGCAAGGAATGTGGTGGAAGGTCGAAGGGAATTTCATCAATGTTATTTGGAGAATTGCAAGGATCTTATTCAATCAATGTTGGAGCGGCTTGAAACGACATATGCGATCCAATGGAAGAACACAGAATTCATAGCTACTCTGAAATAAATGAAATAATTTCAATGCCATGTCTAAGAACGAGTTGTGGTGTTATGGCGAGAACAAAATTTTCTAACAGAGAAGGTTGAGCAGCTAAAGTCCTCGATGGTTCACTTCGAAGAACATATCCAATGCACTTTCCGCCCTTTGTGATCCAAGTGGATATTGGTGGCCACCCGCCAAGTCCACTTAGTCCCCCACCATTGTTTCTTTCATCTTCTCAGTTTCCTTAATTGTAGCACAGTTTACTATTTTTAACAGTTTTTCAGGTCTTGAACTTCTAGAGCCGTTTTAAGGCCCTAAACGAAATTTTTTGGGAAAACTGGGAGCAACATGGGTTCATGGACTGATGTTGCTCTTCCCAAATGTTATAGACATTTTTGTGCCTCGCAGCATGGAGCATGAAATGTCAATAATTACAGGGATCCTCAGTCCCTAAACAGGTTGTTCTTACCCCTAGAGGAACAAGGTCAGCAAACCACGGCACTTCCTATCAGTTCTCCACCTGAAAACACTCAAAAACAGGCTATTTTTGGATCATGTCAGCTGCTCCACTGAGCATCTACGCTGAATGTCAACTGCTCCTCGTACCTGCACTGAAAGTCAAAACCAATGAAGGCTACCTGCGCTGGGCGAGATTGGCCAAGTGGCACAGTCATTCTGCAAGGTGTCAATTGCCCAGGAAGCTTCCAAACTGACACTTGGTTCGAGGAATTCGCCCTGTGATGAGTAAGAGGTACTTGATCTCCATGTGGAAGCAAGGATCTCCAAGTGGACTCAAGAACTGAAGTTTAACTGAAGAGGGAGAGGACACAAGGCAGCTTTATGTCAGTCTCAAGCTGACTCATCCTTTCTCCTTCTACCCTATATATAGAGCTCTTCTATGAGGTCTAGGGAGGCTGGAATTTTGTGCAAAGCAAGGAAGTGCTGTTGGTTTACAGTTAGAGCTATTGGGTGATTGCTTTTATAGAGGAGAAGAGGAGATTTCTTGCTGCTGGGGAGGTGCTGCTGGATTGGAGCCATTTATGGTTGTAACCTTCTCAGAACCTTTTTCTTCTATCAATAAAGCTTTGACGTTCTCCTATATACTTGTATTGCAATGATGTATTGTTTTTATCTGTATATTTGATCCATTCTAATCCATGCATCAGTTATGAGTACATGTTTCTTGTAGTTTCCCTCTCTTGTTTTGCAGGATCTTTGTGTAGCTGGGCCGGCAAAGGGAGCAAGGAGCTGGGAACAAGAGGCAAAGAGAGAAGACAGGATCGACAAAAGCGAAAGACATCGGTTGGTCAATCTTTTCTTCCTTCTCTGTACTTTCATAAAGGAAAAATATCAAAGCTTTACTTTCAGTTGTTGCTAAGGAACTATCACCCTTAGAGTAGGGATAGGGTCATTCCGAGTCGGATACTTTTCCCCACAACACCAAAGTTATATTTCTTGGATATATCTTTGTAATGAGACATTGTGCGCATCAAACAGAGATCGTATGACAAAGTTACGACCCCGAGAAATTGATGTATGAATTTACCCAAATGGGGCCCACAGTTTGGCTTTTCATCTTTTAAGGTTAGGTTTTTGGATGTTTAGGGTTTTCAATTGTTTCTCAATAATAAAATAGGCCTTCGAGCCTCATTGTAGGACATTTCAGAGGCATGTAGCCACCACATCTCTTCTGAGAGATAAGATATCATCGCCCTAGCTGGTTTGTTTCCATTTCTGTTTGTAAGCATATTTCAGTATTTTATAGTAATGAAATGAAGTATTATTTCCGCTGCATCTCTGTATTTGTGGTTGTCTCTGTAATTTGTTGCGTTCCTATTTAAATCTAGATCAGAGGTATCAGAGTGGTCTACTTTTTCTCTCTTTTTCTTTGCATGTCCCCAACGAGGTCGAGATATAAGGAATTAGGGCTTGAACTGGTCAAACCTTTGCAAGACCAGCCTCACAAATCCCGACTGCCTCGCATGGGGGATGAAAAGAAAGATGAGGGGGTAGGATATCCTATCAAAATCTTGCTCGAAGAAGCCCTCGAAGCAGCAAAGGAATTTGATGATGGACAACTTTGCGTAGATCCTTCAGCGGCTACCCAAAGGTGATGCATCAGCTTCTAACAGCTACTCTGGAAACGCCACACTCTCAAAGGTACAAGTTAATTTTGAAATCCACATCTTCAAGGGTCAAATAGACGTAGATGCCATAGATAAATGGTTAAATCTACTAGAAGGGTATTTTTCTGTTCATGATTTTTTGAGTGGAGAAAATATTATTTTCGCCCTTCTCAAAGAAGCCCTCCACGTCAAGGACTAGTGGGAAACCTACTGTGAGTAGAAGGATGAAAGTACAAGCTCACTATTTTCAACCGCACCCACTTGGAATTCATTCCGGACTGCAATCAAGGAGCAGTACTACCTTGTCGAAAGCTATGATGATCAATACATAAAGTGCACCACGCTACGGCAGGGAAGGGACCAAGATGTGACGGAGTTTACCAATATCTTCCATACCCTTCGCACAAAGTTGGGTATCAAGGATTCAGAGTGGAATTTGGTACTCAAATATCGCAGCTACCTACACAAGTACATCCAGGAAGAAATAGAATTCCTAAACATCTCCTCGCTCAGCATGGCATACCAATATGCTGTCAAGGTCGAGCAAAAGTTTAAATAGAAGAAGCGAGACTTTGGATCTGCGAATCTGAAACAAGGGAATGGTGCCCCCAAACCACAGAACAAAGGACAAAGCCAAGACGGGATGGCTCAAGACAACCTGCCAAAGCTGTAAGCAAAGAATAGCATCGTGGAGCCGAAAAAGGACACGAGAAAGTGGTGTGAGTTCCATAAGAGCTCCACTCACAACACAAGTGAGTGTCAAGCCAAGCAGTCACAGTCGCCGAGCTAAGGGTTTCAGAATCAAATGTATGTTCCAACTCTGAGTCAGAACCTGACAAGGGTAATGACAAAGGGAAGCAAATTATCGATGCAAAGCCCAATGCCACCGTTGCCACCACAAAGATCCAGAAGGAGGAACCCAAAGATCCATAAGAGGAGAAGCGTCTCTTCCACTCCTAGATGTGGGTAAAGGGCTCCCCGCTACAGTTCATTTTCGACAGTGGGAGCCAAAAGAACCTCATTTTAGCAAAGGTTGTCAAGCGGCTGGGCTTACCGACCACAACACATCCACAACTGCACACCTTCGGGTGGCTTCACGAAGGATGGGATCTTCGCGTAAGCCAGCAGTGTCGCCTTCCATATAACATCAAGCCCTTCACAAATGAGGTATTGTATGATGTTGCTCCCCTTGATGTTTGTGATGTATTATTAGGACAACCATACTTGTGGAAGTGACATGCTTTGTATGAATCAATGCCCCGTGTTGTTAATGTTACTTTGGAAAATAAGTTGTACTGGATACCGAAGGTAGCTCCGGCTACTGCCATCTCTTTGGTTACTGCAAAACAATGTAGTAAGCTCATTTCCAAAACCAGGAAATTTTTTTCCCTGATGATAAGCGCTCAAGGAAAGAAGAATACGGTGGCCACGACCTCTAGATAGGGCCCCTCTGCATGAAAACTACAGATGGACAAGGTCATGGAGGAGTACGAAGACATCTTCACCTCTCCCACAGGGGTTCCTCTACACTGTCAGGTTAGGCACTCCATTGATCAGACCCTAGGTGTGTCACTCTCCAATGGACCAATCTATCAGTGCTCCATTTTGGAGAACGATGAAACTAAGACGCAGATTCAGGAGCTGTTGTAGAAAGGTCACATCAGTTCGAGCTCATCACCTTGTGGAAGCCCAATCACATTGGTACAGAAGAAGGATGAGACTTGGAGACTCTGTTTTGACTATCGAGCGTTGTACAAGATCATTGTCCATAATAGGTACCTGATCCCATAGATTGATAACCTCATGGACCAACTGAAGGGGGGAAAATATTTTAGCAAGATCGATTTGAAGTCAGGATATCACCAGGTACCAATCGAACCCTCTGATGTGTGGAACACTGCCTTCAAATCCAAGGAGGGCCTTTTCGAATGGTTCATTATGCCTTTCGGATTGTCGAATGCTCCTGTAACCTTCAGGAGGCTAATGGATGACATCTTGCAGCCATACTTTCCACCATTGCTAGACATATCTAACATTGCAGAACATGTTAGGTTGTGTTTTATTCTTTCCACGACTAGCCGACGTAGTTAATCTGGGGCTTAGAAGGGGGGCAGATCGCCCCCTTCGTTGCACTGATTGCTTACTGGGGGGGTCACAGGGGGTTTGAGGGGTGCAGGTAACCACACTCTATGATATTTCTTTTAGACCCTATGTTAGGTTGGGCGGACCTACCTATGGTTTTGTGCATGATTTTCGCACATGGTTTTGGACGCAATGGTTTTCGGTCCATGGTTTTGGACGCGATGGTTTTCAGTCCATGGTATTGGATGCTTCAGCATGTATAAATATGTATTGTAACATTGAAAGGAACATAATGAAAAATCAAGATGGTAGTCTCAGTTTTGGGATCTAGGGAAAATCTCTGTGTATATGTGTTTTCTGTGTTATGTTCTTGCATTGTTTATTTTATGTGTTTTAGAATTCGTATGCGGGTAATTTCTCTACGGGGTTAAAACCTATAGAGAAACACACACCCACAAAATTAAATCCAAATTGCATAGAACAAGCTGCAACTGATCAGATCATGTACACATAGTTCAAGCATAGTTGCCAACAAAATATCCAATTGTATTAAATTTTCAAAGGAGGCCAACTCCTTCACCAGGGCAAGTGGCTCACGAAGGACCAAGTTCAGCAGAAGTTTCCTCATCTCATGGAGGAACTCAACACAATGGGGACCATTGCTTCTTAAGGGGGGAGGAATGATCTAGGTGGTTATTGGTGGCTACTCGAGAAGTCCACTTGGACCCCCACCATTGTTTCTTTGATCTTTCTAGTTTCCTTAATTGTAGCATAGTTTACTATTTTTAGCAGTTTTTGGGGTCCTGAACTTTTGTAGCCGTTTTGAGGCCAAACGATGTTTCTAACGAGATATTGTGCATGTTAAACAAAGATCGTATGCCAAAGTTACAACCCCAGGAAGTTGATGTATGATTTTACCCAAAGGGGGCCCACAATTTAGCGTTTCATCTTCTAGGGTTAGGTTTTTGGATGTTTAGGGTTTTCGATTGTTTCTCAACAATAAAATAGGCCTTTGTGCCTCATTGTAGGACAATTCAGAGGCATGTAGTCGCTACATCTCTTCTTAGAAGCTACCATTGCCCTAGCCAGTTTATTTCCATTTCTGTTTGTAAGCATATCTCAGTATTTTACAGTAATGAAATGAAGTATTATTTTCGATGCATCTCTGTATTTGTGGTTATCTCTGTAATTTGTTGTGTTCCTGTTTAAATCCAGATCACTTTGTATTCTCTTGGAACAACCCTGAACAACCCAGCTTCAATTACGTTAGGTGACTAACATGGTTATAGGTGTTCTCCTATTTTTATGTGTTTTCTTGTGTTTCTAGTCTCTTAGGTTGTGGACGGTGTCCTTATTTTCCTTTATGTTTCTCTGTCATATGTTGTTCGCAATAGTCAACAAACCTTGTTGGTGTGAGACTCACTGCATTTTTCTATCGATGTAGTTATTTTTTGATAAATAAATAGAATGTTGATTTATCCAAAAAACATAAATTATTCCCAATTTCCCAAATACAAATGTGGAATACAATGTTTAGATATTCTATTCACAATGCAAGTAATTGCTTTGCTTCATGACACTTAAATTTATGAAGGCTTTCAATGGATTTCAACAAACCATATTGAAGAGGTCTTCGGAAGGTAAAGGAAAGTAATTTTACATGCATGTATTTTGATAAGCTCAACTGAGATCCATTATTCATATTTATTATATGATAATAATTATTTATTAAAAATTAAAAAATATACATTTTATAATTTTTTGCTATATTTATATATAATGAATGATTTTTTCATGTTATTTTTTCAAAAAAATATTCGTCGAGGATTTAAATTGTTCATTAGAAGTGTGAATATTTAAAAATAATCATGTAATTTTAACAACAATAATATGTTATATAACATTTGTTATAATATAGTAATTAATTAGTTAAATGAATAAATTTTTTGAAATGAATTTGTATAATTATAGTTGTAGATAATAGTAATTTTTTGTGTTTTTGTGTATTATTATTTTTGTATTTTTTTTAATTATTTTTGTAATTAACAATGTTAGTGTATTAAGGTTTGGTTTGAGGTTTTAATATAATCCACCTATATATATATATAGATAGATAGATAGATAGATAGATAGATAAAATCTATCATAATTAAGTTGTTAAAAGAGTAATGGAGAAGTAATTATCACTCACTATTACTTCTAAATGTAAGCTTTGTAAGTGTGTGCGACACTATAGTGATAAATTAATGGACAATGATTAGAAAGCATGGTTGAAAAATAAAGATAGGATTACAGAAGTTGAAAAATGAGTATGTTTTAGTTTATGTAGGTTGAATTACCTCCTCTAAATCTAAAACTAAAACCAAGTAACCTACTCGTTCAACACTAAAAATAAAACCAATAATATCCTTGACTTTTTTGAATTTATAGGCATGCACGGAGGCTATTATTAATGAGAAAGAATTTTTCTTAGACAAGATCATTGTTATGCAAGAATCCCTTACCAGACATGTTTCAAAAGAATGTATTTAGCATTAAAATATACATTTAAAGGAAAATGATATATTTTTCTCTCTTAAGCATAATCAAGGCCTCCTAGCCCATTCCCTTATTGGAAAAATTCCTAATGAAACTTGAAATACCATTCAAGGGTCAAAAAACCCATAAAGAGAAAGTGTTTGTCAATTAAGGTCTTTATTATAGAACTTATGGCATAGAGGATTCAATGTTCTATGTAAGTCAGTTTTTCTCGTTTTCAACCATGATTTAGGCTCCTAGACCATTATTGTCACCAAAACCAAATTAATAGCAACCATTGCCCAGTTGGAGGCCAAGGATCCCATCGAAACATACTATGTGGTATTTACATGAATATTTTACCATGTTTAGCTTTTGAAGTTTTTTTAAATTCCAAAGGTTCTTGTTATACTTTTTTTACTATTGTCAATATGCAGAGTCCCATTAGTGTTAAGGAAAACATCACAATGTCCCGTATTAAACCACTCATAGGTAAAATATGACGAAGAGAAGTGGAATAAGTGTTTTTCATGGAAATCAAGACCAATAAGTATAATTTAGTAAGGTCATTGTTTCATCCTATGACCTTGGCTAGACCTATCAACCCATTATTAGTCAAAAAATAAACTAGTCATGACACCAAAAATAAGGAATTCATTGATAGAATTGTATATGATAACACGAGAGATGGTTCCATTTCTCGTGAATGACCTTCCAAGATAAATTCCATTGAAATTAAAATTGTAACAACCCCTGGTTGAATTTCCATGTAAAAAAAATATAACACCAAGGTCATGGGACACATATGCCAAGATGAATGGTGGGAAAAACATCCTAGTGGGCATCACTTTTAGTTTATTATGGCTAAGGAAATTGGCAAAGGCATTGAGAAAGGAAAAGAGACATTAATTGGAATTTTATTATGAAAATAATGGAAAGTATAAGAAAAACGAAGGTGAAAGTTCACATATTTGCCTGAGAAGGAAATTGAAGGAAAAATGAAGGAAAATGAAGAAATTAGAGGCCTTAATGATAAAAAGGATTCTGAAGACCAGTTCATGGATTTTGTTAGTGCTAGATTTTGTTGGTTTTAACTTTTGATAGTTCAATTTTGGAGTTTTCTTCAATTCTCTCTCTTATACTCTTGTAAACTTAGAGTACTCTTAGAACATGCTTGGAGCACTCTAGTATTCACCTGGATTGGAGAAATAAGGTAAAGTAAAGTAGGAAAGCACACAGGAATAGGTGGATCAACATCTACAGCTGGATTTCTTTGTAGGTATCAAGTTGCATGTATGATTTACTTGCTAGTTTTGGCATGCATAGGACATGTGTGTGGTTTTATGGTTATGTGTTGTCATTGGCATGGGGGATTTCTTGGATTGATAGTGGTTTGAGCCTTTCCATTTCCTAGATATCCATGGTGTTGTGGGTTTCCACTTGTTGTTTTTCTGATTGATGCTCATGTTCCTTATGATTGTGGGTTGAGTTACTAGTTCTTGGAGACTTGGTGGGACAAACACTTTGGAAGACCTGGAACAACTTGAATTGAGTTACTAGTCGAGGGAGCCTTTCTTCAAAAGAAAGTCTGGAGCTCTTGGTGGGTTGAGTTACTATTCTTGGAGCCTTGTTTTGATAAATTCTTTAGAGCCCTGCGATAACTCTCGGTTGAATTACTAGTCTTGGAGTTGGGTTGGAACAAATGCTCTTCAACCCCAGAATGCTTCAGTAGAGATCGATCTGGTGATGGTTAGTGATGTCCAACCATGAGGTGGAATCATTGGTTGAGGGTTGAGGTGGTTTGGCCCCTAGAAGCCCTACTTTAGTTTTCGTTTGTTTATTCCGTGGGATCCCACATTCATGCTTGGAATATGGCACGAGGATGATTGGTTGAAAGAAAGATTTGGTTCAGCCCAATCTATGGTTGGGTGGTACGTGGAAGTATCTGACTTGATTGAAATTTCACATTTTAATAAGGGTTATTCTTCTATTGTAATTCATGTGTATATGTTGGTGATATGATGACTAAGTTGACATGGTTTATATGTTGGTTATTTTTTGGTTATATGCTAGTTATATGATGTATAATGTCTATGGCTCTTGACATGTCTGATGAATATATGAATGGTTGAGGAATGCGTGGAAAAAAAATATTATTATTGCTATTATGAGAGGGTATTAAACCTTCTTAGTGAATCTCAGATATGTTTCAGAGCCCTATGTTCAAATATGCATTCATGACTTGTAGATTACATGTTGTGATATGTTTGACGAAATGTTTGTCATGGTTATGCTTAATTAGGTCAATTCCTTGATCACGTTTTCTGTTAGAGGCTTTTTCATTCTTTCATTTATTGTTTTGGAAGGTCTCATAAAGTTATGGGAAGTGATTTGCAGACTAACCCTGAAAATGTGGCACTGATGTCATAGTTGCAAGCTCAGAACTGGGAAATTGGTACTGTAGTCACTACCTTGCAAGATTATGCATGCTACTGGAGGCCTACAACTATATGGATGTAGGTTTGTGCATGTGAATGGGAGTCTTGGCCAATAAAAGAGAGCCCCACCTCAGGGTTAGGGCACCTGGAGTGGTTGTTTAGCTCTTGGGGGTCCTATAGCTCTTGAGGAAGGTTAGTAAGTTTCTATTTGTCGACCCCACTTTCTTAATTGTACCTAGGAGTTTGGGCCATATCATAGCAAATCTTTGTAACATGTTTACCTCGGTAAAGTGGTGAACTTGGGTAAATGTGGGAGGAGGGTGTTACAAAATGGTATCAGGGCTCTGAGGTTCAACACTTGGACTGGGTGGGTTGGATGCATGTTGTCATTCAACTAAATGTATATGGTTATGCATGCATAATAGGTCAAAGATGAATTGTAGTGGCCATTATGTAGTTTTTGTCATCCTGATGTTGTTGTTATGTTATGATGTTTATATGTTGGTTGAGATAGAGCAAGAGAAGTAAATTATCAAGGCGAGGTTGCAACACTAGACCTTGAGGTAAGAACTTATTTCCATACAGGTTTATATGTAGGGCATTCAGGTATATTGGTTAATGGTTGTTATATGAATTATGGCTATATGCATACATGTTATTCAATCTATTTTTTGTGGTTACATGCATGATAGATGTTAGTTAATCATTGTGGTCATATTCACATATGCCAAATAGCCATGCATGGTAATTAACTTCTTGTTATATGCATTTCAAACATACACATGATGGTTATTATCATTGAAGTTAAGATCCTGATGTTATTATGTGTCATGCTAAATTGGATTGGCCTGTGCATATGGTCATGGTTATCATATTCAGGTATGAGTCGATATATTTGTGATCTTGTATTGTAGCAATTTGGACTTATGTGTCAAAATGTGATATCCTCCCCTGAGATACATTGAGGTATGAGTTTGATTATGTCATCTACTTGGTTTACCTAACATGGCATGTCTATAGGTTGTCTCAATGTTTGATTAATTTCATGATGTGACTATGTGTCTATAAGATTTCATCAAGGAATGATCTTGTTTTAAGAAGATTTTACTAACACAATATGTGTGGAGAAAATTGGTATGCACTTGCATGAAAGTGGGTGCTAGTTGTAGTATTATGACTAATGACTATGAGTTGATTATGACATGATTGTTATTATTGGTAAAGGTCAAGTTCAAAATAATAGACACGATGTCTTGATCTTTGGAATGTGTGACTGGCATGTGTGAACAATTGTAGGGAACCATGCTTGGAATTAGCATGACAAGGTAACAAATGATTTATTTATATAACTAACAACTGAGTGATGTGATAGCACATAGTAAGACTTAATTCTAACAAGGTAAAAGGTAAAAGAAAGGAATTGGGAGAGAATTTCTTTGGTTATGTTTAGAAACCACAATTACAAATGAATAAGTGATTTGCATGCAGGAAGTCTTCTTAACCTTGATTTCATCTGACATTATGTAGATATGTGCTATATTCATGAACATGTATTTGACATGTATATTATCTAGTTTCAAGTTATAGTTGGATCCATCAAGGGAATTGGAGTCCCTTGAGAGATGACATGGATGTGTTTAGTTACAAGGCATCATGCTTGACACAACAAGGTAAGGTAAGTGGTATATTGTATATTTATGCACCAACAGTTATGTGTTTATGGTAGTATGATGTAGGGGATTACATGGCAACAGAGTCTACCATGAAATATTGAAGAAGGCTCGGGTTGAGCTTTCCCTTGGAAGCATTAGGGACCCATAGGGTTGAGTCATGGTGTTTTTTCCTCGCTTTGCGGTTTTAGTCTTTTGTGACTTGTTTGCATTTGACTTTTCATTTTTTTTATGTATGGTTAATAGTCATTCCACTTTGTTTGTGGTGTCACATTGCTATTGGTTTTTCATGGTTTTATTCTTGTTTATTTCTTGTTCTTACTTTTTATGTTTTGAGGGTCTTAGAAATTGGTTGGAGAAAGGGAAAGTTAATGGAGCTCAATGATAGTTGAATGGAACCCAACAAGTAATGTAATACTTGTATGAATCTCAATGTATGTATAAGGGAGGTTGAGGGCAAGAATATGAAAACTAGTTGGATTGGCTGGGTCAATTGGAATAAATGGACAGTGGCAAGAAATTCATGAGAAAGGTAACTAAAAGGTAAAGTAAATGGATATGAGGCATCAAATGCCTTGGCTATGTTGGGAACTCTTGTTCTCAATGTTGTGCATGTTGTGCATAGATAAAGGAAGTTCTCTTAACCTTGACCTTATGAGCACTAGTAATTATGTTGAGATCACGATTATGCTAATGTGTATATGGGTATATATATGTATGTATGTATGTCATTGTCTGACAAGATTGTTAGGGATCATGATTGTTTTATGCTAATTTTTATATGTATGTCATTGTTTGACATGGTTGTTAGGAATCATTCTTGTGGAGGAATGATTGTTTATGCAGGTGAATGGCATGAAGATATTCTTGGTTTGTAAGGAATCAAGTTGGAACAGTAGCCCTGACAAACCTATGAGGTTAGTATCCTATGAATATGAATTGATATTATGTGATTATACTGTGTCTATGTTTATGTAATGTACAATTAATGCTAAGGGATATATTGACTAAATGAAAGTAGTGTGATCTGTGGCATGCTAAGACAAGCATGTATAGCTTAAATACACTAGAAGCAAGTTTTCTTGGTAGAGATAATGTGGTTTCTAGATATGTAGTACTACTATAGTGTATATGTTGTACTTGTTGTACATGTTGTCCCTATGGTGTTGTGTACATATGGTGTTGTTTACATGTTGTATATGCGGTGTTATGTGCATATGATGTTGTGTAAATGTTGTATATGTGGTGTTGTGTACATGTGGTGCAAGGTAGACATTGTTCATATGGTGTCATGTACATATGGTGTTGTGTACATGTTTTACATGTGGATGTGGTGCTATGTAAATGTTTCATATGTGGTGTTGTGTGCATGCCGTGTTGTGTACATGTTGCACATGTGATGTTGTGTACACGTGGCACTGTGTACACACTGTACATGTTGTGTTGTGTACATGATTGTGCAAGTGGTGTCATGTACATGTGATGTTGTGTACACGTTATGTAGGAGGTGTTGTGTACATGTTGCATAGTTGTTGCCATGTACATATGGCGTTGTGTACACATTGTGCAAGTGGTGTTGTGTACAGGTGGTGTTGTGTATATTTTGTATATATGGTATTGTTTGCATGTCATACATGTTGCGTTGTATACATGTGGTATTGTGTGCATGTCATATATGTTGTGTTGTGTGCATGTGGTATTGAGTCCATGTCATACATGGTGTTCTATGTACATGTGGTACTGTGTATGTGCATTGTGTAGTCATTGTATCATGACATGTGTGTTTATTGTGTTGTACTTTGTTGTAATTTGTATACATATATGTATTGTCTTGTACACCAAGTGTAGTGTATGTATTGTGTTATGTTGTACACTAGGAATAGGTGTATGTATTGTCTGTGATGTACACTGTGTGTATGTGCATGTGGTTGAAGATAAGTATTTGGTTCTTGTTGGATGTCGCAACCAATCTAGTGTGTGTACAAAAAGGACAAAGGTAGAAGGAAAGAAGTGTTTAAAGGATAAGTATCAATATTTTATTTCAGTTTTTTATTATGCATGTGTTCTATGAATTGATTTATGTTGGTTACATGTGATCTATGAATCTGATTTATGATGGTTACATGTGATCTATGATTCTGATTTATGATGGTTGCATTTTCAGCTAACCGGATGTGATATGTTTATACACGATGATTTGATCAACGAGCTAGTTTGATTTGTTATGACAAGAAATAAAAACAATTGCAGGTGTACCTTATTAATGACCACCAATGAGGTATGATTCAAATTTATTTCAAATTATTTTGAATCTAATGGAAATTATGTGCTTGGTACAGGAAAGCATGGAAATGCCCAGTATGGGTGGTTGGAACTGGCTACTAGAGTGTTAGAAACAATAGTAAAAGGAATTGGAACATGAAACACTAGTACCCAATAATGTCCATTGATTTCCATGAGCATGATATGACCGATATGATGGTTTTGAGGCAGGGATATGCCTTAATTTTTGTACCTTCCAATCTGAGGAAACCTTTTCAATGGATGGATTACCCAAGGGAATATGTAGCAAAGAAGGGGATGCCAACAAAGCTTGGAAGGTGTTGAAAACAATGAAAAGGTTGATTGGATTACTCGAGGGACTATGTAGCATAGAAGGGTAGGTCGGGGAATGTATTTTTTTTTGGTTATTAGAATTTCTAGATGGAATCAGAAGCACATTAGGAGTGTACCCTAGAGCAATGAGCCAATAACTGTTCATTGAGAGAAAAAATAGTGCAAGTATTGTAGCACTGGACATTGGATACCTATTTTACTTTGGAAATGGATTTTGTACTTCCTGGAAGGAGGTGAATCCTAGTACTACTTTTGAGGGTGGAGGTGTGAGCCTCTGTATTCCCTTGCTGCTGATGTGGCACCGTATCCTTTTATTTTCAAGTTTGAGAAAAAGTGCATATCTATATGTGTATATTGTTGTAAGTATTGTATCAAGATGTGGTTATAAATCTCCATAGACAATATGGTTATTTACAGGTTGAAGAAAATGTTCAAGAGTGTATATGTGGTTTTTATTGTAAATAGTGTAATGAGTTGTGCTATAAAGCTCCAGTAAATGGTATGATTGTCATATTTTCAATAGTGGTCATTATAAATATTGTAACGAGTTGTGTTATAAAGCCATGGGAAGTATGTTTTGTTTTTAGTGGTTTATTGGTCATAGGTGTCATCGAACATCGAGGATGGTGTTCCCCAAGGGGGGAGGGTTTTGTAATAGCCCTTGGTTCAATTTCCATGTAAAAAAAATATAATACCAAAGCCATCAGAAAAATATTCCAAGTTGAATGGTGGGAAAAACATCACAGTGGGTGTCACTTTTAGTTTATTATGGCTAATTAACTTGGCAAAGCAATTGGCAAAGGTAAAGAGACATTAATTATCATTTTATTTATGAAAATAATGGACATTAGGAGGAAAATGAAGGTGTAATTTCACAGATTTGAAGGAGAAGGAAATTGAAGGAAAACGATTAAATTAGATCCTCAATGATAAAAGGAATTCTGAGTATCATTTCATGGCTTTTGTCATTGTTAGCTTTTGTTGGTTTTAGCTAATGATAGTGTAATTTTGGAGCTCTCTTCTATTTTCTCTCCCATACTCTTGCATAATTAGAGTATTCATGGAGCATGCTTGGAATACCCTAGTATTCACTTAGATTGAGGAAAGAAGGTAAATGAAAGTAGGAAAATGCAAGGGAACAAGTGGATCAACAACTACAACTATATTGCTTTGCGAGTATATGGTTGCATGTATGATTTCCTTGTTATTTTTCGAATGTATGGCACATGCATGTGGTTTTGTGGTTATGTGTTGTCATTGGCATGGCAAATTGCATAGATTGACAGTGGTTTGAGCCTTGTCATTTTATGGATAGTTTTAGGTCCCTATAATACCAGTGATTCCCCCATTAATATTGTCATTGTAGCCCCTTATTGTTATTTTTGTGCCCCAATTGTTCCCACATTGTTATTATTGTGCCTCGTAAAAGCCCACAATTGTTATTGTTGTGCCCTTATATTATTATTATTATGTCGCCTTTGATTATATTGTGACTCCTTAGACTCCTATATATAGAAAGGAGGTTTTGTCATTTGAATCATCCAAGAATTGTTCATTTGTGTAATATAAAGGAGGTTTCTCCCTCAAAGAGTCTGAATTTGAAGTCGTCTACCTATCCTTTCTTCTATTTTGTGAGCTAGTTGCATAACATTTGGTATTAGAGCTTTGGATTCTAGGGTTTCATTGCTCCAAATAGGTCATTATGGAATTTTCACTATAATTATTTTTAGACGACATTTTAGAAGCTAAAAAAAACCATTTGAGTTGAACTGTTGATGACCATCAGGTGCAAATTTTAGATCTTGCCTCACTATATGTTCGAAGATATGATCTAAGATATGATCTAAGGAAGTTAGGATTTTTTGCAGGATCCCGAATTACATCCAAAACATGTGACCTTGGAAAAATCATCATAACTTCCTCTCTGAGTATCAAATTAAAATTTCGTAAGAAGTTACAGAAAGAGGATAGACTGTAGTTTGTTTTTCGTCGTTTTCAGGTTTGAAGGTTGAAACAATGAGACGTGGCACTTACTATAAGTTCGCTCTACTAAAAAAGTGTATAATCAGGTCATCTTGGGAGGTTGGACATCACTCTTTCTTGGAGAATCCAATTTCAATAAGACAGGTGGCGTTCGAAAGAGGATGCAAAGGTCTACTACACATCAAAATTTCAGACCTTGGAGACCCAAAATTTTAGAGATACATCAAATTCAATATCAAGCTCCTACAAAAAGAAACAAAGTGTGTAGACTTTTTAAAAATTTGCATAAGTCTTGTTTGAAAACTTAGTTTGAAGTGATTAAAAGGGAATAGTGAAGAAAATTATCATTAGTTTATTCCCCGAAGAAATAAAATGGCAGCACCTAGTAAGCAACCCGAAAGCTCTACTATGCCACATGAAGAAGAGGAAGAAATGCAACATGATATATCAAAATTATGAGACCAAGTGCAAAAAATTTCTCTCTCACAAAAAGAAATAGAATCTAAGATGGATGGTTTGAAAGACAACATTGAATATTGGAAGAAAGACATGAACGATTGGAAGGAAGGTTTGACAAAGTTGCTACAAGAAAGGCTTCCTAATGACGAAAAGGTAGTAGAGAAAACTCATAATGAGAACAAGAGAAATATTAATCATGATTCAAAGAAAGAAAACATTGAAGATTTGAAGAAAGACATGGAAGGTTTTGAAGGAATTTTCGACAAAGTTTCTACAAGAAAGGCGTCCTAATGGCGAAAAGGTAGTAGAGGAAACTCATGATGAGAACAAAATCAATTTTAATCATGATTTCATGGACTCTAACTTTGGACTAAAGACCCACCATGTTCCAAAGATCAATATGAGGAAGTTTGATGGCAAGGATCCCGTAACATGGATACTACAGATGGAACAATATTTCGATCTCCATATTGTCAAAAAAAAAGTTACGCATTGAAACTTTATATTTGGAACTCAATCAGTTTGTATGGTATCGATGTATTTACTATCGTAGACAAATTGTCACTTGGTCAATTTTTACGAAAGAAATGACAGCACATTATGAGGATACAAAGAGAAACACCTTCTTTAGCCAATTTATAAATCTTAATCAAAAGGGTTCAATGGTGAAGCACATTGAGGACTTCCAAAAATTGAATATAAGGGTAAATGATATTCCATAGGAGCATAGGATTTATGTGTTCATAGGGGCTTTATAGGATAACATCCAACATGAGGTTCACCTTTTGGAACCTAATTCATTGGAGAATGCATTTAGGTTGGAAAGGAAATTTGAAAGAAAAATTATGGAAACAAGGAAGCCTACCACTCACAACTATACCCCTAGCCTTCCACAACCTACAAGGTTGACACCACAAAAATTGGACGAAAAAACAATAAAGGGGATTTGTTATAGCTGTGATAGCAAATAAATTAAAAGTCATAAGTCTATTGCGAAGAAATTACTTTACATAGATTGTGAAGAGGAGAAATAAAATGAAAAAGAAGCATCCAAAGAATAGGATATACATCAGGAATCAACCCTAGAGAAAGAAGAAATGAAACTAACCATATCTTATAATGCATTGGCAAGAATTGCTACTCCTCAAACTCTCAATATAGAAGGACATATCAAGAAGGAGAAGATAATAGTGGTTATTGATTCGGGTAGTACCCATAATTTATTCATTGTAAGATATCCAAGGGATTGAATTGCTTCCTATAGCTAGCACGAGAGTGTCAAGTGATGGTTCCCAATGGAGGAACGATAAATTTCTCTGGAAAGTTCCATAATATCAAGCTATCCATGGGAGAATATGTATTGAATAGTCCTATGATTTCTATTCCAATGGGTGGTGTTGATGTTGTACTAGGATTCCAATGGCTACAATTTTTGGGTATGATAGCTTTTAATTTTCAAGAACCTTTCATGAAATTTTGTTGGTAAGGAAAGGAAGTTGAATTAAGGGGTATCACAGGGAAACCAGGAAAGATAATTAGCTCTAATGGTATGATAAAGCTTCTAAATAAAGAATGACATGACACAATTGCACAATTATGTTCACTAGAAGTTCCCACATTGAAATCATCTATTTCTCCTGATCTCCAGAAAATCCTGGACGATCATTCCAAGGTGTTTGAGACTCTGGAAGGCCTCCCACCTATTCATTATTATGATCATGCTATTCATTTGATTCCAGGAAGTGTTCCTCCAAACATCAGGTCTTATAGATATCCCTATGCCCAAAAGAGTGAAATTGAACGTATGGTTGCATAAATGCTAGAGGTTGGTATAATTCAACCTAGTCAAAGTTCTTTCTCTGCTCCAGTATTATTGGTTGAAAAAGAAACATGGATCATGGAGCATGTGTCTGAATTATAGCAAGTTCAATAAGCTCAATATTAAAGATAAATTTCCCATCCATGTCATTGATGAATTATTTGATTAATTACATGGAGAAATTTACTTCACCAAGTTCGATCTCCATTCATGATATCATCAAATTAGAATGAAGATTGAAGACATTCCGAAAAAAACATTTAGAACTCATGATGGTCATTATGAATTTTTGGTCATTCCCTTTGGCCTTACCAATGCACCTTATACATTTCAAGGTTTGATGAATTCCATTTTCAAACCCTTCCTTAGAAAATTTATGTTAGTATTTTTTGATGAGATACTAATCTACAACAAGTCTTGGAAGGATCATGTTCAACATGTTGATAGGGTGCTCAAACTATTGGAGGAGAAATAATTATATGAAAAAACCTCTAAATGTTTCTTTGGAGTATAGGAGGTGGAATTTCTGGGTCACATTATATCTCATGAAGGTGTTAAGGTAGACCCTAGCAAAATTAAAGCCATTAAGGAATGCAAAATCACCACATCCATAAAGCATCTACAAGGTCTTCTGTTGACAGGGTAATATCACAAGTTTGATAAGAATTATGGGAAAGTATCGGCACCTCTAACAACATTAATGAAGAAAGATGCATTTTCTTGGACTCAAGAAGGAATGAAAGACTTTGAATATCTTAAAGAGGAAATGTGCTAAACTTTGGTCTTAGCTACGCCAGACTTCAAAAAACCTTTATTGTGGAATTTGATGCCTCGTGAAATGGAATTGGCATTGATTTAATGTAAGAAGGAACACCCATTACTTTTGAAAGTCATATAGTCAAAGGAAAGTATTTACGCAAAGATATTTATGAGAAGGAAATGTTGTCAATACTACACGCACTTAATAAATGGAGACCTTACCTAATGGGAAGACACTTCAAGGTAAAAATTGATCATGATAGTCTTAAATATGTTTTAGAACAAAGATTATCTTCAGAAGAGCAACAAAAATGGGTCACAAGGATGTTAGGTTATGACTTTGAAATTAGATACAAAAAAGGGAAGCAAAATGTTATTTCATATGCACTCTCAAGAAAGGATGAGGAATGTGAAAGCATTACTTTGTGCCATCTCCATCATCCAACCAGGTTGGATAAACGAATCAAAGGATGAATGGAATAATGACAAAGAAGTGTTGGCACACATTCAAAAGTTGCAGAAAGATCCCAGTATAGCTGGAAATATGATTCATATGGTTCAAATATCGCTTATAGCTCTGTAAGAATTCCCAACTCAAACAAAAGATTCTTCTGGAATTGCACACCTCCTCCTTAGGAGGGCACTCAGGATTTTTAAAAACTTACAATAGGGTTAGAAAGGAATTTTTTTGGGATGGCCTTAAATCTGATATTCAAAGGTTTATGGTAGAATGTTTTTGGTTTTCCAACAAAATAAAGTTGATACAATTAATACCTCAGGTCTGTTACAACCTTTATCCATTCCAACTCAACGTTGGGAGGAGGTTTCAATGGATTTTATCATAGGTTTACCCAAATCCAAAGGAAATAGTGTCATCATTGTGGTAGTTGATAGACTTACAAAGTATGCACACTTTTTTGCATTATATCATCCATTGAAAGTCAGTATAGTTTCTACCGCATTTGTGGAAACAACTCAAAAGCCACATGGAAACCCAAAGATTATTGTAAGTGACAGAGATCCCATTTTCACTGGAAATTTTTGGATTGAATTATTTTCTTGTTTTGGTACTCAGTTAGCTCATAGTTCATCTTATCATCCTCAATCTGATGGAAAAAATGAGATAGTGAACAAATGTTTGGAAGGATATCTTCATTGCTTTGTATTTGATAAACAAAGACAATGGCTCAAGTGGTTTCATTTGGCTAAATGATGGTATAACACTTCCTGTCATATTGCAGCAAAAATGACCCCATTTATGGCACTTTATGGATATCATCCATCGTCCGTCACAACATATTTAAGAGAAAATTCTAATGTTCAAGCAATGGAAGATCACATCGAGCATCAACAACAGGTTCTCCAACAGGTAGATCAACATCGCAACGAAGTAAGTTTTAATGTAGGTGACTAGGTATTTCTATGACCACAACCATACAAACAAATGTCCCTCAAGCAAGCTAAGAGGGATAATAAATTATCACCAAAGTATTATGGTTCATGCTAGGTGTTGCAAACTATTTGTACTATGACATACAAATTGGAGCTTCCTTCATCTTCCCGAGTGAACCCATTTTTTTATGTTTCATGCTTAAATAAGATTATAGGTGACAAGCTCCAAGTTCAAACAATATTTCCAGAACTTGACAAGGAAGGAAAAATCAAATTGGAAACTGAAGCAATCACAAAAACAGGAACTTGGTAGCTACGAAATCGATCAATTTTAGAGTATCTCAATAAGTGGAAGAACTTACCCACTGAATATTCTACATGGGAGGATGAGAATTTTATACAGAAGCATCAATAACTACTCAAGCATTTAGGAAAACACTTTTTTCAAGGAGAGGGGCATGTTAGGTCCCTATAATACTAGTGATTCCCCCATTACTATTATCATTTTAGCCCCTTATTATTATTGTTGTGCCCTAGTTGTCCCCACATTGTTATTATTATTCCCCATAGAAGCCCACTATTGTTATTGTTGTGCCCTTATATTATTATTGTTATGTCGGCTTTGATTATATTCTGACCCCTTAGACTCCTATATATAGAAAGGAGTTTTTTTCATTTGAATCATCCAAGAATTTTTCATTTGTGTCATATAAAGGAGGTTTCCCCCATGAAGAGGATAAATTTCAATTCATTTACATATCCTTTCTTCTATTTTGTGAGTTGGTTGCGTAATAGATAGCCATGGTTTTGTGGGTTCCCACTTCTTTTTATTGTAATTGGTGCTCATGTTCCTTATGCATGTGGGTTGAGTTACTATTTCTTGGAGTCTTGGTTGGACAAATGATCTAGAATCCATATAAGAACTTGGGTTGAGTTCCTGGTGCTAGAATCTTTGGTTTCACAAACGCTTTGGAGCCCTTGGTGGGTTGAGTTACTAGTCTTAGAGCCTTGGTTGGACAAAATCTCTAGAGTCCTAAGTCAAATATGGGTAGAGATAATATTCTTAGAGAAGGATTGGAACAAATGCTATAGAGTCCTATATATCTTAGGTAGAGACCAATCTAGTGATGGTTAGTGATGTCCAACTGTGAGGTGGAATCATTGGTTGAGGGTTGAGGTGGTTTAGCCTCTAGAAGCCATAATTTGTTTTTGGTTAGTTTATTTTATGATATCCCACATTCATGCTTAGAATATGGTGTGAGGGTGATTGGCTGAAAGAAAGATTTCGTTTAGCCCAATCTATGGTCAGGTGGTATGTGGAAGTCCCTGACTTGGTTGTAAATTCATATGTTAATAACATTTATTCTTCTATTGTGATTCATGTATATAAGTTGGCAATATTATGGATGATTTTCCATGGTCTATATGTTTGTTATTGACCAGTTTTGATGTATAATATCTATGGCTCTTGACACGTTTGATGAATATATGAATGGTTGATGAATGCATGAACTAAAAAATGTTATTGTAGCTATTATTAGAGGGTATTAGACCTAATTGGTGAATCGTAGATAATTTTTAGACCCCTATGTTTAGATATGTATTCGTGACCTATAGATTACATGTTGCCATATGTTTGACGAAATGTATATCATGGTTAGGCTCGGTTAGGTCAAATCCTTGATCAAGTTTTGTGTTATAGGATTTGTCTTTGTGTCATTTATTTTTTGGAAAGTATCATCAAGTTCTTAACAGTGATCTGGAGTCTAGCTCTGAAAAGGTGGCACTGATGCCACAGTTGCAGATTCAGAATTAGGAAATTGGGACTCTAGTCGCCACCTTGCAGACTTATGCATGTGACTCGAGGTCTATAGTTGCATGGATGCAGGATTGTATGGAGTGGTTTTCTAACTCCTAGGGATGATGTAGTTATTGAGGAATGTTAATAAGTTTCTATTTGTTGGACCCAATTTCTTGATTATATCTAGGAGGTCGGGTCATATCATAGTAACTCTTCATCACATATTTACCCGGGTATACTGGTGAACTTGGGTAAATGTTGGAGGAGGGAGTTTCAAAAATACTTCCACATAGACTAAATAAATTGGTGGAAATGATGGTCGGTGTGCCATAAGTCTATGAATTTTTCTACAAAATTGCGAAAGTCCTAAAAATAGTAATGATTATTAACATTTCTAAAGCCTAAATATTGTATAGGGACTAGATCATTTGAAGAAGAAGTGGTCCAAATTATATCATATTACTTATATATTGTGACTATATACCTTCCAATATTTTTCCCTTATCTTTCCTTACTCCAATTCGTTTAATATTTCAGCTCATTAGTTCCATAAAATAGTGACATTGAGGCCATCCCTTGAGCAATTTCTTCTCATTATTCAAGGTATTTTGTATCTTTGGTTCATGGGGGCCACATGCCAACATGTAAGAGGAAAATATAATATAATTTATTTTATTCTTTTCAATCATAAGAGTCACATAATACCATGGAGAAAAACAATATTTCTTACTTTGGATATCTTCTATTTAGGAATTATTATTATTATTATTATTATTATGATTGACACACTCTATTGATGATTCATAATGAAACTTTTTTTTTTTATGATTTCAAATTTTATGCTTTGGGGATAAGAATTAAACATGTTATTTTTATCTCCATATGTTATGCTTCATTAGTTATTTATCCTATGGAGGTGTGAATAATTAAGTTAAAGCATCTTTACTTTTATTTACTCATTTTATGGTTTCAAAATTACCTGATTCTTTCATAGGAAATTTTTCATTTGAAATAAAATAAATTTGTTAATCAAATAGCCATATTTTTTATGTTAAATAATATAGAGTTTGTATTTATTGCAATCTTCATACCATTGTTATAAAAGAAAAAAATGAATATTAATCATTCCAAGAGAGAGGAGTACCATATCTATAAAAATGAAGGGAATTTTCTTTATTCCCAACAAACGCTACTATTAGGATTAACCTTTTTTAGTGGGAAAAATATAATGGAAATAATACTGAGAGGGGGGGTGAATCAGTGTTATCAAACTTTTTCAATTTATACAAATATTTGTAGTTCTGATTAATGAAACTTGTGTATACCTTCTAGACTTATAATTTAATATGTTCTTTAGATTTGGATCATTAATCTGTGTGTCAGAACCATATAGCAGTAAACAGGAACCAGAAAAATAGAGCAACCAATCACACCAAAGAACACAAGATATAAGGTGGAAACCCAATGTGGGTGAAAACCACCTGCTGCAATATGTCTCTATCTTCTTTCAATTAGAAACTTCTTTTTACAATGCTTCTGTACTGGTGTAGTCTTATACCAGCAAGCAGGCTTCAACCTGCAAAACGATACAACCTTCTCTTTACTCTCAAGGACCACGTTTCATGAATTTTCAGACTGGATCCATGAATATCAATCAAACATCAAATAGATCTGCAATTAATCAACTTCCTTGTGAAACTATGAAATCAACAACTTCTCAGAACACAGTACCAATAACCAGACACCAATTCAAAATCCAGAACACAACAGTAACAGAAAAAAGCAGTTAAAACAGATTTCAAGAAAAGTCCGCAACTTCACCAATAAAAACCTGCACACATCCGTGGCTTCTCCATGTCTAATCTGCGGGTCTCCGCGCCCACACTATGTCAGTCCTGCGAAATTCTCACCTACGGTGTGCAAAACCTGTGAACCTCCGCACCTTTTCCTTGATAGACCTGCAGATCTCCACACTTTCTCCTTGTCTGCCCTGCGGTTCTCCGCACCTGCACCGTGTCGCACCTGCGGTCCTGCGGGTATAGATAGTTTTTCAGACTTCAAGTATATCCCAGAATATCATATTTACAGATCTGATCATGCGCCAAGGGGATCTCGACCCATCAGTAGATCCGCCTTATAATGCTCAGGTTTCTCCTTGATTCAGATCCAGCTATCACTCACCAACCTATCACCAGAATTTCAGATCTTACTCTCCTTAAGATATTCAACACATAAGTACCTAGCCAATTGATCTCCTTTCCTTTTTATAGACAAGGCCTTACTCAAACCATGATCCAAAACCATAGAGATCCAATACTAGGGACCCAAAATCTGGGTTCAATATTTTAGATGCAATACCACGGACCAAAACCATAGGATCAAAAACGTCGGACTAAATACCATGGATCAACCATAAAATTTCCCACGTGCACGCGTTTCTCTGCATGAAAGTGTGTGAACTTGACGTCCGCACTTTTTGTTCGGAGAACTTGTGGGTATGTCCGCACCTCTTGTTCGAAGCACCTGTGGGTCCACGACTTTTGTTCGACGCACCTGCGGGTATCTCATTTTCTATCATTTTGAGAGCCTGAACTGTGATTTGTCACCAGAGTGAGTTGCCATCAAGGAAAACACCTGTGCCACAACACCAAAGCTGAGTCATAATGCCAACAATCTCCCCCTTTGGACTTGATGGCAACCCAAAGATCCTCAAAGTCATTCCCCCCCTTTGTCATCAAGGGCAAAGAGTTATGATCCCCCTGAGTACATTCTGAAATCTCTGCTTTGCTGTGCTATCCAAACTCCCCCTGACATATAGGCAAGATCTACAAGAAGATATTCTGCAAAAGAAATCTGACATTATACACCATAACAGCCCTTCCTATCACAAAGGACTCGTACATACAACTCCCAACCAAGTTGGAATATATCAACATTGACTCATCCACCCAACCAAGTGGGGATACATGATAAGCCCATTACATTATCCATCCCAGGCATAGTGGGGCAACCAATATAAGACATAGAGACAAAACATCAACAGCATAATAATGCCAACAATGCACTATTAGAATAATATATGCTCCCCCTGAACCTGTGCCAGCTAGTCTCTGACAAATCCATAAACTAGCGAATGTACATGTATACTCCATATGAAACTCACGTACAACCAACAATTTCTGAACCAGATAAGATTCAATAGCAAGATGATGCATCAACTACCCCCAGCCTTTGTCTGAGGTATTCAAAGGTTTCCCTGGGTAGTGGTTTGGTGATAATATCAGCAACTTGTTCCTTAGAGGGAACATACTCCAATTTGACCTTTTGTTCAAGCACTTGTTCCCAAAGAAAATGATACTTGATTGGTATGTGCTTGGTCTTTGAATGCATGACAGGATTCTTTTAAATACTGATTGCACTTGTATTATCACAAAAGATGGAGATAGCTGGAGTACAAGTGATTTGCATGTCTTGCAATGTTTTGGGTCCCTATAATACTAGTGATTACCCCATTACTATTGTAGTTATACCCCTTATTAATATTTTTGTGCCCCTATTGCCCCCATATTGTTATTACTGTGCCCCATAGAATCCCTCTATTGTTATTTTTGTGGCTTTATATTATTATTGTTAGGTCGGCTGGATTATATTGTGACTCCTTAGACTCCTATATATAGAGAGGTTTTGTCATTTGAATCATCCAAGAATTGTTCATTTATGTAATGTAAAGGAGGTTTCCCACTCGAAGAGGCTGAATTATAAGGCGTTGATCTATCTTTTCTATCTTTTCTTGAGCTGGTTTCATAACATTTGGTATCAGAGCTTTGGATTCTAGGGTTTCGCTGCTCCAAACAGGTCATCGTGGCATTTTCGCTATAACTTTTTTTTGCGACGTTTCAGAAGTTGCAAAAAAAACCCATTTGATAAGAAATCGCGCTGAACCTCAGGTCTGAATTTCAGAGCTTTTTGTGCTATATTTGCGAATATATGATTTGAGGAAGTTGATCTTTTTGCAGACTCCTGAATTACATTCCAAACAGGTGACCTGGGGAAAATCGTCATAACTCTCTCTAGGGATCGGATTGAAATTTCATAAGAAGGTACAGAAAGAGGACGGACTATAGTTTCTTGTATGCATTTTTCAGATCCAAAGGTCGAAACAGTGACTCGTGGCACGTCGTACAAGTTCGCTCTATTGAACTAGTCTATAATCAAGTCACTGTGGGAGATTTCGCATAACTCTTCCTTGGAGAATCCAATTCGGGTCAGACTTGTGGCATTGGAAAGAGGACACAAAGGGCTACTGTAGGTCACAAATTTAGAACTAGATGATCAGAAAGTACAGAGATACATCAAAGGCAATATCGAGCTCCTACAAAGTGAAAAAAGGTGTGTAGATTTTCTTAAATTTTTGCTTAAGCTTGGTTTGAAAATTTATTTTGAAGGAATTCAAAGGGCATAATAGAGCATTATTATCGATAACTGATGTCCCGAGGAAAGAAAATGCAAACACCTAGTAAGGAACCTGAAAGCTCTAGCATGACTCATGAAGAAGAAGAAGAAATGCTATATGATATATCAAAATTACAAGAACAAGTGCAACAAGTGTCACTTGCACAAAAAGCAACAGAATCTAAAATGGATGGTTTAAGGAAAGATGTAGAAGCTAAGATGGATGGTTTAAAGAAAGGTGTAGGAGCTAAGATGGATTGTTTAAAGAAAGGCGTAGAAGCTAAAATTGATGGCATGGATGATAAGATGGAAGAATTGAAGATAAATATGAATAAGTTGCTACAAGAAATGGTCACTAAGGGTGAAAGGGTACTAAAGGAAACTCATGATGAGAACAAAAGAAATGTTAATCATGATTCCATAGACTCTAATGTTGGATCAAAGACTCACCATATTCCAAAAATCGATATGAGGAAGTTTGATGGCAAGGATCCCGCCACATGGATATTACAGATGGAGCAATTCTTCGATCTCAATAATGTGCAAAACACACAAAAGGTACGTATGGCAACTTTATATTTGGAACCAAATCAGTTTGTATGGTATCAATGGCTTTGCTCTCGTAAACAATTTATCACTTGGGCAATTTTTACGAAGAATTGATAGCACATTATGAGGATACAAAAAGCAACACTTTTTTTAGCCAATTGATAAGTCTCAAACAAAAGGGTTCAATAATGGAGCACATTGAGGAGTTCCAAAAATTGAACATAAGGGTAAAAGATATTCCAGAGGAGCATAGGATTGATGTGTTCATAGGGTCTTTAAAGGATAATATCCAACATGATGTTCGCCTTTGGGAACCTGATTCATTAGAGAAGGCATTCAGGTTAGCAAGAAAAATGGAAAGCAAAATTATGGCAACCAGGAAGCATACCACTCACAACTATAAAGACGGAAGTGTTTTTGCCCCTAGTCTTCCACAACCTATAAGGTTGACACCACAACAATTGGAAGAAAAAAGAGCAAAAGGGCTTTGTTACAGTTGTGATAGCAAATACACTAAAGGTCATAAGTGTGCTGAGAAGAAATTATTCTACATAGATTGTGAAGAGGAAGAAGAAAAGGAGCAAGAAAGGTCAAAAGAAGAGGATATACTCCAGGAACAAAGCCTAGATGAAGAAAAAATAAATCCGACCATATCTTGTAATGCATTGGCGGGAATTACCACTCCTCAAACCATCAAGATAGAAGGACAAATCAAGAAGAAAAAGGTAATAGTGTTGATTGATTCAGGAAGCACCCACAATTTTATTCATTGTAAGGTAGCAAAAGAATTGAATTGCTTCCTATATCCAGCACCAGAGTGTCAAGTGATGATTGCAAATGGAGGAACAATAAATTGCTCTGGAAAGTGCCATAATATCAAGCTATCCATGGGAGAATATGTATTGACTAGCCCAATGCTTTCCATTCCAATGGGAGGTGTTGATGTTGTACTAGGAGTCCAATGGCTACAATCCTTGGGTACAATAGCTTTTAATTTTCAAGAACTTTTCATCAAATTTTCTATGGAAGGAAAGGAAGTTGAATTAAGGGGTATTGCAGGGAAACCAGGAAAGATAATCAGCTCTAATGGTATGACAAAGCTTCTAAAAAAGGAGCAAAGAGGTGTAATTGCACAATTATGTTCGCTAGATGTTTCCACATTGGAATCATCTATTTCTCCAGATCTCCAAAAAGTCCTGGACAATCATTCCAAGGTATTTGAGACTCCCAAAGGTCTCCCACCTATGCGTGATCATGATCATGCTATTCATCTGATTCCAGGAAGTGTTCCTCCAAACATCAGGCCGTACAGATATCCCTATGTCCAAAAGAGTGAAATTGAACGTATGGTTGCAGAAATGCTAGAGGCTGGTATAATTCAACCGAGTCAAAGTTCTTTCTCTGCTCCAGTAGTATTGGTGCACAAGAAGGATGGATCATGGCGCATGTGTCCGGATTATAGGGAGCTCAACAAGCTCACTATTAAAGATAAGTTCCCCATTCCTGTCATTGATGAATTACTGGATGAATTGCATGGATCAATTTACTTCACCAAGTTGGATCTTCGTTCAGGATATCATCAAATCAGAATGAAGACTGAAGACATTCCGAAAACAACATTTAGAACTCATGAGGGTCATTATGAATTTTTGGTCATGCCTTTTGGCCTTACCAATGCACCTTCAACATTTCAAGGTTTGATGAATTCAATTTTCAAACCATTCCTTAGAAAATTTGTGTTAGTATTTTTTGATGATATACTAATCTACAGCAAGTCTTGGAAGGATCATGTTGAACATGTTGACAGGGTGCTACAACTATTGGAGGAGAAACAATTATATGCAAAAAGATCCAAATGTTTCTTTGGAGTCCAGGAGGTGGAATATCTGGGTCATATTGTATCTCATGAAGGAGTTAAGGTAGACCCTAGCAAAATTAAAGCCATTAAGGAATGGAAAATCCCCACATCCATAAAGCATCTGCGAGGATTTCTCGGGTTGACAGGGTATTATCGCAAGTTTGTTAAGAATTATGGGAGAATAGCAGCACCTCTAACAACATTATTGAAGAAAGATGCATTTTCATGGACTCCAAAAGCAACAAAGGCCTTTGAACATCTTAAAGAGGCAATGTGCCAAGCACCAGTCTTAGCTACACCGGACTTCACAAAAACCTTTATTGTGGAATGTGATGCTTCAGGAAATGGAATTGGTGTTGTTCTAATGCAAGATGAAAGACCCATTGCTTTTGAAAGTCGTCCAATCAAGGGAAAGTTTTTAAGCAAAGCTATTTATGAGAAGGAAATGTTGGCAATACTCCATGCACTTAAGAAATGGCGACCCTACCTAATGGGAAGACACTTCAAGGTAAAAACGGATCATGATAGCCTTAAATACTTTTTAGAACAAAGATTATCCTCTGAAGAGCAACAAAAGTGGGTCACAAAGATGTTGGGTTATGACTTTGAAATCATCTACAAAAAAGGGAAGCAAAATGTGGTGGCAGATGCACTCTCAAGAAAGGATGAGGATGTGGAAGCATTGTTGTGTGCCATTTCTATTATCCAACCAGATTGGATAAATGAAGCAAGGGAGGAATGGAAGAATGACGAAGAAGTGTGGGCACTTATTCAAAAGTTACAACAAGATTCCAGTACGTTTGATACATTTAGCTGGCAAAATGATTCGTTATGGTACAAAGATCGCTTATACCTCTGTAAGAATTCCCAGCTAAAAAAAAAGATTCTTATGGAATTGCACACTTCTCCCTTAGGAGGGCACTCAGGATTTTTAAAAACTTACCACAGGGTTAAGAAGGAATTTTTTTGGGATGGCCTTAAATCAGATATTCAAAAGTTTGTGGCGGAATGTTTGGTTTGCCAACAAAATAAAGTTGAAACAATTAAGACACCGGGTCTATTACAACCTTTATCCATTCCAAGCCAACGTTGGGAGGAGGTTTCAATGGATTTTATCACAGGTTTACCCAAGTCTGAGGGAAAGAGTGTCATCATGGTGGTAGTTGACAGACTTACCAAGTATGCACACTTTTGTGCATTATCACATCCATTTAAAGCCAGTACAGTTTCTACTGCATTTATGGAAACAATTCAAAAGCTACATGGAAACCCAAAGATTATTGTAAGTGACAGAGATCCCATTTTCACTGGAAATTTTTGGACAAAATTATTTTCTTGTCTTGGTACTCAGTTAGCTCATAGCTCATCTTATCATCCTCAATCTGATGGGAAAACTGAGATAGTAAACAAATGTTTGGAAGGATATCTTCGTTGCTTTGTATCTGATAAACAGACACAATGGGTCAAATGGTTTCCTCTGGCTGAATGGTGGTATAACACTTCCTTCCATACAGCAACAAAAATGACCCCATTTATGGCACTTTATGGGTATCAACCACCATCCATCACATCATATTTAAGAGAAAATTCTAAGGTTCAGGCAGTGGAACATCACATCGAACATCAACAACAAGTCCTCCAACTCTTAAAGGATAACCTCGTGTTGGCACAGAATAGAATGAAACAACAGGCAGATCAACATCGCAGTGAAAGAAGTTTTGATGTAGGTGATTGGGTATTCCTACGGCTACAACCATATAAGCAAATGTCCCTCAAGCAAGCTAAGAAGGATAATAAATTATCACCAAAGTATTATGGTCCATACAAGGTGTTGCAAAAGATTGGTACTATGGCATACAAATTGGAGCTTCCTGCAGCTTCTCGATTGCACCCAGTTTTCCATGTTTCATGTTTAAAGAAGGTTATAGGCGACAAGCTCCTAGTTCAAACAATATTGCTAGAACTTGACGAGGAAGGAAAAATTATATTGGAACCGGAAGCAGTCACAGAAACAAGAACTCGACAGCTACGAAATCGATCAATTTCAGAGTATCTTATCAAGTGGAAGAACTTATCCGCTGAAGATTCCACATGGGAGGATGAGAATTTTATGCAGAAGTATCCAGAACTACTCAAGCGTTGAGGACAACACTTTTTTGAAGGAGAGGGGCATGTTGGGTCCCTATAATACTAGTGATTACCCCATTACTATTGTAGTTATACCCCTTATTAATATTGTTGTGCCCCTATTGCCCCCATATTGTTATTACTGTGCCCCATAGAATCCCTCTATTGTTATTTTTGTGGCTTTATATTATTATTGTTAGGTCGGCTGGATTATATTGTGACTCCTTAGACTCTTATATATAGAAAGGAGGTTTTGTCATTTGAATCATCCAAGAATTGTTCATTTATGTAATGTAAAGGAGGTTGCCCCTCGAAGAGGCTGAATTATAAGGTGTTGATCTATCTTTTCTATCTTTTCTTGAGCTGGTTTCATAACACAATGTTTGCATCATCCAAAGGTGTTGTGTGCAGCAAGATGCAGCAGCTACATATTCTGCTTCAGCTGTAGCTAATGCAATAGAGCTTTGTTTCTTGCTGAACCAAGGTACTAATCTAGGACCCATGAAGAATGCACCACCACTAGTGCGTTTCCTGTCATCCACGCTCCCTGCCCAATTCGCATCTGTGTATGCATGAAGTGTGAGGTCTGTACATCTAGGATACCATAAGCCATAGTTTTGAGTTCCTTGAAGATACTTGAAGATTCTCTTAACTGCCTGAAGATGAGTTTCCTTTGCATTTGCCTGAAACCTTCCAACTATTCCCACTGCATGCATAATGTCCGGTCGGGTACCTGTTAGATAGAGCAGACTACCAATCATGGATCTATAGGTTGGTTGATGTACGGTTTTTGATTCATCATTCGCGCTGAGGCTGCATCCTGTCACCATAGGGGTTCATACTGGTTTCGAATCCTCCATCCCATATTTCTTCAAGATCTGCTTGAGATACTTGGTTTGTGATAGAAAAATATCGTCTTTGTTTTGTTGGACCTCCAAACCAAGGAAATATGTGAGCTCAACATGCATGGACATTTGAAACTCCTTTTGCATCACCAAGGAAAAATTTTGACTCATGCCTTCTTCATTGCTGCCAAAGATGATATCATAAACATACACAACAAGTATTAGCAATTTCTCATTGTGAACCTTTATATATAGATTGCCACCAGTTGATCCTTTTATAAAGCCTTGTTGATGGAGGTACTTATCCAACCGATAATACCATGCCCTAGGAGCCTATTTAAGGCCATAGAGAGCCTTTTTGTGTCTGCATACAAGATTTGGATAATTTCCAAGAATGAACCCATCTGGTTGTTCAATATATACTTCTTCATCCAAGTCTCCATTCAGGAAAGCAGACTTCACGTCCATTTGAAATACTTTGAACTTCTGAAAGCTAGATAGAGCAAGGAATATCCTTATAGCCTCAAGTCTGGCAACTGGTGCAAATGTGTCTTCAAAGTCTATGCCTTCTTGTTGTGCATACCCTTTACAAACCAGTCTTGCCTTGTTTCTAATCACATCCCCATTTTCATTCAGCTTATTTTTGAAAATCCATTTTTTCCATATGACATTTTTATCTTTTGGTCTAGGAACCAACTCCCAAGTGTTATTCCTTTCGATCTGCTCAAGTTCTTCATCCATTGCCTTGACCCAACATTCATATTTGCATGCTTCTCTTACATCTTGTGGTTTAGTGGAGGAGAGTAATGCCAAATAACTTGGAGCTTCTGCAATTGTTCTTCTTGTTTGTGTACCTGCCTCTTTCTGCCCCAAAATTTGAGATTCTGGATGATTCTTCTGAACGTACCTAGATGGAGTTTTTTCTTCTATCCTTATCTGTTCTTCTGGTTCCTCATGGGTTTCTTCTTCATCATGAATCTGATTTGATGTTGATGGATAGTCCTCATCATCTTCGAAATCTTCAGATCTTACCTGCCTAGGAGTGTTTTCTTCATCAACCACTAGATCAATACTTTCAACAATTTTTCCAAGCCTTTTATTGTATCACTTGTAAGCTTTTCTATGGGGAGAGTAACCAAGGAGAATGCCTTCATTTGCTCTAGGTTCAAACTTGCCAAGATTTTCATCAGTATTTTTGATATAGCTTTTGCTTCCAAAAATTTTGAAATATTTTACCGTAGGAGCCTTACCATACTAGAGCTCATGAGGAGTTTGAGTGCTATTCACTCGGATGCTTGTCTTGTTGAAAATAACAACTGCAGCAAATGCGGCTTCACCCTAGAAAGTTGCGAGAGTTCCAGATTCATCCATCATAGCACGAGCCATTTGTTGAACTGTTTTGTTCATCCTTTCCACTACTCCATTTTGCTGAGGAGTCCTTACAGTAGAGAATTCCATTCTTATTCCATGTTCTTTGTTATGAAACCAGCTCACAAAAAGATAGAAAAGAGAGATCCACGCCTTAGAATTCAGCCTCTTCGAGGGGGCAACCTCCTTTACATTACATAAATGAACAATTCTTGGATGATACAAATGACAAAACCTCCTTTCTATATATAGGAGTCTAAGGAGTCACAATATAATCCAGCCGACCTAACAATAATAATATAAAGCCACAAAAATAACAATAGAGGGATTCTATGGGGCACAGAAATAACAATATGGGGTAATAGGGGCACAACAATATAAATAAGGGGTATAACTACAATAGTAATGGGGTAATCACTAGTATTATAGGGACCCAACATGCCCCTCTCCTTCAAAAAAGTGTTGTCCTCAACGCTTGAGTAGTTCTGGATACTTCTGCATAAAATTCTCATCCTCCCATGTGGAATCTTCAGCGGATAAGTTCTTCCACTTGATAAGATACTCTGAAATTGATCGATTTCGTAGCTGTCGAGTTCTTGTTTCTGTGACTGCTTCCGGTTCCAATATAATTTTTCCTTCCTCGTCAAGTTCTGGCAATATTGTTTGAACTGGGAGCTTGTCGCCTATAACCTTCTTTAAACATGAAACATGGAAAACTGGGTGCAATCGAGAAGCTGCAGGAAGCTCCAATTTGTATGCCATAGTACCAATCTTTTGCAACACCTTGTACGGACCATAATACTTTGGTGATAATTTATTATCCTTCTTAGCTTGCTTTAGGGACATTTGCTTATATGGTTGTAGCCGTAGGAATACCCAATCACCTACATCAAAACTTCTTTCACTGCGATGTTGATCTGCCTGTTGTTTCATTCTATTTTGTGCCAACACGAGGTTATCCTTTAAGAGTTGGAGGACTTGTTGTTGATGTTCGATGTGATGTTCCACTGCCTGAACCTTAGAATTTTCTCTTAAATATGATGTGATGGATGGTGGTTGATACCCATAAAGTGCCATAAATGGGGTCATTTTTGTTGCTGTATGGAAGGAAGTGTTATACCACCATTCAGCCAGAGGCAACCATTTGACCCATTGTGTCTGTTTATCAGATACAAAGCAACGAAGATATCCTTCCAAACATTTGTTTACTATCTCAGTTTGCCCATCAGATTGAGGATGATAAGATGAGCTATGAGCTAACTGAGTACCAAGACAAGAAAATAATTCTGTCCAAAAATTTCCAGTGAAAATGGGATCTCTGTCACTTACAATAATCTTTGGGTTTCCATGTAGCTTTTGAATTGTTTCCATAAATGCAGTAGAAACTGTACTGGCTTTAAATGGATGTGATAATGCACAAAAGTGTGCATACTTGGTAAGTCTGTCAACTACCACCATGATGACACTCTTTCCCTCAGACTTGGGTAAACCTGTGATAAAATCCATTGAAACCTCCTCCCAACGTTGGCTTGGAATGGATAAAGGTTGTAATAGACCCGGTGTCTTAATTGTTTCAACTTTATTTTGTTGGCAAACCAAACATTCCGCCACAAACTTTTGAATATCTGATTTAAGGCCATCCCAAAAAAATTCCTTCTTAACCCTGTGGTAAGTTTTTAAAAATCCTGAGTGCCCTCCTAAGGGAGAAGTGTGCAATTCCATAAGAATCTTTTGTTTTAGCTGGGAATTCTTACAGAGGTATAAGCGATCTTTGTACCATAACGAATCATTTTGCCAGCTAAATGTATCAGAAGTACTGGAATCTTGTTGTAGCTTTCGAATAAGTGCCCACACTTCTTCGTCATTCTTCCATTCCTCCCTTGCTTCGTTTATCCAATCTGGTTGGATAATAGAAATGGCACACAACAATGCTTCCACATCCTCATCCTTTCTTGAGAGTGCATCTGCCACCACATTTTGCTTCCCTTTTTTGTAGATGATTTCAAAGTCATAACCCAACATCTTTGTGACCCACTTTTGTTGCTCTTCAGAGGATAATCTTTGTTCTAAAAAGTATTTAAGGCTATCATGATCCGTTTTTACCTTGAAGTGTCTTCCCATTAGGTAGGGTCGCCATTTCTTAAGTGCATGGAGTATTGCCAACATTTCCTTCTCATAAATAGCTTTGCTTAAAAACTTTCCCTTGATTGGACGACTTTCAAAAGCAATGGGTCTTTCATCTTGCATTAGAACAGCACCAATTCCATTTCCTGAAGCATCACATTCCACAATAAAGGTTTTTGTGAAGTCCGGTGTAGCTAAGACCGGTGCTTGGCACATTGCCTCTTTAAGATGTTCAAAGGCCTTTGTTGCTTCCGGAGTCCATGAAAATGAATCTTTCTTCAATAATGTTGTTAGAGGTGCTGCTATTCTCCCATAATTCTTAACAAACTTGCGATAATACCCTGTCAACCCAAGAAATCCTCGCAGATGCTTTATGGATGTGGGGATTTTCCATTCCTTAATGGCTTTAATTTTGCTAGGGTCTACCTTAACTCCTTCATGAGATACAATATGACCCAAATATTCCACCTCCTGGACTCCAAAGAAACATTTGGATCTTTTTGCATATAATTGTTTCTCCTCCAATAGTTGTAGCACCCTGTCAACATGTTCAACATGATCCTTCCAAGACTTGCTGTAGATTAGTATATCATCAAAAAATACTAACACAAATTTTCTAAGGAATGGTTTGAAAATTGAATTCATCAAACCTTGAAATGTTGAAGGTGCATTGGTAAGGCCAAAAGGCATGACCAAAAATTCATAATGACCCTCATGAGTTCTAAATGCCGTTTTCGGAATGTCTTCAATCTTCATTCTGATTTGATGATATCCCGAACGAAGATCCAACTTGGTGAAGTAAATTGATCCATGCAATTCATCCAGTAATTCATCAATGACAGGAATGGGGAACTTATCTTTAATAGTGAGCTTGTTGAGCTCCCTATAATCTGGACACATGCGCCATGATCCATCCTTCTTGTGCACCAATACTACTGGAGCTGAGAAAGAACTTTGACTCGGTTGAATTATACCAGCCTCTAGCATTTCTGCAACCATACGTTCAATTTCACTTTTTTGGACATAGGGATATCTGTACGGCCTGATGTTTGGAGGAACACTTCCTGGAATCAGATGAATAGCATGATCATGATCACGCATAGGTGGGAGACCTTTGGGAGTCTCAAATACCTTGGAATGATTGTCCAGGACTTTTTGGAGATCTGGAGAAATAGATGATTCCAATGTGGAAACATCTAGCGAACATAATTGTGCAATTACACCTCTTTGCTCCTTTTTTAGAAGCTTTGTCATGCCATTAGAGCTGATTATCTTTCCTGGTTTCCCTGCAATACCCCTTAATTCAACTTCCTTTCCTTCCACAGAAAATTTCATGAAAAGTTCTTGAAAATTAAAAGCTATTGTACCCAAGGATTGTAGCCATTGGACTCCTAGTACAACATCAGCACCTCCCATTGGAATGGAAAGCATTGGGCTAGTCAATACATATTCTCCCATGGATAGCTTGATATTATGGCACTTTCCAGAACAATTTATTGTTCCTCCATTTGCAATCATCACTTGACACTCTGGTGCTGGATATAGGAAGCAATTCAATTCTTTTGCTACCCTACAATGAATAAAATTGTGGGTGCTTCCTGAATCAATCAACACTATTACCTTTTTCTTCTTGATTTGTCCTTCTATCTTGATGGTTTGAGGAGTGGTAATTCCCGCCAATGCATTACAAGATATGGTCGGATTTATTTGTTCTTCATCTAGGCTTTGTTCCTGGAATATATCCTCTTCTTTTGACCTTTCTTGCTCCTTTTCTTCTTCCTCTTCACAATCTATGTAGAATAATTTCTTCTCAGCACACTTATGACCTTTTGTGTATTTGCTATCACAATTGTAACAAAGCCCTTTTGCTCTTTTTTCTTCCAATTGTTGTGGTGTCAACCTTGTAGGTTGTGGAAGACTATGGGCAACAACACTTCCGTCTTTATAGTTGTGAATGGTATGCTTCCTAGTTGCCATAATTTTGCTTTCCATTTTTCTTGCTAACCTGAATGCCTTCTCTAATGAATCAGGTTCCCAAAGGCGCACATCATGTTGGATATTATCCTTTAAAGACCCTATGAACACATCAATCCTATGCTCCTCTGGAATATCTTTTACCCTTATGTTCAATTTTTGGAACTCCTCAATGTGCTCCATTATTGAACCCTTTTGTTTGAGACTTATCAATTGGCTAAAAAAAGTGTTGCTTTTTGTATCCTCATAATGTGCTATCAATTCTTCCGTAAAAATTGCCCAAGTGATAAATTGTTTACGAGAACAAAGCCATTGATACCATACAAACTGATTTGGTTCCAAATATAAAGTTGCCATACGTACCTTTTGTGTGTTTTGCACATTATTGAGATCGAAGAATTGCTCCATCTGTAATATCCATGTGGCGGGATCCTTGCCATCAAACTTCCTCATATCGATTTTTGGAACATGGTGAGTCTTCGATCCAACATTAGAGTCTATGGAATCATGATTAACATTTCTTTTGTTCTCATCATGAGTTTCCTTTAGTACTCTTTCACCCTTAGTGACTATTTCTTGTAGCAACTTATCCATCTTATCATCCATGCCATCAATTTTAGCGTCCATGCCATTCACCTTAGCTTCCATGCCATCCATCTTAGCTTCTACACCTTTCTTTAAACCATCCATCTTAGCTTCTACATCTTTCCTTAAACCATCCATTTTAGATTCTGTTGCTTTTTGTGCAAGTGACATTTGTTGCACTTGTTCTTGTAATTTTGATATATCATGTAGCATTTCTTCTTCTTCTTCATGAGTCATGCTAGAGCTTTCAGGTTCCTTACTAGGTGTTTGCATTTTCTTTCCTCGGGGCATCAGTTACTGATAATAATTCTCTATTATGCCCTTTGAATTCCTTCAAAATAAATTTTCAAACCAAGCTTAGCAAAAATTTAAGAAAATCTACAAACCTTTTTTCACTTTGTAGAAGCTCGATATTGCCTCTGATGTATCTCTGTACTTTCTAATCATCTAGTTCTGAATTTGTGACCTGTAGTAGCCCTCTATGTCCTCTTTCCAATGCCACAAGTCTGACCCAAATTGGATTCTCCAAGGAAGAGTTATGCGAAATCTCCCACAGTGACTTGATTATAGACTAGTTCAGTAGAGCGAACTTGTACGACGTGCCACGTGTCACTGTTTCAACCTTTGACTCTAAAAAATATATAAAAGAAAACTATAGTCCGTCCTCTTTTTGTACCTTCTTACGAAATTTCAATCCGATGCTCAGAAAGAAAGTTATGACGATTTTCCCCAGGTCACCTGTTTTGAGTGTAATTCAGGAGTCTGCAAAAAGACCAACTTCCTCAGATCATATCTCCGAAAATATCGGGAAAAAAACTCTGAAATTCGGATCCAAGGTTCAGCGCGATTTCTTCTCAAATGGGTTTTTTTTGTGACTTCTGAAACGTCACAGAAAAAAAGTTATAGCAAAAATGCCACGATGACCTGTTTGGAGCAACGAAACCCTAGAATCCAAAGCTCTGATACCATATGTTATGAAACCAGCTCACAAAAAGATAGAAAAGAGAGATCCACGCCTTAGAATTCAGCCTCTTCGAGGGGGCAACCTCCTTTACATTACATAAATTAACAATTCTTGGATGATACAAATGACAAAACCTCCTTTCTATATATAGGAGTCTAAGGAGTCACAATATAATCCAGCTGACCTAACAATAATAATATAAAGCCACAAAAATAATAATAGAGGGATTCTATGGGGCACAGAAATAAAAATATGTGGGTAATAGGGGCACAACAATATAAATAAGGGGTGTAACTACAATAGTAATGGGGTATCACTAGTATTATAGGGACCCAACATTCTTCACAAAAATCGAAAAATTCATTTGAGGTAAACTCTCGACCTCTATAAGACCTGAAGCATTTAATTTTGTGATCTGATTCGTTTTCAACCAAGGCTTTGAAAGATTTGAATTTTTCGAAGGCTTCGTCTTTGTGCTTCATAAGTCCTATCCAACACATCCTGGAAAAATTGTCAATGAATAATATAAAGTATTCTTCTCCTCGAGGTGACCCTTTCCTAGATGGACCACATACATCAGTATGGACAATTTCAAGTGGCCTACTAGCTGATCCTTCCTTCTCAGGGAAGTTAGTTCTAGTTTGCTTACCAAACTGACATGATTTTCATATTGAATTGTCTGGTATTCTGATGTCTGGAAGACCACGAATTGCCTGGTATTTGCATGCTTTCATTATTTGTGAGAAGCTTAGATGCCCCAATCTCCGGTGCCATAGCCAGTGTTCATCATTCCTATTTAGATAGCATTGATGTTTCCCTTCTTTGAATATGTATAAATTATTTGGAGTTCTTATGCCTTTGATCACTGTTTTTCCTGTATCAAGATCACGAGCACTACATCCATTTGATCGAAATATTACCTCAGTTCCTTGATCGCACATCTGACTGAAACTCAATAGGTTATGCTTTAAGCCATCAAAATACATAACATTTCCAGCTTTGACCTTTTCTTTCAACTGAATAGAACCTTTACCTTTTATGAGCGCAGGGGTGTCATTTCCAAATGAGACCTTCTTCTCCTTCTCTAAGGCACTATATGACTGCAGTTTTTCCTTATCACCCGTCATATGTTTCGAACATCCACTGTCGATGTACCATTGATTTTCCTACCCTTCCACATATAAGGCTATACCGCATCTTTCTGGTTGCGGTTCTTTCATTCTCCATGTTTTGGCACTTAAGGCTTGTTCCTTCTGAGTTGGTTGCCGAAACCTGCTCCTGCATTCAGAATCTTCATGACCGAAGTTGTTACAAATAGAACATTCAATTTCATTTTCAAGGGCAGAAAAGTTATTGTAGGTCCCTTTCGTGATCTTAGTCATACTTCTTTGTTTTTGAGCTTCTCTAGTCATGATTGTCTTATAGGAAACACATTGAGCTGCTTTGTGACCAAAGTTATGACAAGAGAAACATTGGCCATTGAAGAAACTCTTGTGATTATCAAATATACCAGCCAAATGATTGTAGTTTCTATTGACATCCATTCTTGAGGCAAATTGAGAAGATCTTACCTGTGGCTGGTTGTAGCTTCTGTTCATTCTTAAAGTAGATTGCCCCCGATTTACTTGGTAGTCTTTGCTCATTCTTGAGGTAAATTGTCCTTGATTTTCCTGGTGAGCAGCATTGTGCCTTTGCTGTTGATTGTCAATCTTTTCACTTCTCCTTGCTGCATCAATATTAATTTTTGGAGGTGGATGGCTTCTGCGCTTGAGATGATTCTTCATTATATCCCAGACCTGTCTTGATTAGTGGAGAACGCTGCAGTTTGATAATCTCATGTAAAGTTTCAGATCCTTTAGTAAATCTAAGATTAAGAGCTTTTGTTTTCTCAATCTCTTTTCTAAGTCCCACAATTTCACATTCTAACTTTTCATGATGTTTTTCCTCTTCAGCAAGTTGGAATTGCAGAGTATCTATGATCATATTCTTTTCTTCTAAGCAAATTTTGAGTTTATAAATCTCTTCATAAAGACATTCTTCATCTATAGCATCCAAGAAATCATCATCTTCAAATGCCACTAAAATTCTATAATTATTACCTTTTTCATCTTCATCACTATTTGAAAGTCCATCACTGTCTTCATGAGTGTAATAGCTTTTCTTATTTACACTCTGTTTCTTGTTCCATCTAACAGGTTCCTTACCTTTGTCAAGCTTATCTTTATGAGGACACTTGGCAGCATAGTGACCAACTCTTCCACAAGTAAAGCATTTGAAACGTAACTTACCTCTGAATCTTCCAGCACCCCGTTGAAGGTTCTCGACAAAATTTGATTCTTTCTCTTCTTCTGACATATGTCCTGACTCATAGTAATCTCGTTTTCCTGAAGCCTTGAATGCAACTTCTCTCCTGTCTGATGGTCCTCCTTTCCTAATTTCGTAAGCAGCTAGAATTCCGTGTAGCTGTGACATGGTAAGGTTCTGTAGATTCTGTTTTTGTTCTATTGCAGAAACTTTTGATTCAAACTTAGAGGACAAAGATCTTAGAACCTTTTCAACTACAACAACCTCTTTTATTTCTTCACCCAATTTTTTCATACAATTAACAATCTCATCTATACGTAGGAAATAGTTAGCCACACTTTCATTATTGTGCATTCTGAGATTTTCATAGTGAATTCTAAGGGTTTGAAGTTTTGCTCGTTTTACCTGTTCATCTCCTTCATAGCTTAGAACGATCTTGTCCCATATTTATTTTGTGGTTTTATACTGCATAACCTTGACGAATTCTGATTGAGATAGACATCCTAATAGAGTGTTGACGGCCTTTGCATTTTTTTCATACTGCTTCTTACCAGTCGGATCTGTAGGAGTTGCTGATGGAAAAGTGTACCCTATATCTATGATATCCCAGACTTCTGTACCAAGAGATTGAAGATAGGCTGTGACTCTTACCTTCCAGTAGACGAAGTTGGTCCCATCAAAAATTGGTGGCCTGATCGATGCTTCTCTCTCGTAGCTACTCATGATGATAGATCTTCCTTCAAGCGATCAAGCTTCTTCTGAAGGACCTGCTCTGATACCAATTGTTGGAAATAATACTGAGAGGGGGGGTGAATCAGTATTATCAAACTCTTTTCAATTTATACAAATATTTGTAGTTCTGATTAATGAAACTTGTGTATACCTTCTAGACTTATAATTTAATATGTTCTTTAGATGTGGATCATTAATCTGTGTGTCAGAACCATATAGCAGTAAACAGGAACCAGAAAAATAGAGCAACCAATCACACCAAAGAACACAAGATATAAGGTGGAAACCCAATGTGGGTGAAAACCACCTGCTGCAATATGTCTCTATCTTCTTTCAATTAGAAACTTCTTTTTACAATGCTTCTGTACTGGTGTAGTCTTATACCAGCAAGAAGGCTTCAACCTGCAAAACGATACAACCTTCTCTTTACTCTCAAGGACCACGTTTCATGAATTTTCAGACTGGATCCATGAATATCAATCAAACATCAAATAGATCTGCAATTAATCAACTTCCTTGTGAAACTATGAAATCAACAACTTCTCAGAACACAGTACCAATAACCAGACACCAATTCAAAATCCAGAACACAACAGTAACAGAAAAAAGCAGTTAAAACAGATTTCAAGAAAAGTCCGCAACTTCACCAATAAAAACCTGCACACATCCGTGGCTTCTCCATGTCTAATCTGCGGGTCTCCGCGCCCACACTATGTCAGTCCTGCGAAATTCTCACCTACGGTGTGCAAAACCTGTGAACCTCCCCACCTTTTCCTTGATAGACCTGCAGATCTCCACACTTTCTCCTTGTCTGCCCTGCGGTTCTCCGCACCTGCACCGTGTCGCACCTGCGGTCCTGCGGGTATAGATAGTTTTTCAGACTTCAAGTATACCCCAGACTATCAGATTTACAGATCTGATCATGCGCCAAGGGGATCTCGAACCATCAGTAGATACGCCTTATAATGCTCAGGTTTCCCCTTGATTCAGATCCAGCTATCACCCACCAACCTATCACCATAATCTCAGATCTTGCTCTCCTTAAGATATTCAACACATAAGTTCCTAGCCAATTGCTCTCCTTTCCTTTTTATAGACAAGGCCTTACTCAAACCATGGTCGAAAACCATAGAGATCCAATACTAGGGACCCAAGACCTGGGTTCAATATTTTAGATGCAATACCACGGACCAAAACCATAGGATCAAAAACATCGGACTAAATACCATGGATCAACCATAAAATTTCCCACGTGCGTGCGTTTCTCTGCATGAAAGTGTGTGAACTTGACGTCCGCACTTTTTGTTCTGAGAACCTACGGGTATGTCCGCACCTCTTGTTCAAAGCACCTGCAGGTCCGCGGCTTTTGTTTGGCGCACCTGCGAGTATCTCATTTTCTATCATTTTGAGAGCCTGAACTGTGATTTGTCACCAGAGTGAGTTGCCATCAAGGACAACACCTGTGCCATAGCGCCAAACCTGAGTCATAATGCCAACAAAATGTGTTAATATGTTCATAATTTTATTTGGTTCTTCCTTATTACCTCTTAATTGAATTAAAAGACAACTTTATTTACCAATTGTAATATCGTTTCTTTTATTTACTTGATAGATTTAGTGTTCTTTGTATATTTGAATTGCATTACCTTGGATACTTGTATTTTCAAGGATAAAGTGAGGAGAAAAATCATCATTTGGAGCTTGCTAGGACTCTAACATATTGGTTAGATTTATCAAATCTTATAGCCTCTCCTTTATTCAAACACATTTTTTCCCCTCTCTATATTTATTTTGGTACTTCATTTCTTTCTTCATTCATTAGTCTGGGTTCATGTACATTTTGGAATCATTTCTTAATGAGAAAATCGAGAATTAAATAAAGTATCACTTAAAATTAATCAGAACCCGAGGTGAAAATTAATACATTATAATGTGCATCTTGTTTCTTTTAAATTTTTCCCTTTTTTGTATTTTTAGATTCATTTATTGGGCCTCAATTCCACTCCCTTCTTACTCTTATTAATTTATTCATAGTGGAGTATCCACTATGTGGTAGTAATTTTCTTCACTTTAGCCTTTGTTCTATATTTTGGCAAGTCCATTGGGGATTTCTTGTAAACCATAATATTTTTAAATTATGTAGTTTCCTTCCTTTCCATCTCTTTGTTCTCTTATGTTTTTGGTTGAATTTTTCCCTAGGTCCCTTTGCCATACGATATTTTATCTAGATTACCATATATCTTTTCATATAAGAAGCTCAAATTTGAACATTCTTATGCAAATAAATATGTTGAACATGGATCAATTTTTTTTTTACTAATTTTCCCATCAAGGGCATCCCTATATAGCTAAGTTATATACAATCATTTCCTCTAGTGTTTCTTACTCAACCTATATTTATTGTATCCTCTCATCCTTTCTCCATAAGCCAAGTGTGCCCTATATGTTTTCTATCTCCACCTTCAAAATCAATGCATAAATCTAATATGAACTATGTATTTCGTGTAATTATGTCCCTTCCCTTTAGCCAAGTGAATATGTAACTTACTACCCATATTGTCCATGTATACACATAACATGACCCAATAGTATTTAGTATGAACCATGTAGTATGAACTAGGAATTTCATGTAATCATCTCCCTTCCCTTTAGCCAATTGAATATGTAACTTATTACCCATCTTGTCCATGTATACACATAACATGACCCAATATGTCGAACATGTGTCAAATTCCTACCCTATATCAATACTTATTTTCAATATTAAGATATGATCTTAAAAATAATAGGGCCCTCCTATGACAGCCTCATTATTTCCCCCAAAACATGATTCACTCTATCACCTCTTTAGCTAGTAATAATCAGTACATCCATGCAAATTATGTGCCTCCTTTCAAAGTAGAGGATCACATAGGTCTTCATATTCCCCCAGTTTCATCCTTATATCTAATGTTGTTCCCTCAAATAATCAACCTACTTATCCTAACTTAGTTTTTGTTATGAATATTGCAGGATTGACACTCAGACAACCAATCAGTATTAGACACTTTAGGAGCACATGGATTGATCCTCTCAACATGACCCTTATTCTCTTGGAAAATAAATCGTGGCCTCAACCTTTAACATAGATCCTAAGTTGTGGTTTTACTATTATAAAGTTAATAAACAATTTGTAGAGAATTTTCAAGTTTTGAAGAGAAATTATTTCCTAGGTATAATCTAGAAATGATATAATAATATCCATTTAGAAAATTTAACCTTACTCAATGTTGTATTACTATTGACCTTGATGGAAAAGTGCTCCCATGATCTGACTTCTCTCAGCTACCGGAATTAACCAAGATCTTTTACTTCTGTGATGTTAGCAAAATTGCATGTGAAAGAGCATGAAGAAGCAAGGTGTGCATACTTTAAAGAAGAGAAAACATAAAGGAAACCATCAAATCAAAGAAAGAACACAAATTGATAATGGAGTTGACCTAGTGTGGGTTACGTCTTGGATCCTCGTATCAAGAGTGAGGAGGCCTCTTCATTAAATGTTACAATATGATGTTGAGTATGAGATGTATTCTTTGTCAATACGAGGAATTACTCCCTTAACTAGAGTGGCATGTCTCTCCACGAGATGTTATTCTATAAGAACTATCACTCATAAAATCTCTCCTTCAGCATGACCAAATATCAAACTCTCACATGAATTGGCATACAAGGATCCTCCAACATAATGGAAAACAAAGATCTTAACCTAAAATTGTCTTATAATAAAAATTCAAAAGAAGACATGGCATCAATGCATATTGTACCTCCAATTCCAGGGATGGATTAAAAATGCAGAGCTCTACTAAAGAAACGAACTGCACAATTGAATTCCTGGCAAAACATCATGAAATTTGACATTGACCCCTTTCTCACTTGGTTAAATTTGGGCTTCCCAGGAATCTCAAAGATTCCTCAAAGACTCTCTTCTGCGATCTGACTGAAATTTGGTTTCTTATAAGAAGAAACTAATCACACCATCATGTTCCTCGCAAAAAATTGAAAAAAGAAAAAGAAAAAGAGTATAAAGTTTGCCTAGTTTTGAAACTGTCATTTTCGGGCCTCTAGGGAATCTTCCAGATTTCATGCAAATTCTTACATCATGGTTCCACTGTTCAACATCTATCACTAGAAAAACTTATGCTCATATTAGAAAAGTGACCACAACATTAGAATCCTGGTGAATTTCTGATTAATTTAAGTATAAACTTGGCATAATTATTATTCTATAAAAAATTGTTTCTGAGGAATCTAAAAAATTCCTTTAATATTCCTTTAGTTCATGGTTCCACCACTAAAATCATGGTTCCACATCTCAACCTTTGTTCTGTGGACACATCTGCCACTTTTGTTTCCTCCGCTCTCTATTGGGTGCATGAGAGAAAATGGGTTTATATTATTTTCACTGCCATTGATTTCAGACCTGGACCTAATAAGCTATTGGGGGATGGTCAAATTTGGACAAGGTAGTCCCAAGTTCCCATCGCATGGCCTCTCCAAATATGGTGTATTATTTTATATTTTTGGCGGGCTTTTTGAAATTTGTAGCGCATTATGTTAATTTGAGTCGCTGTTGGTAATGGGGCCACCGTTTTGGCGGGACGACCACATGGCCATCACGGGTTCAAGTCCCACCAGCTTCTGAAATGGGTGTTCATCGTTATATATAGTCGTTGGGAATTTGTTTTATTTTTAAATAATTCTAGGGAGTGTTTAGAAGGGGTGGGGTCCCACCACCTCTCTTAATACATTTTTTTAAAATATTTTTTAAAAGAAAAAATTCAAAACCATCCGTTGTTTTTTAAGGGTGTGCCATTTTAGACCATTGAAAAATTTCACCATTAAGTGTCAATTTTTCTTCTCGTTAAATTTTACCAGATTTATCAGGTCCACCATTTTTGGTTGGGCTTCAAATTTAGTTGGCACTCTGCTAAATTTAGCCAATGGGCCTAATTGACCAAAACTTTCACTGGCCATAAATTTTTCATATTAAATCATATTGAGGTGTTGTTTGTGCCATTGGAAAGATTGAGACGAGCTCTTAGATATTGGCCTAGTTTCATTTCAATCCAAGGACTTTAGTTTTAATCCTCTCCTAATCCCTCCTTCATTCTGGAGCCATCTAGATCATTCCTCCCCACTAAGGATCTTTTGTTCTTGCAAAAGCATATCCGCAATTTGTTGTACTCCCCCATCTCCACAACAAGTTCCTTAATATGCCATACTTCCTTCTCATTCACCTTTTTACTTCAGAGCCATAAGTGATGAATCGACACTTGTACTCTATGTAAACCTATAGTACATTTTGCAAAATACATGATCTATCATGACCCAAGAAAAATCCATACTTGCAAAGTGTTTATAACACACTCTTTGGTCAAGTTTTTACATCAATATCATAAGAAAAGCCAATTCCAAAACTATAAAAAAATGGCCAAAAATATCGCCATGTTTCTTTCATAAGTGATGGCAAACACTTCATCACTTTTACAGTAAATTCACAACATTTGATTTACAAAATGTGGCCATGCTCAATTACTTAAAAATTCTACCTATCTATTACCGAACCATGTTGATGGGATTTCTTCCTGTATTTGTATTTCTCATCGATTTTCTTCATTAACAAGTTCCCTTTTAGGTTCTTTCTAGTCCTTCGGTCACTGGTCTGGATGGAGCTCCCAACATATGGCTCTTTGATGTCCATGCTTGTTACAATGGCTGAAAAAAATTATTTTTCCTTTAGAATTTTATGACCTTCTTCCTGCCCTAATGTGGAGAAGATTTTTCATGTATTGTCTTCTTTCTTGCTACCATTCTTTTACAATACTTGGCAATAACATGGTTATACAAGCCACAAAACGTACATGGTTTTCTATGCCACAAATTCCGCTCATCATTAATATTCTTGTAATAAAAATCAAAATTACAATAACAAGACTTTTTATAACTTGCATGATTGTATCTAGTGTGAATCTAATGAGAAAAACTTTTGTGAGCTCTTCTTGTTCAATGCTCTGTTGGAAACTAGATCACTACTAAGAGGGTGGGGTGAATCAGTAGTGAAGGAATTTACAATTTTTTTCTCCAAATTATCAATCATTTAAACCATGCATAAATTGAACACAAAAGTAGAGATTGGAGCATCAAATATAAACATGAAACAATAAAAGTAATCAACACAATGGATAGATATATTTCTGGCGGAAAACCCTCTCCAAGAAAAAAAATTACCCGTTGTTGCGCTGCTCAAATATTCTATTGGTCAAGCAAATTATTTACACACAAATATATATATGGATACTATAAAATGGAGACTTTTTCTCATGTGGATCTTCACACTACCATCCATTAAAGGCCACCACGATCAATGATCCTCACCGAGTTACTCCTGGACTATCAATTGACTTTACAAACTCTGATCTACTAGAAACCACCATGACCAATGAGCCTTGCCCTGTTTCTAGAAAAATATCCAACCACCATTGGATTGAGAAACATTCTCACTTATATTTATTTCGTCAAAGTCCTTAAACTCATCTCCTCTATGTGGTTCGCATTTCAAAATATTTCAAAGTGGAACCGAGAACCACTCAACATGAGAACTAAAAAACATATCATCAAAGCACAATCACAAACAAAATATGCACCAAAAATAGCAATCAAACTTCCAACACAAATTGCAAATAAAACTCCAAATACTCATGCAATCAAACTCTAACCATATCCTAGCAGCAGCCACACAAAATACTGGCTGAAACATACTCCATCTAATTGTTGCTACAACTACAAAATACTTCAAAAAATCTGCATAGAAAACTCACATAGTTTGGAAACAATTATCAAACTCATACTCAATCCACACTCAATAGAATCAACCATATTATCATCGATCTTCATCCAATATATAGAGGAACTGAGGTGCTCAAATCAATAATTAGCAAGAACTACTAAGCTTCATAAACTCTATTCATATGCTTGATTTGATCCAGATTCAAGTCATAGACTACATCAAGCCACTAACTCCACTTTCCTTTTGATATTTTCAACTTTGATTAACTTCTAGAGGTTCCACGAGCTTCTCCAACCATATTCTGAAATATTCTGAACAAGAATATCACCAAAATACAAAAATTAGCTGAGTTCCACAAGGAATGTGGAGAAAAACTTGTGAAAGTTTTCAATCACATGCACAACACTGGACAAACTCAACTGAAACTATTCAGTCACTCCCATAGGCATGACTGCCAATGACTAGAGACTTTCAGTCACTCCCACAGGCTTGGCCCCATGTAGATGTGGTAAATGATAAAGTAAAACATTGGAACTTCTGTCTAGGACCTTGACCAACTGATAAATCCCCTTCTTCAGCTCCTGAACGCACCTGCAAGCCTTTACACCAAGTCTGCAACTAAATACATAGGCCAAGGACTCATGCAACAAGTCAGTGACAAGAAATCCCTAGTATTCCAACCTAATCACCAAGACCAACACCTCCAGCTCCTAAAGGAGAAATGCCAACATGCCTAAACACCTCCAACACCTTTAGCAACATCTTCAACACATGCAGCAGCAACATCAAGTCATCCAACTACCTCCGACATTGACAGAAGCACCTCCAACATATGTAACAACATCTCTAATGCTTCCAAGGAATTTAAAATCATATGCAATGCCTATAACAACACTCCAACCTCCTGCAATAACAACATACTCAACATATGTTGTAATTTAATCATCAACCTATGACAAGCCACCATATCATACCTTGCAACTATCTCTACTCAACCTCTCATTCTTGCACTAGGTCATGTCATAAAGATGTTGACATCAATGCCAACTAACAAGACCATCAAGTTTAACAATGAAACAACCAAAATACTCATCACACATCATGAGGTAGACATAGGCATATGATGAACAACGCCAAGTCCCTGTTGACATCAATTCCAACAATACAATGCCAACAAACTCCCCCTTTGGTATTGATGTCAGCCTCAATCCAACATCGAAGGCTAATCTCCATACACTCTCCAAAACTGAAACTGCAACTTTGAATTTGATCTTTATCCCTCCAAATTCTCTCCCCCTTTGACATCAATGGTGTAACAACCCTGGTGAAAATTCCATGCAACAAAAGTAAATAAAAGAAAAATAATAACCACAGATGATGGAACACTTATTCCAAGCTGAATGTTGGGAAAAATCCCACTGACGGGGATCACTTGTGATTGTTTATGGCTAAGGAAATTGGCAAAGGAAATGGCTAAGGCTTTGGAAAGGCAAAATGGAATTTTGGCACATTTATTTATGAAAATAATGCAAAATAGGAGAAAAGGAAGGTGAAAGGTCATAGGTTGCATGTGAGGGGGAAATTGAAGGAAAATAATGGAAAATGAAGAAAATAGAGACCTAATTCATAAAAAGGCTTATGAGGATGAGTTGGTAACATTTTATCAGTTCAATTTTGGAGCTCTCTCATTATTCTCTCTCTCTCTCTCTCTCTCTCTCTCTCTCTCACATACTCTTGGAGACTTGGAGTTTTCTTGGAGCGGTCTTAGAGGGTGTGGCATACTAGGATTCTTGGAGCAAGAAGGAAAAGGAAAAGTAGGAAAGCGCAAGAAGGCATTGGGATCAACAACTACATCATATTTTCTTGCACGTACCAAGTTTCATGTATGTTTCCTTCACTAGTTTTGGCATGCATGGCATATGCATGTGGTTTGTCGGTTGTGATCTTTCATTGGCATGGAGGATGGCTAGGATTGACAGTGGATTGCCTAGCCTTGCCATTTCTTGGATAGCCATGGTGATTGTGGGTTTACTTTTATTATTTTGTTTTTAGTTGGTTCTCATGTTTCCTTATCTTAGGTTGAGTTATTAGTCCTGTAGCCTTGGTTGGACAAACACTCTGGAGCCCTGGAACAAATTGGGTTGAGTTACTAGTCCCGTAGCCTTGGTTGGACAAACACTCTAGAGCCCTATATGGCTGGGATAGAGATCGATCTGATGATGGCTTTCGTGATGTATGACTGTGAGGTGGAATCAATATCTGATGGGTTGAGGTGGAGGGACTCTGGAAGTCCTGGATGAGTTTTGATTGATGTGTTCTATGAGATCCCACATTTATGCTTGGAATATGGCATGGGTGTGAATGGCTGAAGAGATATTTGGCTCAACCATTCTATTGTCGAGTGGAACCTGGAAGCCCCATCATGGGTTTGGATTTTTCATCACTAATGAAAGTTTATCTCTCCTTGTAATTATATGATAAATTTGATGGATTATAGGTGGTCTATATGAATGTAATTTCATGATTATTTTTGTTGCTATTATGCTGGTTATGTACATGTTTTTATGAAAACAACCATGTGTGGTTCTCATCATGTTTTTACTTGTAACTGAATGATCAATCCATCTATGACCTAATGCATGGAATGGAAGTTGATGTGTTGAGGCATCAATGGTTCTTAGCTATTCTCAGCTAAGCATGAGACCCCTATGCTCAGAATTGTTATTTACGCGTTTAGATTACATATTCTTGATATGTTTGACGAAATGCCTGTCATGGATAGTAGGAGTCAATTCAAGGTCTTAAACAAGTATTTTATTTAGTATTTTCATTTCCATGTTATTTTACTGATCTGAAGAGATGGTTCAATTTTGGGCAATGACCTGGGTTCTCAGCCTAAAAAAGTGGCTCAAATTCAGAAGTCGTTGGCGTAGCACTGACAAATTTAGACTCTGGTCACTAGCAGAAAAGCCTGTGAGAGGGACTTTGGGTTTATGGTTGTTGTCATGCCTATAACATGAGAGTGACTAAAGCTTGAGTTCTCCAAATTTTCAGTGTGACCCAACGACAAGCTGTCTAAAGTATAGGATTGGTTCTTGGGGGTCTTGTAACTGATGTTGAATGTCAATATGATGCGTTTCCATTGGTTCCACTTCTTAATGTGACTTAGGAGGTCGAATCATATCATAGTGGCCTCTCGTCACATGTGTTACACTGACTAGACAGTTTGTTGGGTAGATGTGGGAAGAGGGTGCTACAAAGAAGTATCAGAGCATGGTTCACCCCTCAAACTGAATGGGCTATGTGTTGGTCATGCATGCATGTTAGTTGCATGTGTGTCTCTAACAATTTCATTCCAAGTGCTTGCTTCATTTGCACGATTTTGATCATGGTTGTAGTGATGTAGTGGGTGTTGTCATGCATCAAGTCGTGGTGTGTGTTGTTGTTGAGTCATGAATTAATGACTGGACCCTAGCTATAATGACAGTTACATGGTCATATGCTTCTGTATTAAGTTCTATATGCTTTTATGATTGTGTTATACATGTATCACACTAATTTGTTGATCTTGAAGACAAAGTATCCTCAATGAGTATACTAAGGTATGTTGGTTTGTTATGAATTGGTTTCTCTGAAATAGTATGCATTATAGGAAAGAGATCAAATGGCTAGCAAGATGGTAGACTATGTATAATCTCTCTATGAATCAGATGAGAAGTGTGGTGTGGGCCACTCTTCTGATTTGGCGGACACATTGAGAAGCTTGGAGGAAGAAATAAGGAGTTGTAAGGCAGATAATGAAAGAATCATACAGGCATAGGAAAAGATAGAAGAGGTAGATGTAGACATACTTCAGAGTTTGCCAAATTTACAGTGACAAGGACCACATCAGATTAAATATGGGCAGGAAGACTTAACTAATGGGGCATAAGGTAGGCCACATGGTGGTCACACGTTGAATAGTGATGGCACAGTCAGCGATGGAAGAATGTTGGAAGCTCAATATAGGAGAAGGGATAGTCACAAGTACCATTCTAGTTATGGTTCTGACATGAATGATGATCAATATTGTTATCACCCTTATAGGAGAAGTGATAAAGGGTATTTTTGAGATGAGTTTAACAAAGAAAATCCACCTACTTTTGATGGAGTGGTAAAAAATCACAAGATTCAGAGGCATGGTTGTTAGGCATGAAGAAGTTCTTGAGGTTGCATGACTGTTTGGAGAATATGAAGGCTAGAGTGGCTACATTTAGTCTCAAAGGTAAAGCATACATCTAGTGGGAAGTTGTGAAGAACGTCAAAGGTATACGTGAGGAGGACTTGACTTGGAATGATTTTGAGTAGTTATTCAAGAAGAAGTATTTGTCCGAAAGATACTTTGCTGACAGGAGAAAGAATTTTATGAGATAAATATTGGATCCATGACAAATGATGAGTACACTAGAAATTTCTTGGAGTTGCTGAGGTATGTGCCTTACCTCAAGGAGGAGAAGGAAAAGATTCAGAGATTCACCAAAGGGTTACTGATGGCATTCAAAGATAGATTGAGTTCGATGAGCCTAGATCATTAGAGGAGTTGCTATGAACAATTGAAGCACGGAATTGAGACTAAGCTATACTGGAGAGGTAATACAAAGAATAAAGGAAAATGGGACAAGAAGCAAGTGAGACTACATGATTCAGGTAACAAGGAGAATGTTGCACCACATAAGAGGATCAATGCATTGGATAGAGGACAGGAGCATAGATTTGAGGATCAAAATAAGGAGCTCATGCAATGTTGGACTTGTGGAGGAGACCATCATAGTAGGCATTGTCCAGAGAATTAGCGTGGTAGACCTCAGATATATGATGTGCAGGACACACAAACTATTGGGGATGTTGGTTAGATTATTCCAAATAACTATGCAACATTGGACAAAAAAACATGTAAAGCATGAGGAATCTATCATTGATATGGATGGTAAGATTTGTGATCAATTTATTTCTATTTTCATTGTCCGTGGATCTAATTATAGCTATGTTAGTCTTGACTTGGTGGATAAGTGTGGTTTGAGTAAAGAATTGCATGCTGAATCTTGCTTAGTGCAGTTGGCTACATGTATGAAGAAGCGAGTTCATCATTTGGTAAGAGCTTGTGGATTTGATTTGAATGGTATGCCTACTACATCACACTTGAATGTATTACCATTGGGTTCATAAAAAATCTTGTTGGGCATATACTAGTTGTATATTCATAGACACAAGATAGATTTTTATGAAAAAGCCATTGAGTGTGTTATTGACAATGAAGAACCAAGAGTCTTACAGCATAAGAAAAAATCTACATTAATTATGATGGTGAAAGTTATGCAAGTAAAACGTAGTTGCAGGAAAGGGTGTAAGTTATTTGCAGTGCACATTTCCAGTGATAAAGGTAAGTAAGTTGAATATGCAGATATGTTGAGAGGGTACTCCTTTTTATAGTATTTCAAATATGTATTTCCTGAGGACATTACAAAGTTACCACCTCACAGGGAGGTCTACTTTTCTATTGAGTTAGTGCTAGGGGAAGCTCCAACATCAAAAACACCTTATAGTATGAAAACACATGAGTTGGTTGAGTTAATGTTGCAGCTAAGGGAAATGTTGGACAAGGGATACATTAGGCCAAGTGTATCACCTTGGGGTGCACCTATATTGTTTGTGAAGAATAAATATGGTACTCTTAGATTATGCATTGACTATAGGCAGTTGAAAAAATTGACCATCAAGAACATGTATCCGTTTCTGAGGATTGAGGACTTATTCGATTAGCTGAAGGGAGCAACAGTGTTCTCAAAGATTGATTTGAGCTCCGTATATCATCAATCATTCATCAAACAAGAGGACATTTACATGACTGCATTCAAGACCAAGTATGGGCATTATGAGTTTTTTGTAGTTCCATTTGGCTTAACTAATGATCTAGCTACATTTATGTGCTTGATGAATAGCGTGTTGTGTCCATATTTGGTTAAGTTTGTGACGAGCACCAGTATTGCAGCAAGAATGTTGCAATTCCTGGAGATACCATCTTTATTTTATCAACCCGGGGTTTGTACAAACTTGGAGGTGACAATGTTGTATACACAAGTACAAGTGATGGTTCTTCCTTTTGTCACTATTTAGCTGGCGAGAGACCACCAGGGTTTTCCAGATAGACTTCTATGGATTCAGAAGAAGCTTGACTACTAATGAAATAAAGAGAGATCTACTCTAGGAGAAATCTTATCTACTGCAATTAACGAAAATGACTCAAATCCTATGCTAAAACACACCCTTCTCTAACTAACTGTTGAGAAACTATGATTTACAAAAATGCCAAACCAACATGTATGAAATTCTAATATATAAAGCATGGAAGTTCAAGACATCAAACATCACTACTATGCATGTAAAGGACTGAAATAAATCTGTGTTGTTATATTTATTCTTTTTCTACAGGTGTAAAGCCTAATCTCTTTTGGTGATGTGGCAGGTGGTTTAGTGTTGATGGTGGATGGTTGGGAGGTTTAGGAGATGATTGGAAGGTTTGGGAGACCCTTGGGTGACCTTGTGTGGCTTCATAGAGGTTTTCCCTCAATTCGGCCTCAAAACAGGTCACTACAGGAAAACCTATAGGATGTACTAGAAACCTACACGATCCCCTGTATTTCTATAGGATACAACCCAGAGAAAAATGATGGTTGCTAGAGGTGATGGAAGGCTTAGGGAAGGTGGTGGATGGGTGGAATGGGGTTAGACAATGCCCAAGATCACTCAAAACTCAATACTAAGGTTAGGAGATGGTTGGATTCACTCAACATTCTTGGAGGAATTTCTATGTATAATGATGCGATTAGTGAAGATATTGGTGAAAGAAAGGGATGACTATGAATAGATGAATTTTGGAGGTGGTTTCCTGATATGAGATCCCTTTAGATTTCTAAAGCACCTTCTCTACATCAAACATTTATAATTTCCATAAAGTCATGTAAACAAGAAGAATTCTAACAAGCTAGAAGAGCAAAAATTAATGGACTAGTTGTCTACTTCATGTATGAAGAAAATTGTTGAAAATAATGGAATCATGGATGAGATCTACTGAATAAGGAAGAGATGGAAACTAAATCCTACGCTTGCAAAAATGATCAAATGTTAGTTTAAGTACAACAAACTCTAAATCTTATGAAGAAATGGAAATCTGTCTTTTTGGGGTTGCTTAAGGGTCTTTTCCTTGAATCATGATCCCTGAGGGAAGAGGTGAGGCCAAGACACCCACTGACAGATTTGTGGTGCTCCTTTTATCTCTTCTACCCTTCTATTGAAGTAAAGCAAGAATGGAAGCAAACTAATAATCAACTAATCAAATCCGCAATACTTGAAATGAAATACTTCTAGAGAGAATTGTAACCATGAATCTATCAAACTAAGCTAAGAATACATATACAAGAAGAGGAGCCTTTGCTCTAGGGTTGGGGCCTAACCCAAGAGTTTCAGCCCTCTGTGTCAACTCAGTTCTGGATCAACAAAAATCTCATTTTCATTATCAAAACAGAAAATTACATCAATGTCTTCCACAAGTCCGGATCTCAAAAATAACTAGTGTTTTTGCAACCAAAATCCGAATCTGAATGAGGCTCTAGGCCTCTCTACTTATACAAATTAAGTCTCCAATGACTTCCTTAAATTTAGGGAGGCTCAACTCCCAAACTAGAGATGAACTAACTCTTTGTTTTTCACTTGCTCGACTTCCTTTTGATCTTCATGACTTGGGTTCTTGCACTCTGATTTGGTGTTATTAATGGAGGAATATTCAAGTGGGGGAGAAGTAAATGAGGAGGATTTCACTCCTCCAATATCTCTCCCTTGTCCATTCAAGTTTCAAACATTAGTCTTGCCAAAATTCCTTGATTTTCTCTTCCAAACCTGCATTCAATGCATATTAGTCCACTAGGCTTAATATCTCACTTTAACTCATCTCATGAAACAAAATATAATGAAAACATGTAATAAGTTATGAGAAGATTTTATTTGAATAAGCTAGGAGGTGAGTTAAGGCCCATATAATTACCCAATGATGGGTCTCATCATCACCCTTACAGAAATTGTTTCTCGTCCTCTCAGAAACTCAATCAATATCCATGTATTTCATAGCTCTAGTGGCTTTCCTAACATCCCATGCCTTTGTTGTGGTTTCTCCTTCTTGTGCATAGAATCCTACATTATTTTCTACCTCCTCCCACTGCCTTCTTTCTTCCTCTTCCTTCCTTCCTTATAACATCCCAAAGAGAAGTGGGCGACTGAGTTTCAGGCCAATCCAATTGACTTTGAGCATTTGGATGGATTACTTGTACATGGGTGTCCTGTTCAGTGCTTCTCTCATCATTTGAGGAGAGTGGTACTCTCTGATATTCAAACTGTATGGCAATGTATTACATCTCCTTAGGCAAGCTTGCATGTTGTCATCCCCTAATAATCTAAACTTGTCCTCAAATGTGTAATTTCTTACTCTTGGGCAGCAAGATACTTAGGTGGAAATTGAGGATCATTTGCAATTAAATTATGTGTACTGATGAGTGCCATTATATTGGATTGCTTAGATCTGATCATAAGAGGCTCTATTTTTTCTCTTGCCAACACCTTCTTCATTTTTGCAGCCCTTGCTTTGCATTAGGGTCCCATACATTCATGTCTGTCAAGGCCATCTTATGCAAATAAAACTCAGACACCCTATCTTCCAATGTGCTTTGATCACAAAGATCAATGAACTGCCTATAGACCTGGAATGGCATAGTTCCTCTTTGTGCTAGGGTCTTGATTTGGAACTGCAACCACTATTCCTTAAGGTATAGTGTATAGGATTTAGCTGGCATCCTACATTGGATTGCTTCCAAAGAGAGATTGGCCATGGATGCCAATTGATTCTCTATTTCTTGCAACTGACCTTTCAACCATGTATTTTTTACCTCTAACTATTTTTTCACGATGGCCTCTTTGTCCCTCAAGATACTTAGCTCTCCACCCATCTCTTTGAGCTTCTCTTCCATGTGACCAATGTCCTCCACTGCCTTGGAATTGGAAATTTGCATCCATCTATGAGTTCTGGCTCTCTATTTCTCAAGCTCAAAGAATAAAGTAATGGCGAATTTTTGTGGAATGACCCTTCCCCTCTCAATAAATCTAGTAGGAGTCAAGTTTAGGTTGAGGACTAGGCTCCTCTAGCTCTGGGTCCTCTCCCTTTGTTTCTAGCTGATTACTTCTTTCCTCATCCAATTTTTGAGTTTCCTGTAGGTTTAGCAGAGTTCCCTATAGGACTACCTCTGCTTCCTTTAGGTCCTTCTATATATCATGTAGGATGCCTTTTCCTTTGGATGAGGTAGACCTGGTTACATGCCTTCTCACATAGGTGATAGGAGACTTAGGGGAGGTTTGGGTTGAGGATCCTCCTTCTTGAGTTTTATAGGAGGAACCAACTTCTCTTGCTATTTAGGTGAGTCCTCAATAACAATGTGAACCTTTGTTTGAGTTTGGTGATTTCCTTGCCTTATCCTTGTGCTTTTCCTTGTTCTGAAGTATAAGGGGGTCTGCCTCTGTCTTCTGCCTTTTTGTTTGATAAGGATGCTAAGAGTAATGAGGGCAATTGTTGCCTCTCTTTGAGTTGGGTATGGAGACACCCTAGGTGACTCCTTCTTGGCTTCTTCCTCCTCTTTTCCATTTCCCTTTTCCTCTATATTTTCCCCTCTTCTTCTCCTTCTAGATCCTCATATTGTTTATTAGTCTCCTCCTTGACATATTCCTCTATTTCCTCATCACCTTCCTTCTCTTTCTCCTCTTCTTCCTGCTCATCTATCTCATCTTCGTCCCTCTCTGCTTCTTCTCCATCTGTTTCAGTTTCTTCCTCATTTTTTTCACTGACATGAGGTGCTTGTTGTATGTTGGCTGCATGTTATTTTTACTTCCTTTTTTATTGTCCTTTGATGATTAATTTGATGTGCAGGTACCTGGTGTTAAGGATGATGGTGTTGTTGCTGCTATGGAGCTTCTTCTGCCCTTGGATCTTCATGTTGGAAGCTTTCTATTACTCATGATTTTTATTCTGTGGGATAGGCTGCTACAAGATGTCCTGTTGTCACACGGAAACTGTCAAGGGTGCGGACACGACTGACCTTCCTAGAAGTCTAAGACATTCTAATGACAAACAAGACAAAAAGGAGTGATCTTTCTCTAAATACACCTTTCATAACATGAAAACTACAAGTGTTTAGGCTTACCTTATTCCAAAACGCTGTTGTTGAAGTCCGTTCTTGACGATCCGGATGAGCTCCTCCTTCAAGTCAATTCCTGCAACCACAAACAATCAAACAATTACCAAGCACTTGCATTTCATATAATAAAACATATATCCAACATGCAGACCAAGGAACACATGAAATAACTCATTAACATAAGCTATTGAGAAAAATAAACCAGTTTGTATTAATAACGAAACAAAGAAACTCTTACAACCTGGCCTTGGTGTTGTGCAAGTTCCTCCCAGGGTCCATCAAGGGTTTTCCTCTTCTTTGACAAAGCTCACCCTCTCCCAAGTAGAATCAAGTGAAGACAATCTCTCCTCACAAAGGCTCTAATGGAAGACCTAAATCCTGCAGCATTTACCCAAAGAAAATGTATAGCTCCAACCTCCTTTCCTCCTGGCTCAATGCCTTTATTTATAGTGCTGTAAAGAGGTTATTCTGGTCCACCATCAATGGGATCATCCCCCTCTTTGGGTGGGATAGCTCCCTTATTGATGGGATAAGACTCCCCTTAATAGAGATACATGAACCAACTGGAGGCGAATCCATTTCATCAAACCGACCTCTAGAATGTTCTAGAAGTAACCACAAGTAACTTTTTCAAGATAAAAATTCGCGCATTTTGTCTTTTACAGAGGGACGCACCTGTCCCTTTACATACAGAGCATCCATGGACGCAGTTTTTGTGAACAAGGTCCGCGTCCCCGCAGGTAAGACTAGAGAGAACCTGCGACCCCAGAGATAAACATGATTTTTACAAGACTTTCTCTCTATTTTGAGTTTGAGATGGATAACAGAGGCATAGACTTGCCTAAGAGGGTAGCATGACTGTTGATTTGAGCCATACTAACTGTAAGTAGTCAAGGTGACATTTTTTAGTGTAACAGATTGCCCCCTAAAGTGCGAAGCCTGAAATAGAATAGGGTTTTGTAATTCTAGGAAGGGTGAAGCGCTTTATCATTTCAAGGATTACCTTGTGGATGGCCTGGTTGGAACCTGCAATTTTCAACACAAAATACATGGATAAGAATATATCATCACTGAGGTAGGCATTCCCATACTCAGATTCAAAACTTTAACTAATGAACTAACTACTCTGATACAGGAATGATCTTGCAGTACATCATTTTTATAGACTTTTGTAGACACAGTATGGACGCAGCCATCTGTTTATGATGAGCCTACATAGATAATGAATACAAAACTCCTCGCAGCCTGGATGGTAGAAACTAGATCCAGGGTCTTCACTTCTACTTCTCGAATTGGTACGATCCTAGCCATGTGATTAAATGATTCGATGTCGAACATGGTAGAAACCACTTGATTACCAGTCAATGATGTAAACTGTTAACAAGCGTGAGAGAAACCACCAGTAATGTCAATGGTCCTCAAAGTACCAAGCACAAACCGCGAAATGTGAATAGATGTTTTGATGTCGAACACTTCACGGAATCCTCTGATCGAAAGTCAATGATGTAAACTGACGTCAAAGGCGAGAAACCTGCCATTGATGCATGCAGACTTCAAGGTACTGTCGATTCCTAAGTCATCTTTCTAGATAATGTGTCGATGTCGATAGAAAGCGACCCGTTGCAGGCAAGCCCGCAACACGAAATCATTGTTCAAGTTGAAGAAATGTTGCTGTAAGGACCGACTCAGGGATGGTCAAATGGATGACAAGTATTTTGCAGATGAAAGTTTGTTATTTGCAGACCTCTTGAACACATAACGACACAACAGATGGCTTGGTGATGAATTTAATCCCCGAAACCCAGTTAAAGACTTTCAAAGTGACGTGGTCAACTGTGAGGTGAAAAATTTCCCAACCCAGGTGAATAACAAGTGTCGTGTTCAAGAGCGGTAATAAAGTTTCTCTGAGACAAAAAGTGACAAATAGGTTCATTCTTCTCTTTTTCCCCCACCATTTCTGGCAAGTACCTCTTTATTTTTAACAAGCTTGAGGAGGATAACATATGCTTGACTGTAAGCTCGTCCTTCGGACGAGTCCAACCTAGTTTAAATTCGAACCCTAGGAAGGAGTGGTTCGTTCCTGTTTGTAATTGAACAGGTCCTCTACTGTAAAAATTTAACGAGCCCAGTATAGGAGAAACTCGGCGTTTTTCATTCTTAGAGAGTCTGAAAAACTAAAGGAGACTCCACGTTGAACTTTTTCGTATATTTGTGTCCCTCAAGCCCGAAAAAGTATAAAATAATACCTGGGGGAACCGCTTGATCTTGCGACCAAGGAGTACTTTCATATTAGTGTCGTCAATCTGAAAAGTAAAAAGCGATCAAGGACACGTCGTTTTATTTCCTTATCGAGTTCGAAACGACAAAAACCCGGCAATCTTTTCCTGATTTTGCGGTCAGAAAAGAGCTAAAAGGGGACCGTCTTTTAATTCCGTTTTAACGAGTGAAAAAGAAACACTCGGCGATCTTTTCATTTTTTAGGAGTCAGAAAAGGGCTTAAAAGATGACTCTGCAATTTTGTTTGTGAAAAGTTTACAATTTCCCTCGAAATCCCTCTGTCCTGCACAAAAGCGACCCATTACTCATACCTGTTTAAAATAGGCAAAAATACATTCAAAAATATCTTTTCATGGTAAAAAATGAACTAATTCATCCAAAAAACCTATAAAAAGAGCTTTTACCATGTCATTTTTACCGTTTCACTGTTGAGGTTGAAAAAAGGGCTTTTGACAAGAAAACTTCCCGTGGTTGCTGCGGAAAATCTGACCGCTGGAATCGAACGCCGTCTCATCCAGGTATTTTACACATCCTACTCTGCATTTCTATCCGTTTAGAATCAATTTTTAGGTTTTGGTTTTATTTTTTGGGGGGGTTTTGGTTTTGGAATGCGCCTCTCGGCGGACGCAGGTGCCCTTCGGGTGACCCGCGTCCCCCGACTTTTTCTCTTACGGGAAAACGGTCGGAAGACGCAGCCCGCCTTCAGGCCAGCTGCGTCCGGGCGCCCTGTGCAACAAAGCCGGGGTGCGTCCTCCGAGAAACGCGCATTTCAAAACCCCAACTCTCTCATTAAACCACCAAAAATTCCCAAATTAATTTCTAATGCTATTTTTTGATATGCAGGCACTAATCATGTTAGACTGGAGAGAAAGAGAGCACGTAGAGGAAGATGAAGTTGCAATAAATCATCAACCTTCTCTGGATGCCCTAAGAGCATGCGGATTGTACAAATATTGGACCATACCGGGCATGAGGGGCCAGGTAAGATTCTTGGAATGGCTGGTTGAGCGATGGAACGTACAGGAACAATGCTTTTACATAGGAGGGCACCAGCTCGAGATAGAGCCCTCGGATGTATACTTTCTCACTGGCTTGCCAAACAGGGGTGAGCAACTCAACCTTGCGGGGACTAGGCCGGGTGGCCAATCCCTTGATAGTCTCCGCGAGACTTGGTGCACACCGGGAGCTCACCATTCAAAAGGCATAGAGATAAAACACATCACTCTGCCGGAACTCAAAGTCATAGCGTTCACGGTTACCAGAATTTGCGGCGCGGCCGCTTTACACATTGCTTCCGGATCCCAAATGCGGATGGCAATTGACTGTTACCAAGGCACCATTTTCAACTGGTGTGAAGCTGTGTCGGCTCATATGAAGAGCCAACTAACCAAGGCAAGGAACGGACGACTAAAGACCTTTGGATATGGGCCTATAGTCGTGAGCTTTGCCTTGGAGAGAATTCCATTGCTGATCCCTCAGCAACTCACTGTTGATATTCTGGGTCCTCAGCAGCCAAAGCTGATACGATGGGTTGCGGTAATGGCCCGGCATCCTGACGAGGGCGCGACAGTAGTTCGATTCTCAGATAGTTATTTTGACTGGTTAGAGAACCAGCTTTTTGTGATACAGGATTTCCCGTATGCCGGAACAGATTTCAGAGGTGATCCGGACATGGTTCTTCCACAGGGAGAACAATGGGATGACAGAGGTACTTTTGTTTTCACAAGTTTTCTAGTTATGTATTTTTTGTATTTTTTATATATATCGTCTCAACACTAATAGTAAATTTCTCAAAATGCAGATGTTGGCCCACAACGTCCAGCCAACCTCCGGCCTTATGATAGACTACATCCAGCTGCACCGGCACCGGCCCCACAGGATGCGACAGCAGAAGTACTAGCCGACTTGGAGCATGATCTAGAGCGTCTCACGGCAGATATACCTGAGACTACTATGGATGATATTCCAATGAGGCTTCAGCGCTTCGTGGTCGCGGTCCCTGGACCATTTAGAGGTTTTTTACGTAAGGTAGCCCGCGCAGTGGTGTCGTACAGAGAGCACCACCAGTGATTGACTAGTCACTTTTGTAGTCACATGTGACATTTTGATTTTTTGTACTATCATTTTGCCGATCATAAGGTGTTTTAAACCTATGATCGAAGACGATGTATATATTTTTTGACACACTCCTATCTATATATATCACTATTTTACCGGCTTATCTTGTTTAACATATGTGATGAAATGTTTTTAAATTTACTTGCATGATTATCGTAAATATCTGTCTAACATTCGAGAAGCAATTGCATCTGCTAATGTATTCAAAGACCTCGGAATATGTTGATATTCAATGTAATCAAATTCACGTTCCAAGAGACGCACTCTCAAAAACAACCTTAACAACACAGGATTTCTAATGGCATAAACTCTATTAAGCTGTAATACAACAAGTTCAGAATCTAACCTCACTATCAAACGTCGAATTCCAAATGAAATAGATTCGGATAATAATTCAACCACTGCACTGTATTCTGCAATGTTATTCGTTGTTTGACCGAGGCTTACCCCATGCATAGAAACTAACTCGTCAGAGGGTGAATAGATAACCCAAGCTGCGGAAGAGATATTCCGTGTACTACGACAAGCACCATCAGCAAATCCAATGTATGTTTGGAGAGGCGTCGACATCTACAATATCAAGAGTAAAACCAAGATGAGCCAAAATAATGACGACAAACCACACTTAGCTAAACTAAGCACACTGACTAAACTAACACACACTTGCTAGCTAGAAAGAAAATCTAACCTATCTAAAAATTTCTCCATACCCATCATTTTAAGCATAATACCTCTTTAGGTAAAGTCCATTTCTGGGTTTACCCAAAGAGTCCCCATCAAAATCAACTAACTCATAAGCCCCTTTTGCTAGCTTGCGCTTTACAATGTAGGGCCCATGCCACATAGGAACGAACTTTCCGGCACCTAGCTTATCGTTAGCTTGATCATATAATAATACTAGGTCTCCTTCTGAAAAACTTCGAGGGGTCACATTTTTATCGTACTGAGCTTTCATTCGTTTCGCGTGAGTCTCGATAGCTAAAGTAGCGTCACGTCGAGTCTCATCTAATTTAGCTAAGTATAATAACCGTTTCTCCTCTGCGGAAGTAGCTGGAAGTAATTCGACAGCCATTTGAAGTGATGGGATTTCGCATTCAATAGGTAACACAGCTTCCAAGCCATAAACTAGCTGAAACGGGGTGAAACCTGTTGAATTTTTCACTGAAGTTCGATATGCCCATAGCGCCGAAAATAACATGTTATGCCAATTCGTTCGATGGATACCAATGATCCGCCGAATCATGACGACTAGAACTTTGTTGATTGACTCAACCAAACCGTTGGCCTGCGGATAATAAGGAGTAGAGCTATCGTGCCGCAAACCAAGCTGGCTTGTAAGCTCTGTCATCATGACATTTCAAAAATGGCTCCCATGATCAGTAATGATTGCTTGTGGGACACCAAACCTAGTTATGATATGATTGAATACGAAAACTGCAGCTGTCTTGCCGCTTGCGTCGAATGTAGGCATCGCCTCGGCCCATTTTGTAAAATAATCAACCGCGAGGATGATATACGCATGCCCCCCGGCCGAGTGAGGGTTACAAGTAATAAAGTCAATGCCCCATTTGGCGAATGGACCAGCGGCAATTATAGGGTGGAGAGGAGCAGGTGGAGCGCGCATCTTTCGATCAAAAACTTGACAGTTGTGGCACGTTCTGACAGCAAGGATACAATCTTTAAACATAGACGGCCAGAAATAGCCAGCGCGCAACACCTTCTGAGCTGTGGCATACCCAGACATATGACCGCCACATGCTCCAGAGTGACAGTCATTCAAAACTCTCTCAGCCTCTTCGTGAGTTAAACAACGTCGAAAAACTAAGTCTGCCCCCCGGCGATAAAGTGTATCTCCAATAATTCTGTATTGCTGGGATCGAAACCGAATTTTTCGACGGTCTTCCTTGGAAGCTTCAGGCCGAAAGGTTTGGGTTTGGAGATAGATGATTATATCCCCATACCACGGATCTAAAGTGCTAATAAGAAACAAAGATTCGTCCACGATGGACTCCTCTGCCACAGTCTCTGTGTCAGCACTCGGGAAATCACACATTAATTCCGCAAAAACTAAAGATTTCTTAGACTTGGACTTCTCGAACTCCAAGTCGAACTCTTGCAGGATAACAATCCATTTAGAGTACTTGCCCCCTAGCAGTTTTTTTGTCAAAATATAAATCATAGGGTTGCAATCCGAAATAACGGTAGTCTTGCGGAGAAGAATGTAGTGACGAAAACGCTGGACAGCTTGAACGGCTGCCAGGGCCAATTTCTCCACATGTGAATATTTTAACTCAGTTGGGTTTAAGGTTCTGCTAAGATAATATATCACATGCTCTGTTTTGAATTCATCTTCTTGAACTAACACCATTCCAATGGTGGAATGCGAAGCTGCGAGGTATAAGAAGTAGTCCTGGTTGTAGTTGGGAGGATGCAATAACGGTGCATGGGTCAACGCGTGTTTCAATGCATCAAAAGATTGTTGGGCAATCTCGTCCCAAAAGAACTGTGTGTTCTGTTTCAACAACCGTGTAAAACCCTTAGTGACCTCGGCGTAGTTCGGGATGAATCGTCGTAGAAAGTTTGCTTTCCCTTGCAAACTTTGGAGTTGGCGCAAACTCGAAGGAGGAGGCAATTTGATGATAGCCTCGACTTTCGAGGGATCGACGCGAATGCCGGTTTTTGAAACAACAAATCCCAGCAATCGACCTGTTTCTATACAGAAAACACATTTGTGGGGATTCAACCGAATTCGATAATGCCTACACCTCATAAAGATTGCTCGTAGGTGGACAAGGTGATCAGCTCGTTGCAAAGAATGAGCAGGCAAATCATCGAGATAGGGTTGCACAATGTGCTTGATGTCATGAAATGCATAAGACATCGCCCGTTGAAAAGTGGCCCCGGCATTCTTAAGTCCAAAAGGTAATTTGCAATAAGCAAATGTCCCCCATGGACAAATGAATGCCGTTTTTGGTTGATCGGCAGGTAGAATATTGATTTGATTATAGCCTGAGAAACCATCCATGAAGGAAAACATCTCACTTCCGGCACAATCATCAATGATTTGATCGATATAAGGCGTAGGATAGTTGTCTTTTGGACAAGCCCGATTGATATCCCTATAATCGATACAGATTCTTATTGTTCCTTGTTTTTTATTGACGGGAACAATATTCGATACCCAATCCGTTAACGGGATCGGATAAATGAAACCTGCTTTCAACAGCTTTTCGACTTCTGCTTTGATTGCAGCCGCTTTCCGAGGGTGGATCTGACGCAACCGTTGCCGAATGGGTTTAGCATCCGGGTAGGTTTTGATTTCATGAACAACAATGGCAGGATCAATTCCCGGCATTTCCTCGTAAGACCAGGCAAACACGTCGCGGAATTCTTGGAATAGGGCCTTGTAAGTTTGGATTTCCGTTTCAGTACAAGCGGCTCCTATATGAACGTTCTCCTCGATTCCGGGCTTCACTGAAATGTCAATGGGAATTGTACGAGAAATATTCCCTAAATTCAGCTCTGAATCAGAATGTTTCGTTGGATCCTGAGCGTCTTTGACATATTCAGCGGTAAAGATAGATGAAAAATCATTTTCAAATGCATCATCCTTAGGTAAAAACGAAGATCTGTGATGGAGATCTTCCCATGGTAGATCATCTACGCTTAGGATTTCCCGAAGTTGTTCGTCAGATGACACTTCTTCGGGAAACGTTATCCGTTCTAAGGGTGAAGTGAAACGTGACTCTTCACTGACCACATTCATTTGGTCGGTTGAATGAAAATCGGTAAAAGACATAAGAGCTTCATAAGCAATCTCATACGGACTCAACGGCATAACATCACCGAGTGAGTCTAGCTCAGAGTCAGAGGGAACATACCAAGGATCATCGTGAATAATGTTTTCTGACGTGATCATATGAATTGTTGCGAATGAAGGATCTACATTGAGTGGAGGGAGAGGAAAAGTTCCCAGTAAACCGGAATCTTTAACTAAACCTACACCAATGTCCCTATAAGGGATTGTCGTTTTTCCGACATGCTGGATAGTTTCTAAAGAGGTTGGGTCGGATGAAAAGTATGTCAGCTGATCAATAGTCACGATCTTACCGTTATGTGGAAATTTAATGACTCTGAAGACCGATGAAACGATCGCTGTCATAGCATATGACCAACTTCGACCCAAAAGAAGGTTGTAGTCTAGAGGGGCATCAACCACTTCCACATCCAGACTAACGGTTTTACCTTCGACCCCTATAGGTAATTCTTGTAGAATACCAAACGGACGGAACCCACGGCCATCAAAGGCCTTAAGGATGGTGGGGGATTGGTTCAATGTAGGAGAACCAAGAGATCTCCAACATTGAATCGACATAATACACGTAGAAGCTCCCTCATCAATCACAGTCCGATGAATAGGCCTGTTTTTTACTATCACTGGGATTTGGAAAGCCATTTGATGGGGGAGACGTGGTGTACTATTTTCTAGATCAAAGATCATTAGGTTCGGGTCCTGAACATCGACAGCTCCAATAGCCGACAAAAGCAATCTCCGTTGCGCTGGACATGATTGCAGCACTTCGAGTGCCGACATTGCTGAAGGTGAAACAGCTAAGTCTTCAACAATGTTGTAATTCTGGGCTGCTCTCGCATGTGGATTGAAAGCAGACCTTCGAAGTACACCCTTGGCGGGCGGCTTTATCACTAAGTCCGGGTTAGGTTTCTCGATCTGTAGTGGATCGGAACCAGGAGCTGAGGTTGATGGGTTAGAGTGAGAAGATTCTGCTTCCTTACCATCAACAGGAGCCTTACTACCATAATCTTGCGATCGAGTCGCAATCCTGACATGAGACATCATCAAAATGGGTTCTTCACTGGCATTCGAAGAAGAACCTATCATCTTATTTTCCTGCTCTGGAAATGGATTCTTTAACACAGCAGGAGTCGGAGAACCTTTGACTATTTTGACTACCTCGGCCCGATGAGGGCAGTCTCTTGTAAAATGATCTTCTTCACAAATAAGACAAGGATAGCGAGGTTTACGTTTCTCGTCATTGGCTTCCGACTTTTCCGTTTTCTCCTTTGGAGCCTTGTCTGCTTTAGCCTTCTTCTTTCCTTTCTTCTTTCCACCGTTTTTGGATTTGGCCGTAGATGACTCTACAGCGTGAATGTCGGCGGTAAGTTCAGGAGGAGAAGACTCTCCTGTCGGAGAATCAGGCAAAGTGATAATTGGAGTATTGGAGGCCTTGGAAGACTTCTTCTTACTCTTCGTAGTCACGATACCGATCATGCCATCAGCGGCATGAGATCCCGAAGGAGCAGCAGCGATTTGGTTTGACTTGGGAAGATCCGGAATTTTTCATGTAACGTACCCGACTGAGTATAAACCAAGTCAAGGTACTGCGCCTGAGCAATGACTTGCTCCTCAGTAACTACTCCGGCCTTAGCGACATCTTCAGTAATTCTTGGTAATAACGATTTGACAAACCATTCAGCTAAGATCTGGTCTGGGATAAAAACTTTCACTAATCTCCTTCGACGTCTCCACTCATGAATGTGATCAGAAATGTACGTGGACGTCGATTGTTTTAGCGAAGTTAATAACTCAGTACCATTGTCGTATCTGACTGGTAACTGAAAATGAGTTAAGAACGAGGTAGCTAACTGACTAAAGTTGTAAAAAGAGGCCCGTGGTAACTCAATGTACCACTTGGCCGCGAGACCAATGAGTGTACGCTGGAAAAGACGTAAGCGGATAGAATCATCTATGATGGAATTTGATGCACACCAGAGGTGGTAAGTCATCACGTGATTAGACGGATCCTCTCCAGACTTCCCCTCGAACTTGGGTATATCGCTGGGCAACTTATTTGGCATTGGCGGCCAAAACGGAAGATATTGAATTGGATCGTTCGTTAGGCGCGTCAAGTCGGGTAAATCTAAAGTTGCAATAAATGGTAACTGCCGGTTAGGATCTCTGAAACTCTGAGTCACAATACCAGCCCCAGGAGGAGGATATCCCGGATAACTAGGAACAGGATTCGCATTGGGGATATTGTATCCTCCTGGAAAACCAGGATTAACCGGACCGTACTGGGGTTGTTGAGGTGGTTGATAATTGTACCCAGGATACGGTTGATACTGGTAAACCGGTTGTTGGGCAGCTTGCCCAGGTTGATACTGTCCCTGGTACGGAGGTTGAACAAATTGAGGTTGAGTAGTAACAACCGTACTAGTACCAGGTTGGCCTACAGGCATCTGGACTGTGGTCTGAACCGTGGGTCCAGGCAACGGTACAGATATCTGAGGAGTGGTAACAGGGACAGTAGGAACTGGAGCTGCCGATACTCCGGAGGTAAACATGGTAGATGAAGCGGTAGTTGCTACAGCCGTGTGAGGTGGAGTACCTGGTGCAATTGGCGGCTGAGTAACTACCGAAGTTACAGGGGTCTGAACACTTGACTGGACAGGTTGCGGTTGCTGGGATGGACCAGGAACTGCAGGTTGTCCTGCTTGAGGTACCGACTGCATACTTGGTTGCAACATCTGTTGACCCTGTGACGGATCCCATGTTAACATTCCAGGGTATTGACTCGTAACAGGTTGAGGATACTGAGAGCCATAGCCGTATTGAGGATAGGGTTGATAACTGTAAGGTGCAGTCCCATATGATTGCCCTTGAGGTGGTTGATAACCTTGACTAGGGTATTGACCCGTAGGTTGATAACCTTGAGGTAAATACGAATACTGGGGTTGACCTTGACCTTGAGGTTGGTAACCTTGAGGTTGATACCCTTGGGGTTGATACCCTTGGGGTTGCCATCCTTGAGGTTGCCATCCTTGAGGCGGATACTGATACTGAGGTTGACTTTGGGGTACAAATTGAGGCTGGGGTTGATACCCTTGGGGTTGCCCCCCAGTCGCAAATGAAGTACCCTGAGGTTGCCCCCCAGGTATAAACGAAGGTTGCCCCCCAGGCGGTAATTGGCCACCTTGAGGTTGGTTAATGGGAGTTGAACCTGACATCATATAAACGTCACCTATACTCAATGGTACATTACCACTGTTTCCAAGTAATAACCCATGATCAACAGGTTTAGGAGATGCTCCCACAAAGGTACCAGAAAGTGATTGATACCCAGTAGGAACAGAAGGACCGCCATGTAAAAATGATTCAGGACTTTGTGAAAACACAGATGACTGACCAGACATATTTACAGGAGAATGTATACCTCTAGGTGGAACCGGAGTACGAGGTGTAGAAAAACCTACTGAGTTGTCTAACAAATTGGTTAATGCAAGGTACCAAGGTTCAGTTCTAGGAGGACTGTAAAATATGGATTCACGCTCCCTTAAATCAAGGGTAATTAGATCTTCAGAATTAGAAACGCCTATTTCTTCCTCTGGAACAAGTTCTTCTATGGCAATTAATCCAACAGGAAGATTTTCGGTGATAATTCTTTCTATTCTTGGTGAATCAGGAACACTAGGAGTTGGAGTAACAGGTTCTGAAATCTCAGGTTCTTCGCCTGTTTCACTGGCAGATGAAAAACTACCAGCAAGCTCGGAAACTGCAACAGCTTCGGGATTGTAACCTGTTTCTAAACTTTGGTAATACGGATGGACTACCAAGGAAGATTCTCCTTCTTCAGGTGATCCTACTCTACTGCCACTAGGAGGAGTTACAAGGACCTTTAACCCTTCTAAATGACCTGGGTCGTCTCGAGGAGGGGATCCTCTAAGTCTACGGGATCTTCTCAACAATTCGGCCACAGACACAACTTCAGGAGACTGGCCCGCAATTCGACGGGACCTGCTCGGTGATTCCGCCACAATTAAAGATTTTAACTACAACACACGAAAACAAAATAAAAAAGTTCAAATCAAACCACCTAAAGTCTTCTAAAGAACCAATCAATTTTGAAGCATACGCCTAAATAATCTAGAGCGTCAAACCATACACAAACAGTAGTCTTCCGGACCAAAAACGCTAGTTGGTGATTAAGCCCAACATCGCAGGATTCAGTACAGAAATAGTGGGTGGAACAGTTACCCCGGCAACCTGCTTAATGAATAGACTGGACCAAGTTCCTCCACTTTAACCGTCTCGAAGTGAAGCGAACCCCCCAGAAAATCCAAGTGAGTATAACCGACGTCTGCTCCAGGTACAGTGGGACCTTCCCTCCACCGTCACCTTGGGTAGAATCCTAGATATTATAGCCACTAAGGTTACCAATCACAACAATTACATCTGGGGGAACAGTCTAGGCTCCAACAGCACGCAAGGGCAGAGTAGCAAGCTCCAATCCCCTTACCGGCTCCTTGATAACAATCCAAGGTTTACCGATAAGTGACCCCAGGCTCCTCGACAATGGTTAATCCGAGGTTTACCGTTTGTAATACGTACTGTCTGGCGTCGTTCCCAACGAGGGAGGAATGATCCCCTCACTGGTTCGGACACGAGCTCGTGCTTCTCCTTTAAGAGGAGCTTTCCCAGAATGTAACTGAAACAATTGGATTTGTTCTACTCAAGATAGACTATCTGTTTGGTTTTGTAGTCTTGGAGAGTTAAGTACTCACCTACTCCAAGACCCTAGCCTAAGCTATGTTGGTGCTTCAGAGCCCTAGAAAAATAAAGATTACTAGATTGATTTAAATTTAAGCGTTACTTTTAAGGTTGTTTCTTAAGTCAAAAGGTGATGGAAGTGAAACTAGTGGTGTGTTGACTCGACTCGAAACCACTACAAAATGCACCTAGAATGATTTATCCACTACTTTACTTTTCGATGAATTGCTTTAACTAAAAAGTTGAGAGAATGCAAACTTTATAAAAGCAACCTTTTAATTGAAAACAATCAAAGAAATATTTCGTTTGTCTTTTCCAAGCATAAAAACATAACTTCTCTTTACATGCACGAAAAAACTCTTTTCTTCTTTTGAAAACAAAAAGCTACTTGAAACAAGACTTTTAAGAAGATGTTTTTGTATTTTTCTTTTAATAAAGCAAGTAAATCTAATTTAAACAAAAAATCAATCTTAACAACTCTTAAAATCTATGAAAATGCACTCATAAGCAAACTAAAAGTAAATTTACCCTAAGCAATTTTTTAACGAGGCCAAAACTAACAATGATTATTTCTAAGGTGTTTTACTTGATTACAATCAAATCAAGGGCTAGCTTATTGCAGAATCAACAACTAGCCAAAACAAAATTCTAATCTTTTTGTTCTTTTTTAAAATGGAAATCAATACTTTATAAACAAGTAATTCGAAATTTGACCCAACACAACTCAAACGACAAGTTGCACACAAAAGGAGACTTTACGACAGGCCAGACTTCTAAGAAGGTTGACTAACCAGAGATATCTAAGGCTGGACAACTTTCTAATAGCAAAGTCACTACAAAGCCTTTCCAAAAATCAAACCCTAGGTCAAAACTTCGTTGAAAACCACTAAAACACTCAAAGCTCACAAAACTAGTTTAGGTGAAAATTCTTGACAGGGTACTAAAGGATCTGGGCGGAAAACACTAAGGAAAAACAAAATCTAAGAGCAATTTGAAGCAAAAATGGAATTTTCTCAAGTTTTACAGGAAGACGCAGGCAACCTGTTGTCACAGGTGCGGCCCCGCTCTGTGCAGACGGCAACAGCGCGTCCAAAGACGCACTGTGCAGTACTAAGAGGGTGCGTCCGTCTGGAAAAATAGAGAAAAACCAAATCTAACTAAATCTAAAGCTAAGCCACCCAAATACTAATTCGCACAGTCAAAAACCAGAAAACAAAAATGATTTTCTCAAAGCCAAGTTCATATAAAGGAAAAGACTTTCTCATTAATGGCTCCCTAGCGGAGTCGCCAATTTGTCACACGGAAACTGTCAAGGGTGCGGACACGACTGACCTTCCTAGAAGTCTAAGACATTCTAATGACAAACAAGACAAAAAGGAGTGATCTTTCTCTAAATACACCTTTCATAACATGAAAACTACAAGTGTTTAGGCTTACCTTATTCCAAAACGCTGTTGTTGAAGTCCGTTCTTGACGATCCGGATGAGCTCCTCCTTCAAGTCAATTCCTGCAACCACAAACAATCAAACAATTACCAAGCACTTGCATTTCATATAATAAAACATATATCCAACATGCAGACCAAGGAACACATGAAATAACTCATTAACATAAGCTATTGAGAAAAATAAACCAGTTTGTATTAATAACGAAACAAAGAAACTCTTACAACCTGGCCTTGGTGTTGTGCAAGTTCCTCCCAGGGTCCATCAAGGGTTTTCCTCTTCTTTGACAAAGCTCACCCTCTCCCAAGTAGAATCAAGTGAAGACAATCTCTCCTCACAAAGGCTCTAATGGAAGACCTAAATCCTGCAGCATTTACCCAAAGAAAATGTATAGCTCCAACCTCCTTTCCTCCTGGCTCAATGCCTTTATTTATAGTGCTGTAAAGAGGTTATTCTGGTCCACCATCAATGGGATCATCCCCCTCTTTGGGTGGGATAGCTCCCTTATTGATGGGATAAGACTCCCCTTAATAGAGATACATGAACCAACTGGAGGCGAATCCATTTCATCAAACCGACCTCTAGAATGTTCTAGAAGTAACCACAAGTAACTTTTTCAAGATAAAAATTCGCGCATTTTGTCTTTTACAGAGGGACGCACCTGTCCCTTTACATACAGAGCATCCATGGACGCAGTTTTTGTGAACAAGGTCCGCGTCCCCGCAGGTAAGACTAGAGAGAACCTGCGACCCCAGAGATAAACATGATTTTTACAAGACTTTCTCTCTATTTTGAGTTTGAGATGGATAACAGAGGCATAGACTTGCCTAAGAGGGTAGCATGACTGTTGATTTGAGCCATACTAACTGTAAGTAGTCAAGGTGACAGTTTTTAGTGTAACACCTGTAGCTCCTTATCCCTTAGAAATCTTAATCATACACTCTGCTGGGATTTTGAAGATGATCACATGGATAGAGAGGAGGTCTAGGAGTGTGAATAATGAGCAATGCACTCAGGTGTTATTTCCTTCTGCCCTCTTGTTTCATTTTCTCTGTGTTTTCTCTTGAGGATTGTGAATTTTTTATTTTAAAATTTATCTTTTTACAATGAATGCAGGGGCGATCAAGGTGGATAGAGGTATGGTACTGAAGTGTTGATGTAGGGATGTTATTTTTTTACATGGTAGGTCAATTTCTCTCCCTAGGGTCATTTCCTATAAGATTCCTGAGCCACTGAAATTCCTACAAGATCATCCTATATGTTTTCAGGGAATTGTGCAGGTTTACAGGGGATCCTATAGAAAACACAGTCCCCTTGTAAAAGGAAGAAAAGGAGTGAAAAAATGAAAGAAATGGTGGAGTGATGAATGATGATGGGTGGAAAAATAAAATTGTGATCGAAATAGGTCCCTTTTTTTACTCTCCTTTGTTCTTTGACCATCCTCCTGTTGATCTGCAAAAAAAAAAATCATGATTTTTTTTATTTTTTCTCTTTTTTTGTTTTTTCTTTTTTTTTTTGTGTTTTTTTGTTTTTGTTTTTTGTTTTAATACAACTAGTCTGCCTCTAAGAGGTTTTCATTCTAGATGTTTTCCCTGGGCGCCTCAAGAGAGGTTTTCACTCAGGGATATTTTCACTTCCTTTTTTTAAATTTTTCGTTTTTTTGACACCATTGGGCTGCCCCAAGAGGTTTTCAGCCCATTGGTGGGACTCAGGCAACTCATGGAGGTTTTCACCCGAGTCTTTCTTTTTTTTCTTTTTTTCATTGATTTGATGAGGCAGGAGCTGAAACTTGATCCACCACCATCACTATTTTATTTATACCATCAATGAACTCTTGCTTTGACAATGGCCTCTTGTAAACTTTTAGTCTATGCCCATTAACAAGTAAAGGAATGGCTTCTGCATCTATTGTCCTGATCTGCACTGAACCATTATCCTAACATCTTTCATACAGCCCCAACCATGTCCTTAACTTGCCCTTAAAGTCTTTATATCTGGAACCATATAACAAGGCCCAATCACCTTCTTGAAATTTCTTATCCTTGATGTTCTTATCATGCCAGATCTTCCTTTGAAGTTGAGTCACCTCTTTGTGTAGGAGGGCCTACATTCTGAATTCATCTAAACTATTTAACTAAAGAAATATCTCTTCTTGTGCACTACTGTGATCGAGATCTAGTTGGGATGCCATCCTCAACGTGTTATACTCAAACTCAATGGACAACAGGGCCTTTTTCCCATAAACCAGCTCATAGGGTGTGAATCTAGTGGTCATCTTCCAAGTGGTATTATAGGCCCAGGTGGCCTCAATTATTCTATCTGCCCAATATTTCCTGCTACTACTAACCACTTTGGTCAAGATGCTCTCCTGCGCTATGTTGGTCACCTCCACTTGCCCATTAGCTTGTGGGTTATAGGGAGTGGAGGTCCTATGCTTGATCTTGTATGGGCTGAGCAAGTCTTTAATCATGCTAGAGGAGAACTGCCTACCTTGATTAGTGACCAGTTCTCTACGGTATCCAAATTTCTCAAATACATTCTCCCTTAAGAACTCAGCCACCTTATCCTTTGTTGCTGCCTTAATTGCCTTGGTTTCAGCCCACTTAGTCAGATAGTGAGTGCACACAATGATATACTATTTTTTCTTGGAAGGAGGATCGATATGCCCAATGAAGTCCATGCCCCACTTGTCAAATGGCTCAAAACACACTTGAGGTTGCAGAGGAATTTCATCTCTTGAAGTGGGCTTTCCCATCCTTTGGCACCAATCACACTGACTAGTATATGTTTTCACATCTTGATGAAGAGTGGACCAATAATACCCAGCCTGTAACACTTTAAATGTTGTCCTCTTTGTTGTAATGTGACCTCCAAAAGGCCCATCATGACAGGTCATAAGGATTTCAAAGACTTCCTCATCCCTGAAACATATTCTAAGAATTTGATATGGGCCAAGTTTGAAGAGGTTGCCCCTAATACAGGTGAAGGGGGAGCTCTTCCTCACAATATTTATTTTCTCTTTGGAGGACAAATTTAGTGGGAACTTTGTAGATACCAAATAGTTTGCCATGTCAGCAAACCATGGAGAGAGAACTAAAATGGTGAATAAGTGCTCATCCGGTAACTGATCATCAACCATTCCCTTTTCACCTACAGGAAAAGTTAATTTGGGAATCCAAATTAGGTTTATTCATTAAATATTTGATTGCAACATGGTCATTATGTACAAATGTTTGATAGCCTGTAACATAATGCCTAAATTTGTTCAATGAATGCACAACAGCCAGGAGCTCCTTTTCAGTCACTATGTAGTTCAGTTCACCCTTTGACAGAGTCTTACTGATAAAGTAAATGTCATAAGGAAATTTCTCATCTATCCAGCCTAGGACTACACCTATGGCTTTGTGTGAGGCATCAACATGAATGTGAAAAGGAGGGGCCCAATTTGGGCCTTGGAGAATTGGTGCAGTGGTTAACTTGTCCTTCCAGGTGTCCAGGGCCTCTTGAGAGCTTTTTGACCATACAAACTTAGCGTCCTTGGCCAATAACCCAAATAAAGGAGAAGCCAACTTGTTGAAGTCTTTTATAAACCTTTGGTACCATCCAGCTAACCCTAGGAAACTTCTAACATCTCTCTGCTTTTGTGGAGGTGGGACCATTTGGATGATAGCTATTTTTTTTAGGTCCACCTACAGTCCTTGCTGAGATATTGAATGACCTAGCACGGTCCCTGCAATCATCAAGAATTCACATTTCTCAGGGCTGAGAGACAAGTTCATCTCAATGAATTTGTGTAGAACCTTACCTAAGTTGGCAAAATCCTCCTCAAAATCACCCCCATAAGGTGTGAAATCATTCATATAGATTTCTACCGCATCATGGACTAACTCAGCAAACATAATCATAACTACTCTCTAAAAAGTGGCAGGAGCATTGTATAGGCCAAAAGGAAGGACCCTATAGGCAAAAGTACCCTAAGGTCAAGTGAAGGTGGTTTTATCTTGGTCTTCTGGGCTAATCTGGATTTGATTGTACCCATTGAATCCATCTAGGAAAGAGAAACACTTTTTCCCTTTCAGGCCATCTAGTACTTGGTTGATGAAAGGTAAAGGGAAATGGTCCTTCTTTGTGGCTTTGTTTAACTCCCAGTAATTGACACAAATCCTCCACTTACCATTTTTCTTTGGAACCAACACCAAAGGAGAGACCCACTCACTATTTGAGATAAGGTAAATGAATCTTGCATCTAGTAGTCTCTGCAGTTCTTCTTTGACTATATCTTTAAGAGATGGATTCATCTCCTTTGGGGTTGTCGGACTGGCTTGCAGCCTTCCTTGATATAACTATGGTGAGTACACATAGAGAGGTGCACTCCCTTTCTTTCTCGGTAACTCCAAGTGAAGGCATCGAGGTGTTCCTTTAGCATGTTGCACAACTTTTTTTCTTGGAGAATAGAAAGAGATGGATTGGTTTTCAAAGTTCTCTCGGGACCGAATTCTATGGTTTTGACATGGATAGGGTTTGAATTGGCTAAGAATAGATCCACTTGATGGTTGTTTTTGGTTTCCTTTAATACTTCCTCTAAGGACAATGTACAAGGGCTTGGACTTTGGAGTAGGTGTTCAATCAAATCATCTTCGTCCTATTGTCCCCCTCCCATGGTTGTTTCTAAGGTATAGAGTTGGGCAGAATAAACTTCATATTTCTCCTCCTCTTCTAGCCACAAAGGTAATTCATTTTCTAGAGATGGCTGAGCAGGAGGGTATAGGACTAACTTCTTGGACATATGCCCATTCTTGATGGCCATATTTCTAGCTTTGCAACTAATGTAAGCATCGATAGTGGCTAACTAGGGCTTCCCAAGGATGAGAGGGTAACTAGTAAGCTTAGCCTTAGGTTGGAGAACTAGGAAATCTACAGTATTCCCATGAATCAATGGAGACCATCACATCCTTCACAATCCTCTTAGGGGTCACTGTGGAGCGTCTACAAGTTGTAGAATTGTTGTGGTCTTCCTCAATGAACCTTTGAGGTTGAGTTTGAGCATGGTTTCCTTGGTCATCACATTAATGGCGGCCCCAAGGTCGATCAAAGTGTGTGGCACAATGGTGCCATTGATGTTCACATCTACTACAAGGCTTCCAGGGTCCAAATACTTTGGACAAATTATCTGCCCCAGCATTAAGTCAGATAGTTGTCCAATGACATTAATGGTAGAGGCATCTCTTTTTCGCCTCCCTAGATGCTTGAAACACTTCTCCTTAATCAACTTGTTGTAAATAGGTACATCCTTGATAGATTGGAGAAGTAGAATTTTGACACATATGTTTTTCAATTCTCCCAGAAGTTCAGTCTCTTCTGGGCTAGGCTGGGGTGATTGGGTTAATCTCTCAGGAAAGGGTGGTGGATTTACTTTAAGCACACTTTCCTCTCTTTCTTCCTCAACCTCCCTGGGTGGAGGTAGAGGTTGGTTTTCCAGTAGTACTCTCCCAGATCTCAGGTTAATTTCCTGCATCTCCACGACATAAGATGGATATGATTTCTCTCCACTATATACTTGTTGTGCCTGCCTATTGTTTGGGTTTGTATTTGGTTGGGTAGGCATCTAGGGTTGTTTAGGTGGAGCAAAGTGTAAAAGTTGTGGTTGGGTAGGTGGTGAAGGCAATAAAGCTGGGATGTTGTTGTATTGGGGCCTCCACCCCTAGGGCGTTTCATTCCACTAAGGTTGTGGGAGAGCATATGGTTGAAATGACTAGCTAGCTAGCTAGGAATGATACTGAGATGCAAAGGACCAAGGAGGAGGTGTAGACCAGGAACGTTGAGTAGGGGGTCCCCAAGAAGGTATGGATGTGGTTTTTTGGGGGTTGTAATATGCATGGGATGACCCTTGCATGCCCTACTAGTATGGCCTAGGCCCATAAGGTCTCCTTTGGTTTATGTAGCAGAGCTGCTCAGTGACCCCTTTAGCTAATTGATATACAAATTTGAGTCCAAGTAAAGACGAGCACTTGTCTATGTAGTGGTTTTCTTCATAGACTGAGCAAATTTCAATACAATTTAATGTACATTCATTCCTAGGATGCCTCCTACTACATCTAGTACAAAAAATGGTCAAGGCTCTCTCTTCTTCCTCCTTATTTCTCTTAATGTGCATAGTGTCCATCTGCAGGGCAAGGGTTTGCAACAACTCACTTTTGAAATCCTCCAGCATATTTCGTATTTCACCCTTGATGGATGAATTGGAAGAGGATGGAATGACCATAGGTTGACTACCCCTACCCTTTTTCCTCGCTTCCCTAGAAAAGTTTCTAAATATAGTCTAGATATCCTGATAGGGTAACTCGTAGATATCCCCTCCTTCTAACAAGTGTAGGGTATCTAGAAGGCCTTCCCTTAATCCTCTAAGTAGGATTAGCTTTAGTGACTTACAGTCGAGTGTGCACCTGGCCCTTTTGTAGCTAAGCTAGAATCTTTCTTCATAATCCTCTAGGGATTCATCATTTCCTAATGTCATTCTAAAAAATTCCTCTTTAGTGTCTTTAGACCTAGAGTAGTCTCGATACTTATTGTTTAAGGCTAGCCTCATCTGAGCCCAAGTTGTAATGCTATCTCCAGGTAAACCCATGAACCAACGTAAAGCTGGATCCTTGAGAGTGGATGGAAATAGTTTCAACTTCTGCTCATCATTTGTATAGTCATAGGTTTGACATATGACAACAAACTCAAATAAGAAAGTGTTTGGGTCTTCTGTGGTTAGGCCATGGAAATGAGGAAGGGAAGAAGGGATTATATTTTCCATCTTAGTATCTTCATTGGTCTCCCTAATGGGGAAGGCACCCTCAACTCTTTCTCTATTTTCAGCCATAAGTTCAATAGGAATGGGTTTTCCTTCTTCTTCTTCCCCTGTAGGTTCTTCAAATATGTCTGGTTGCTCGCCTAAGGGTTCCTCCGGTTCATAGGCACCGAAGAAGAGGGAAGGTTGGTTGTTGGAAGCAGTGGGGTTATTTGAAAAACATTTCCCTAAGTTATCCCTATTGCTACGAGGCATGAAAAGAAATGTCATTGTTTAGTTTTGTGATTTTTTTCAAAATTTTAAAGTGATTGAAGAATTGAAATTGAAGAATGAATGAAAACTACTAACTGAATGAAAATATTTAATACTTGATTGAAATCTAACTTGCAGAATGGAAAGGAAAGCAAAGAATGCCGAATGAAAAGGAAGCAAACTAAACTACTTTTGCATAAATGAAACTAATAGCAAAATATTAGAAACAAGAAATAGAAGAAAGAAAGCATTAATCACATAGTACTTAGACACCTCCCCAGCAATGGCACCAAAAAGTGATGAGCACCAGTATTGCAGCAAGAATGCTACAACTCCTAGAGCTACTAGCTTTAATTTTCAACTCGGGGTTCATACAAACTTGGTGGTGACAGTGCTATATACACAAGTACAAATGATGGTTCTGCCTTTTGTCACTATTCAACTGGTGAGAGACCATTAGGGTTTTCAAGCCAGAGTTCTATGGATTCAAAAGAAGCTTGATTACTGATGAAAGAAAGAGAAATCTACTCTAGGAGAAAGCTTATCTACTGCAATTAAGGAAAATGGTTGAAATCCTATGCTAAAACATACCCTTCTCTGACTAACTGCTGAGAAACTATGGTTTAAAAAAATGCTAAACCAACATGTATGAAATTCTCCTATCTAAAGCATGGAAGTTCAATACATCAAATGTCACTACTGTGCATGTAAAGCACTGAAATAAATATGTTTGTTCTTTTTATTCTTTTTCTAGAAAGTCAAGTGTAAACCCTAATCTCTTTTGGTGATATAGAAGGTGGTTTAGAGATGATGGTGGATGGTTGGGAGGTTTAGGAGATGATTAGAAGTTTTGGGAGACCCTTGGGTGATTTGTGTGGCTTCCTAGAGGTTTTCCCTCAATTCGGCCTCAAAACAAGCCACTACAAGAAAACCTACAGGATGTACTAGAAACCTACAAGATTCCCTGTATTTCTACAGGATACAGTCGAGAGAAAAATGATGGTTGTTTGAGGTGATGGAAGGCTTAGGGAAGGTGGTGGATGCGTGGAATGGAGTGAGAAAATGCCCAGGATCACTCAAAACTCAATACCAAGGTTAGGAGATGGTTGCATTCGCTCAACATGCTTGGAGGAATTTCTATGTAAAATGATCAGATTGGTGAAGATGTTGGTGAAAGAAAGGGATGACTATGAATGGATGAAGTTGGGAGTTGGTTTCCTAATATGCGATCCCTTTAGATTTCTAAAGAACCTACTCTACATCAAACAAAAATAAAATCCACAAATTCATGTAAACAAGAAGAATTCTAACAAGCTAGAAGAGCATAATTTAATGGACTAGCTGTCTACTTAATGCATGAAGAAAATTGTTGAACACAATGGAATCATGGATGAGATCTATCGAAAGACTGAAGATGGAAGATGTGGAAACTAAATCCTAAACTTTAAAAAATGATCAAATGCTAGTTTAAGTACAACAGACTCTAAATCTTATGAAGAAATGGAAATATGTCTTTTTGGGGGTGCTTAATGGTATTTTCCTCAAATCATGATCCCTGAGGGAAGAGGCGAGGCCAAGACACCCACTAATAGCTTTGTGGTGCTCATTTTATCTCTTCTACCCTGCTACTAAAGTAAAGCACAAATGGAAGCAAACCAATAATCAACTAAACAAATCCACAATACCTACAATGAAATACTTCTAGAGACACTTTTAACCATGAATCTATGAAACTAAGCTAAGCATACATATACAAGAAGAGGAGCCTTTGCTACTAGGGTTGGGCCCCAACCAGAGAGCTTTAGCCCTCTGAGTCAACTCAGTGATGGATCAAGAAAAAGATCATTTTCATTATCAAAACAGAAAATTACATCAATGTCTTCCACAAGTCTAGAGCTCGAAAATAACTAGTGTTTCTACAACCAAAATCTGAATCCTAATGAGGCTCTAGGGCTATCCACTTATACAACTGAAGTATCCAATGACTAACTTAAATTTATGGAGGCTCAACTCCCAAACTTGAGATGAACTAACTCTTTGTCTATCACTTGCTCGACTGCCTTTTGATCTTCATGACTTGGCTGCTTGCACTCCGAGCTGGTGTGATTAATGGAGGAATATTTGAGTGGGGGAGACTTAAATGAGGAGGATTTACCTCCTACAGTCTCTCTCCCTTGACCAATCAAGTTTCAAATCTTAGCATTGCCAAAATTCCTTGATTTTATCTTCCAAACATGCTTTCAATGCATATTAGTCCACTAGGCATAATATCTCACTTTAACTCATCTCATTAAGCAAAATATAATCAAAACATGTAATAAGTTGTGAGAAGAGTTGATTTGACTAAGCTAGGAGGTGATTTAAGGCCCATATAATCACTCAATGATGAGGTTCACCAATTTGTTATTGTTTTCATTGATGATATACTGATATATTCTAAAAATGAGGAGGGGCATGCTAAACACTTCGTAGTAGATTTGAGTTTATTGAGATAACATCACTTGTGTAGTTTCTTTTAGACTAAGGTACATTACTTAGTGCATGTGGTCTCCAAGGAGGGTATTACAGTATATCCAAAAATGATTAGAGCCATCATGTAGTGGGTAGCTCCTAAGAATGTTGATGAGGTGAGATCTTTCATGGGTTTTGCAGGCTATTACAGGAGGTTCATCACGAAAATATCATATATTGGTTATCCTATCATATCATTTCAGAGGAAAGGTAAGAAGTTCAAATGGAAAGAGGAGTTGAGGCTAGTTTTGAGTAGTTCAAGCTGTTATTGACACATCCATCAGTGTTAAATATTACATATACAAACAAACAATTTGTAGTATGCATAGATGATTGCAAGAGAGGACTTAGTGAATTCCTTATGTAGGATGGACATGTGGTATGCTATGAGTCGTGGAAGTTGAATGAGAATGATCATAGCCATCCCACGCATGATCTTGAGCTGGTAGTGATTATACATGCATTGAAGATGTGGAGACACTATCTTTTGGGAAGGAGATTCACATTGATGAGTGATCACAATGGTTGTTGATATCTTTTTGATCAACCGAATTTGAATGGTAGGCAGGTGTTATCCTACACAATATCCCAAGATTGAGAAAGGAGATTGATGGAGGTAACCTCACACAACTTAGGGTTTAGCATCTATCCCTGCCAAACCAGAGAGGGCTCCCTCTGTAAAGCTCACAGCCAAATATGACTGGAGTGGGAAACAAATATTAGGATATGTATTACAACACTAAGGTTTAAATATTTTAAGGTTTTGTTCGATCAGGAGTAAAAATCAAGGAACCATGTCAGGTCTCAAGGGTTCAGTTGCAAGAGATATGAAGGAGCAGGGTAGGTATGCTTTTGTGATACTTTGGGAATTTTTCGATGTAGTGTAGGGTGGAAAATAAAAGATTCAAAATGAGCATGGAAAGCATGAATTCATTTATCAGAAGATAGGTAACATAAACATGAAATTCCTAACAAAACATATCTTAAATTTAAGAATTCTATTTGAAACCTCTTAGGATAATCATTGAAGAGCATAGATATGGAAAGGAGATAAAATTATCATTCATATAAACTATTAACAGAAGAAAAAAATTATCACAAACTCTTAACATAAGAATTCCTAAATAATAGTTGTAACTGGCCTTCGATTTCCTATAAAAGATGATGAGTACAAGCTCCAAAACTTTCACTCTCTGATGTCCAACATTCTTCACTAATACTTCAAAATCTGAATTATTTATACAATTCTATAGAAAAAATATCTTGAAACACTCTTCAAGATTTATTATAGAATTTCATAAAAATAGATCAAAACTACTAAAATATCATGTGGTTGAATTCTAGTGTTATTCTAGGCATTTTGGTGTAACTGAGGCTTTGAATAAACATTTATGTTAATCTTGTTGACTGATGAACTGCCTGCTGCTCCATTTTTTCTGCATTTGGTTCTGAGAATGGTTGGAACGAATGTTCAATGCTGGCCCCCTTGCTGCTGTTCTATCTATTAAAAGTGATCTAGAGGACCAAATCTTCCTCTTCCATTGACCTTCATCGCAATCACAACCAGATCGGGTCTCTGTCGTATCACAATCGCAATATAAGACAAAGAACTATAATATTTATTTTTCATGTTTTACAATAAAGGCGGACTTAAAAATTTAAACATCGTAATTATGAAATATCACATCCGGAGGGCTCATCAGAATCGGAGGCCGAATGAAGGACTTTAACCTATTTCATAGTGTTCCATTGATAGAACGAACGCAGTAGCTGATTTAAGGGAAACTATATGATTTATCGCATCCAGGATGGGCTTTAACACATCACAATCACATCGCAATCAGGGAGTAGGGCCTTGCAAGGGAGGAACTTCAAATGGTGTGGGATTATCATTATGGGATGGAGAATGGGAAGTATTTACGAGAAGCGATTGTGGGACTGTAATACGCGATGTAACCTAATGCGAGATGTTGGATTATAAATAGCGGGACTATAAATCGGGAGGGTTATTGCGGGACTTATGCAGGATGCGATGCAGGATTTGTTTGCGGGATGGCTGATGCAAGATCCCACAATCACATTTACGGAAGTGGGAGTATTACCATTGTGGGATTATAGAGTGGGAGGCAAAATTGGAACCAATAGCTGGGACCCACAAATCGCAATGGGGAAACAATGTAAAACATTTTTATATTTAATGTATCATTCACCAATTGTGAGCTGTGGTAATACGTCATCAGTATTTTCCTTGGGGGTAGTGGGTAATGTAATGTATTGCAAAGGGTAATGTGGATATGGAAAAACAACTAGAGTTTTATGTATCAAATAGACATTTAGGATAGAGTTTTCGAATTTAGAAGGAATTTCGCATAGTTCCAAGGTATAACAATAGAAATGTGACCAAAGGAATATACAAAGGGTTTTTGGGATAAGGTGGAGTTTATGATATAACATGGAATGGGGTATGATGAAATAATGGTTTGAGTCTAGAGTTTAGGAATTTGGATATGAAATAACTATTTTTTTATGATTTTTGACCCTCTGACCTAATGATGACTTGACATGGACAAAATGAATATACTGATCACCATAATGACGATGAACATAATGACTAACCATGATGATTTCCATTGACCATGAAGTTGAAAGGAGTAGTGATACACTATCTAACCTAACCAATGACCAAATGTTTTATTTGAAGACCTAATGAAACATAAAACATTGACCAAGGAACCTAACAAAAACTTTTGAAAGAGAACATTTGATCACCGGTGACTGGCAAGACTGACAGACACTAACAGCAGGCTCGGTGGTTGGCTATGATCAGTCAGTTTGATTTCGAGATCTGATATATCAAAGGTAAATAAATCATAGCGGTAGATGGTCTTATCAAGTGGGTACAAGTAAATCACTTAGTTTAGTATAAGGTCCTATGGGACATATCTACAAGATAGGATATTACAGGTAAGTCAACAAGATTTCAGATACATGGAGATTATGCATAGGTTGCAGCAAAGTACTAGTACAGGTACAAGTGATAGTACATGTAGAGGTACAGGTGATGGTACAAATATAGGTATAGGTACATGTGATAGTACATGTATAGGTACAGGTAATGTTACAAGTACATGTACAGGTATAGGTGATGGTATAGGGACAGATATTGGTACAGGTGCAAGTGCACAGGTAGTGGACTATTTCCTTACAACAGACGGATTGATTACGGTCCAAGACATGATATCTGTGTCAGATAGCAGTGAGGTCAAGAAAGTGATCTTCAGATAGCTTCATGAGAAACCATATTCAGGTCACCCAGGTTATCAGAAGACACTCACAACAGTAAAGAGATTCTACTATTGGTTGAATTTAAAGAGGGATGTAACAAATTTTATGGTGAGATATTTCGACTATCTGAGTGCAAGGAGTGTGTAAACATCCACGTGGACTTCTACAATTGATTGTGATTCCATAGTGGAAATTCGAAGTCATTTCCATGGAATTCATCATAGGGTTGTAGAAGATAGTGAGACAACATGATTTCATCATGGTTATTGTGGATATGTTGATGAATGTTGAACATTTCATTCGAGTTAAGTCTACATTCTTAGCTAGCGATGTAGCACAGATATTCATCAGAGATGTGGTTAGATTCCATGGTGTTCTGAATAATATTGTGTCAGACAGGGATGCAAAGTTCACTTCCATGTTTTGGAAGGAGTTATTTTTAGGTTTAGGCACTGAGTTAGCCTTCAGCACGGCTTATCATCCGCAAAGACATGGACAGGCAGAGTGATCTGAATGGGAAAATTAGTTTTACTGTACTAAATTCCTCTTCAAAATATATAAAAGTGCTTAAGGATTCATGACGTTAATTGCAAGTTTTAACATGAGTTTTTGAGTGGTTTTAGGTAAATTGCATGTACAAATTAACATAAACAAATGAATGACTGACAACATATAATAGAAATGAACATCACGAAAATAGTATCACAAAAGCACATGATGAAGGAGTTTACCCCGCATGGGCTACATCTCCTTGGTCCAACTTCCAATGGCTTGGCCCTCTCTATTATGCTCAAAAGTGTGAATAAATCAGTTTACAATGCTCAGCTTTCTATGAAACTTGTTCCAATGGCTCCAGAATACCGAAAAATGTCTGTCTAACCTCTTTCTGCTCTTGATTTGGTCAAAAACTGAAAACGTTATGGCTTTCCCAAGTCCTTCTACTAATCGCATCTCAGTTTCCCCAAAATCCGACACCATCCTAAAATTCACCTCCAATTTCTCTAACCGAGAGTTGATTTTTCCTAATTCTGAGCAAATTGTTCAGATGGATTAAATGTCCTATAAGGCCTTAATCTCAAAATTTTTGGACATGTGGGGGGCCATGTGCCTGGTTTAAGGCCAATGGCCTGCCCCCGTCATTCGGGCCCCCACTTTGCTCTGATAGTGGTCATGTTGGGTGGCACGCGCCCAAGGGTTGGCCCTCGTCTAGGCTAGCCCCTTCCCGCTCCACCGTGGTTGTGTTGAATGGCACACACCCAAGGGCTAGCCCCCATGGGATATCCCTTTTTCCAGATGGTGTGACACTTAAACTTCAAATATATGCCAACGACCATAGTTTCTAATTATTTTCAATTCTTCTAAGTGTTAATGAATTAAATATAATTAATTTTTTAACTTTTTATGAAATATCTAGAAATTTATGAGTTAGAAATTTGAGCAGTAGATAGAGTACAAAAATTACATGAATAATATTTATTATTGTATTACTTTCCACTCAATTGCAACACATTTATATAGTTGGTAGGAGATCCAAGTAATTCCATATATAGATATGGAGATTGCAATATTCTGTCAACATAATTCCAAAACAACTCTAAACTCAACACATTGCACTAATGGAAATATTATCTCCAAATTGGTTAATTCTTACATGTCCAATAACAATACTTGAAATTAGAGGGATCTGAATGGGAAAATTAGTTTTACTATGCTAAATTCCTCTTCAAAATATGTAAAAGTGCTTAAGGATTCATGAGGTTAATTTCAAGTTTTAACATGAGTTTTTGAGTGGTTTTGTGTAAATTGCATGTACAAATTAACATAAACAAATGAATGACCGAAAACATATAATAGACATGAACATCACTAAAATAGTATCACAAAAGCACATGATGAAGGAGTTCACCCCACCTGGGCTACATCTCCTTGGTCCAACTTCCAATGGCTCGACCCTCTCTATTATGCAACCTATTCCAAAGTCTGAATAAATCAGTTTACAATGCTCAATTAGCTATAAAACCTACTCCAATGGCTCCAGAATGCCGAAAAATGTCTGTCTAGCCTCTTTCTACTCTTGATTTTGTCAAAAAATGAAAACATTATCGCTTCCCCAAGTCCTTCTGCTCATCGCATCTGAATTTCCCCAAAATTCGACACCATCCTACAAATTCACCTCCATTTTCTCTAACTGAGCGCTGATTTTTCCTAATTCTGAGCAAAATGTTCAGATGGATTAAATGTCCTATAAGGACTTAATCTCAAAATTTTTGGACATGGGGGGGGCCACGTGCCTAGTGCTAAGGTCAACGGCCTTTACCCATCGGTCGGGCCCCCACTCTGCTCTGATGGTGGTCATGTTGGGTGGCACGCGCCGAAGGGCTAGCCCCTTCCCGCTCCACCGTGGTTGTGTTGAATGGCACACACCCAAGTGCTAGCCCCTATGGGCTGGCCCTTTTTCCGGATGGTGTGACACTTAAACTTTAAATATATGCCAACGACCATAGTTTATAAGCACTACTCGTATGGCGTATTGGAAATGGCTTGGACTTTGGACTTGGAGGTCGCGGGTTCGACCCTCGACCATTATTGCTCAGACCTCAACCCAATTTTTGGTGGCCCTCATGCTGCTGCGTGACAACCCTTGGTTGGGCCACATGGCAGCCTATGTTTGGCCACCAACCAACCAATCAAACTTGTCCAAATCAGCTCCAATAACATTGTGTCACTTGGCACCACATTCAATGAAGGTCAAACTGTCAGTTACATAGTCACCCTTCCACGTAGGCATGCCCAGTTAGTAGTATGAACTACTGATTGGGATGTCTATATATTTTTTTTTTAATTTTCCTATTTAGGAAAACAAGTTTAGGATGACAAGCAATACTCGGTTGTTCAGGTTCCACACTGATCCAACAACTTTGAATTTTGAGATATTTTTTGAACACCTGATCATTCCTCTGCACTGGAAGCTTTTGGACCCCAAAATATCACTTTCAATTGTTCAGGATGTGAGGGTACATTTCCCTCACCTTTCCAATCTCGATCCATTTGGCTTTTGAAGGATTTGTAACTTTTAGCCCTACACAAAGTTAATTCACATTCCCTCGTTTTGAAGACCTTGTTCTTTTGTCAAGAATGGTGTCTTGTTGTAGTTCATAAAAGTATTCAGGAGAGAAATCTTCAATAAATGGAATTTTAACATTCTCTCCTTGATCTTCAAACAAAGGAGGCTTATACAACCATAAATTTTGCACATTAACAACAACATAAATTTTCATATATGAAGGAAAATCCAACGCGAAGGCATTGTCACCAATATTTGCAAGAATTCTGAATGGACCATATCTAATTAGTTTTAGAATTTTACCTTCTCCTTAGAACCTCTATTTTCTAATGTGAAACCAAACTTCATCAACGACTTGGAACTTGTGATCTACCCGATGCTTGTTGTGCTTTGCTTTGTACTTTCCTTGGCTCTTTTCAAGCTAATCTTGAACTCTTTGAGGTACCATTTCGAACTATTCAATGAACTTCTTGGCTTTTTCCATGTCACCATCAATAGTAACATCCTTCTTACTAATATGGTACAGAAAATTATGACGCAAATGATAATCAAATTCCCCTACTTTGTTGTCTTGACTCATGCTTAAATGTACATTTTGAAAGTATGCATATTGTTGAACATAACTTTCATGCAAAACAAAATTATGCTTAAGTAAAGTAGTTGCAATAAAAATAGGCCTATAAAGTATATGATCAACCTTGTTGTATATACCTTTCTTATACCTACTGACCAAGTGGAATTGTTGTAAGGCTGCTGTTGCAACTTTTTCATTTCGCCATTGTAAATTTCTAAATGACATGAAATGGGCTAACCATATTGCATGAGGAATGTGCCCATGGAATAGTCGCTTCCAAGTACATGAGATGAACCGATATTTTCTTTCAAGACATCAAATGAATTTTGTTGCTTGCCTCCCCACTGGAATACGTTTTCCACACTAATCAATGTAGGCAAATGAGCTGCGATAGAAGAAAAGTTAGCAATAAACTTTCTCCAATATTGGGTTTCTCCCAAAAAACTTCTTACTCATGTGACTATCTTAGGCGTTGGCCAATTCATCATGAAATAACTTGGAGGGGTCTATCTTCAACTCACCTCCTCCAACAATATACCTCAATCACACCAAAGAAGTTTTACCAAATTCACACTTTGACATCTTTAAATACAAATGTTCTTTATTTAAGACATCAAGTACTTTTCTCACATGCATGACATGTTCATCATGAGATTTACTGAAAATTAAGTTGTCATCTAAGTATAATATAAAAAAATCATCAAGAAATGACCTCAACCCATCATTCATCACACGCATGAAGGTAGCAGGAGCATTACATAAACTAAAAGTCATAACTAGCCATTCAAACAAGCCTTGATTTGTCTTGAATGTTCTCTTCCAAATGTGTCCTTCAACAATTCTGATTTGATGGTAGCCACTCCTTAAGTCCAACTTAGTAAAATACTTTGCATCTTTCAATTGATCAAGTAAATCATCTATTCTAGGTAGTGGGTAACGGTTCTTTTTCGTAATCTTATTCAATGCACGGAAGTGCACACACATCATGTACATGTCAGTGTTCGGAAGAGGAATATCTTGCTGCAACTATATCTCATGTTAGATTCCTCTCTTGGGAGGCAATCCTTTTGGTTCCTGAAATATATCATCATATTAGTTAACAACATCAACCAATTCAGATTTCAATCTTGAGTCACAACCTTGAAAAGCTTCATTATTAATATCATTCTTGGGTTTGATCATTAGAAGCACAAAATTCTTGCTAGAATTCACTAGTCTTTTCATCTTCCCTATATTTACAAGTGAAAGCTTTAGTTTCTTGCTATGGGCTCTAACAATGTATTCTACTCCATCTTTGAACAAATGGTATTTGTTTTCATGCCTATGGAAGATATATTTTACGTCATAGAGATATGGGCTGCCCAAGACTATACAACATATGTCTAATGGAACAACATCAACTTCTGCTTCATCTATGAAATTTGTAGTAATGGTGAATTTCAGTCTACACTTTCTAGTTACTTGAAATTGTGCATTCTCACACACCCATTATAATGGATATGGCTTATGATATGGAATGGTTTCCAAGTTTAAAATTTTGAAAATGTTTTCAGAGATGAGATTGGCTTGAGAGCCACTATAAAAAAGACTATCAATTTTTCTATGTTTTGAGATTACCCTTATGTGGAAAAGTTCTATCCTCTTCTTTTCATTTGGAGTTTCATTGTGTAATTTTTAAGTACTGGTGATAGAAATGGATTCTTTTTCTCTTATACCCATGGTCTTAATTTTATTTTCATCATTAAAATCGGATCCCAAATCATGTTGAGTGGTTTTAGTTGTCTTTTGTTTTCCCTTGTTGAATTTCTTTGGTTTCATCTCAGGATGAAGCTTCCAACAATGAGCTTCATCATGACCCTCTTTGGAACAATGCTTGCATGTTATTTTCTCTCCTTCCTTCTTAATGGATGCACTTTTCTTTCCTTTCCATTTGAAACCATTTTCTTTTCCTTTACCGTTAAATGGATTTTTACTACCCTCTTATGCAGTATTTTTACCGCTTGCCTCAAGATGAGTGGCTTGCACACTAACCTCATCTAGATTATTGGGATTAAACATAAGGATAGTATTCCTAAGGTAGCTTTGTAAATGATCTAGGTGGATATTGGTGGCCAACTGCCAATTCCACTTGGACCCCCACCATTGCTTCTTTTAATTTTTTAGTTTCCTTAATCATGGAACAATTTACTATTTTTAGCAACTTTTTGGGTACTGAAGTTCCGGAGCCGTTTTGAGGCCCTAAACGACGTTTTTTTGGGAAAACTAGGAGCAACACAGGCCCATCAACCAACGTTTCTTTTCCCAAAGTTGTAGTCCTAGGATAGATATTTATAACGAGGTATTGTGCATGTCAAACGAAGATCATATGCCAAAGTTACGACCTCGGGAAGTTTATGTACCAATTTACCCAAATTAGGGCTCATAGTTTGGTGCTTCATCTCCTAGGGTTAGGTTTTTGGATGTTTATGGTTTTCCATTATTTCTCAACAATAAATAGGCCTTTGAGCATCATTGTAATAGAGTTCAGAGGCATGTAGCCACCACATCTCTTCTTAGAGATAAGCTACCATCGCCATAGCTAGTTTATTTACATTTCTCTTTGTAAGCATATTTCAGTATTTTATAGTAATGAAATGAAGTATTGTTTTTGCTGCATCTTTGTATGTATGGTTATATCTGTAACTTCTTGCGTTCCTATTTAAATCTGGATTAGTGGTATCACAACGGTATGCACTTTCTCTGTCTTTCTTTGCATGTCCACAATGAGGTCAGGATATAAGGAGTTAGAGCTTGAACTGGTCAAACCTTTGCAATACCAACCTCACAAATCTTTATGCCCTCCCATGGCATATGAAAAGAAAGAGGAGACAGCAAGAGATCCTATCAAAATCTTTCTCGAAGAGGCCCTCGAACGACAGAGTAATGCGATGATGGACAACTTTGCTAGATCCTTCAACGGCTACCCAGGGGCAACACATCTACTTCCAGTAGCTACTCTGGAAGCACCACACTGTTTAAGGTACAAGTTAACTTTGACATTCCCATATTTGAGGTTTAGATAGATGCAGATACCATAGGTAAATTGTTAAATATACTAGAAGTGTATTTTCTATTCATGATATTTTCGACTGAGAAAAGATTACTTTCGCTCTTCTCAAAGCCGCCTCCCACGTTAAGGACTGATGGGAAACCTACTATGAGCAGAAGTATGAAAGTACGACCTCACTATTTTCAGCCACACCCACTTGGAATTCATTTTTGGCTACCATCAAGGAGCAGTAATACCCTATCGGAAGTTATGAGGATCAATACGTAAAGTGGACCATGCTACAACAAGGAAGGGATCAAGACGTGTCGGAGTTTACCAATATTTTCCATACCCTTCACACAAAGTTGGGTATCAAGGATTCAGAGCAGTATTTTGTACTCAAATACCATGGCTACCTACATAGGTACATCCAAAATGAAATAGCATTCTTGAACATCTCCTTTCTCAACACGGCATACCTATACGCCATCAAGATCACGCAAAACTTTAAATAGAAGAAGCGAGACCTGGATCTGTGAATCTAAAGCAAGGGAAAGGTGCCCCCAAACCGCAGAACAAAGGAAAAATCCAAGGTGGAGTGGCCCAAGACAACCGACCAAAGCTACAAGCAAAGAACTACACCGTGAAGCTGAAAAAGGACACGGGAAAGTGGTGTGAGTTCCATAAGAGCTCCACTGACAACACAAGTGAGTGTCGGGCTAAGCTGTCACTAGTGGCCGAGCTAAAGGTTTCAGAATCAGATGCATGTTCTGACTTTGAGTTAGAACCTAACAAGGGGAATGACAAAGGGAAGAAGATTATTGATTCGGAGCCCAACGTCACCATTGCCACCATGAAGTTTTAGAAGAAGGAACCTGAAGATCCAGAGGAAGAGTGCCTCTTCCACTCCAAGATATGGGTAAAGGGCTCCTTGCTAAAGGTCATTGTTGAAAGCAAGACCTAAAAGAACCTCATTTTAGTAGATGTAGTGAAGCGGATGGGCTTACTGACTGCAACACATCCACAACCATACACCATAGGGTGGCTTCACTAAGGACGAGATCTTCGTGTGAGCCAACAGTGTCGCCTTCCATACAACATCAAGCGCTTCACACATGAGGTATTTTGTGACATTACTCCCCTTGATGTTTGTGATGTATTATTAGGCCAACCATACTTGTGGAAGTGACATGGTTTGTATGAATCAAGGCCTCATGCTATTATTATTACTTTGGGAAATAAGTTGTACAGGATAACGGAGGTAGCACCACCTACTGCCATCTCTTTGGTCATTATAAAATAATGCAGTAAGCTCATTCCCAGAATTAGGAAATTTTTTTCCTAATGATACGCCCTCGAGGAAAGAAGAAGATGGTGGCCACAACCTCCAGACAGGGCCCCTCCACATGACAACTATAGATGGACAAGGTCGTGGAGGAGTACGAGGACATATTCACCTCCCCTGCAAGAGTTCCTCTACATTGTTAGGTCAAGCACTCCATTGATCTGACCCTAGGTGCATCATTGCCCAATGGACTAATCAATCGGTGCTTCTGGAGGACAATGAAAACAAGAGGCAGATCCAAGAGCTGCTGCAAAAAGGTCACATTCGTCTAAGTTCATCACCCTCTCGGAGCCCGATCGTGTTTGTATAGAAGAAGGATGGGACTTGGATACTGTGTATTGACTATCAGGCGCTGAACAAGATCACTATCTATAATAGGTACCCAATCCCATGAATTGATGACCTCTTGGATCAACTGAAGGGGAAAAATATTTCAGCAAGATCAATTTGAAATCAAGATATCACCAGGTACCAATCGAACACTCCGATGTGTGGAAGACTGCCTTCAAATCTAAGGAGGGCCTTTTCGAATGGTTGGTTATGCCTTTTGGGTTGACGAATGCTCCTGCAACCTTCATGAGCCTAACAGATGACATCTTGCAGCCATTCACCAAATAATTTGTAGTGGTATACTTGGATGACATCCTGATCTTCTACTAGAGTTGGGAAGAGAACCTCCACCACATCTGACAGGTTCTCCAAACACTGTAGCAACACAAGTTATGTGCCAATTTGGAGAAATTTCCTTTTGGCATGATCCAGGTTCAGTATCTGGGATACATTATTGATGAACGAGGGGTGCATGTGGTTCCAGCTAAGATCCAATTCATTCGAGATTGGCCATCTCCAACCACTTTGACATAGATTTGTAACTTTTTGGGCCTTGCCAACTTCTACCGCAGGTTCGTGTTGGGATTTTCTCATATCACTTGGCCCTTGAGTCAAGTCACCAAGGGAGGAGCGAAAAAAAAAATTATTTTGGTCTGAATCTCAATAGAAGGCATTCATAGAGTTGAAACATCGCCTCTGCTCGGCACCAGTGCTCGCATTACCATACTTGAAACAACCATTTGAGGTCAAGATAGGTGCCTCTGACTATGCTATTGAAGCAGTCCTTACTCAACACAGGCATCCAGTGGCATATCATAGTGAGACACTTTCAGACATAGTTCGGAAGTATCCCACTTATGAAAAATAGATGTATTCCATTGTGCAGGCCTACCAACAATGGAAGCATTACATTTTGGGGAAGGAAATCATCATCCACATAGACCACTCACCCTTGCAGTTCATACAGACCCAAGAGAATTTGTAGAATGATCGCCATCAGAAGTGGTCCACATACCTACAACAGTTCCATTTCAATATCACGTATAAGAATGGCAGCACCAACAATGTTTCAAATTTCCTCAGTCAACCACCAATCATGGTGTTAACCACCGTGCTCAACTCTTGTGGGCACGAGACTTCTGATTTTCCACTTCTCTACAAAAGCGACCCGAAATTTGGCCACAGATACTAGACACACTTGGAGGGTCAGCATGTTCCAGATTTTCACCTCTATGATGCCTTGTTATGCCACCTGGGTCACCTTTGTGTTCCTTCAAGAAAGCGTACCAAAAGGATTTGGGAAGCACATTATAGTCTAGATATTGGGCATTTCGGGGTTGAGAAAATTGTGGTAGAACTACAGAAGTATTTCTGTTGGCAAAATCTTCGACAGGATGTCAGGAAGTACATCAAATCATGCACTGCCTGTGCCATTGCCAAACTGACCATCAAGAAGCAAGGCTTCTATACCCTGCTGCCTACCCCTAGTTGACTTGGGAATCCATATCCATGGATTACATGTTGGACCTTCCTTCTACTAAGCATGCAAATGACTATGATTTTTTGGTCATCGATAGGTTCTCGAAAATGGCCATTATGGCAGCCTGCAAGAAGAATATTACAGTAGAAGCCACTGCTAAACTCTTCTTTGAACGAGTGGGTACACTTTGGGATCCCACAGTCTATCATCTCAGATCGAGACATTAGGTTTGTTAGTACATTTTGGTCCAATCTCTGCTTAATGTTGAACACCAAACTCACTAAGTCCATAGCCTTCCATCCCCAAACTGATGGCTAGACGGAGATTGTCAACAAGATGATCGTACACATTCTGCGCATGTACAACTCAAATCATCCATGACCAAGGGATGAGAGCCTCCCCTATGTTCATCATAGATATAACTGGGATCTACAGAGCTCGACTGGCCACAACCCTTTTCAAGTGGGCTTGGGATTCCAACCACTACGTCCCATTGATGTGGCCATGCCATTTGCAACTACTCAGGCAGATTCTGCTCATGTCCACTGTGAAACAGATAAGGCAAACAACTTCATTGAGCACATCCAACATATTCGCCAGTAGGTCCATGACATTTTGGAGAAACCAAATGCCAAGTACAAGAAGCGACATGATCAACATCGGGTGCCACACAAGTTTCAGGAGGCTGACAAAGTCTGGCTACATTTGCAAAAGGAACGCCTTACTGGAGCCAATTCTTTATGTTTGCTCCATGTCCTTTAATTACTACATTAAAGGATGGAACAATTAATTGTGTACACTCTCTTGAGTTGATGTTTTTATGGATTTAAATTTTTGTTTGATCCTCTCTAATGGTTTGAATACTAATTGAATGTTATTTTTCCAAAGAACCTTATCTATTTTGTCAATAACAAGATGAATGTACGAAACATGTACTTTAACAATAAAAGGTTGTGATTTAATTGATATTTTGAAGAGGTTTCATCCCTCTCTTTTCCCTCTTGATAGTTTTGGAGGAGTTTTTTTTGTTGTAGCTAATTTCTCCCAATACCGTATTTTCAATTCTTGTAAGTGTTAATCAATTAAATATAATTAATTTTTTAACTTTTACAAAAGATCTAGAAATTTGAGGAGTAGATGGAATACACAAATTACACGAATAATATTTATTATTGTATTACTTTGCACTCAATTGCAATGCATTTATATAGTTGGTATGAGATCTAAGTAATTCCATATATAGATATGGATATTGAGATATTCTCTCAACATAATTCCAAGCCAACTGTAAACTCAACACATTGCACTAATGGAAATATTATCTCCAAATCGGTTAATTCTTACATGTCCAATAACAATAATTTAAACACATATAATCCACATTCAATTCATATTTGTCTAGAATGGTATCCATCAACACTTATTACCCACTCTCGAATCTCCCAGAGTGCACTCTTTCTCCACAAAAACTTTAGGCTTAGCACTCGACCCAAAACAATTTCTAACCATAATCAACATATTTATAATGAGTAATAATATTGACAACAAACTAGGAAAATACATTGATACGGTTGAAAGGAGAGAACAATATTCATGTGTTAGAATATGTGTCGAAGTCCACTTGGAGATAAGGTTACCCGAGGCGATCAAGCTAACTGTAGTTGGCTGGTCTCACATTCGGGAACTTGATTATGAACAACTCTCCTTCAAGTGCCGACACTATCACGACTATGGCCATTTGCTCGAAACTGCAAGAAGAAAAATAAGGAATAATTTGAAAAAGAGACGGGCAAAAAGTGGACACAACCCTGAAAAGCAGGCACATCCAAGCAGAACAACAGATCGAAAGGAAAAGGATGAAATATAGAGACCGGAGCACCCTCTTCTAGGAAGAGACTACCTGAAGCTCAAGCCACAGCAAATGCCACCACTACAATAAATCCTTTTGTTGTTCTAAACCCTCCAGAAGACCAAAGCCAACCAGATCTTGAAGAGGGAGAGGTGTAGCATTTTATTGAATAGATATTAGATGCATAAATAAACTTAGGATCTCAGGAACAAACTGGAGTAGCCACCTTAGAAATCCCTTATGTAGACGCAACCCCACAAGAAACCAATGGCTCTCCAACAGGCACCATATCCCCACTCTCTTATGCAGAAATGATCAAAAAGAAAAAGTTGATAAATAGCCTTGGTTCTTCTGAAGAAGACTCTTTTGAGAGATCCACCAAAAAGGTAGGAAGGAAGTCTCATAAGGAGATCAGAGAAGAAGGGGCGGAGAGATTAAAGATGTAGGGTAGTCAATGTACAATCGAAATGTCACTAGGAAGAAACACAAGGGCTCGACCCACAAAGGGAGGGCCTACTCCTCCCTTCCCTGGTAAATAATGCAAATTGTCTCTTATAATTGCAGGGGTTTAGGGAACCCATTGAAAGCTGAGGCGGTAAAACATCTATCAAGAATGGAACCCTCAGATATCCTCCTACTCCAAGAGACAAAGATAGAAGAGGATGCTCTTCTATCCTTAAGTTGAATCAAGTGGAATAAGAACTCGGGAAAAGCAATCAACACCTGAGGTACTTTAGGGGGTCTTACAACCTTATGGTCAGAGGATAGGTTTCAGCTGAAAATATCCTTCGCAGCCCAACACTGGATACACAGAACTTCAACATCTTCCAAGTAAGATTTCTTTGGCTTACTTCAATCTTTATGTCCTAGTTAATTTCCTGGAAAAGAAGGACTGCTGGAATTCTCTCTTAGACTTCCTATAAATCTACACTCCCCCAAACATTATACTGGCAGGGGATCTTAACATCACTTTAGATTCGAAAGAGAAAAAAGGTGGAGTATGTGGTAAATATCCCTTCCACGACTCGGTGGAGTCTCTGATTCTTGCTTGGGACCTCCTTAACTTCAAACCCAAGAAAGGTTGTTATACTGGGACCAACAATAGAGTAGGTAATGCCAACATTGCTACTCGTCTAGACCGGATTCTAGTTCAAAGTTCTTTGATGGAGGAGAAGCATTTAATCTCTTCAAAAATTATGCCTAAGATAACATTTTACCATAACCCCATCTCACTGTTGCTAGAAAAAGAGGAAGACTTAGGCCCTGTTCCCTTTAGTTTCAGTCCTCTTTGGGTACCGAGAGAGGGATTTATGGATATAGTGGCTCGAGCTTGGTTGCAATCAGTTGAAGGATCCGCTAGCTTTGTGTGGGAGCAGAAACTTAAGCACACTAAGTATGCCTTAAAAAACTGGAAAAAAAAAAAACCCTCTCCACTCCAAAGAGCAATAGAAAAAATATTGTGCAGGCTTTAGCCGAGATTCATCTAGGCATGGAAGAAACAGAAACCACAAAGTCTCAACTGTTCATCGAACAGAATGCCCAGTTCAACTCTTTTCTATACTTTCATGAGGAAGAGGAGTACTGGCGCCTCAAGTCTCACAGCCTCTAGCTGCAAGCTGGAGATAGAAACACATCATTCTTTCATAGACAATGCAAAGCCCACCTCTCTCGCAATCATATCTCAAAAATATCCACCAAGGAGGGGGAAGTCATCAAAGTACAACCTCTTTTAAAATAGGCCACCACATCTCATTTTCAGCAACTGTTTCAGGAGGATGGTTCTTCTGATGATGATCTGGATGATGATTTTTTGTTAAACATCTCTTCACTTGTCATTGTAGATTTAAACGTTGGGTTATTGAAGCCTTTTACTGAAAAAGAGATAGTGGAAGTCATATGGTCAATGGATCCAGATAAAGTCCCTTGGCCGGATGGCTTCACCATACGTTTTTACAGAGCTTGCTAGAATGTAATAAAACTTGATCTTCTCCGAATGATAAAAGACTTCCAAAAGAAAGCCAAAGTGGGAAGTGCACCAAATCCATCTTCCTTTCTTTAATCTCGAAAGAAGTTAACCCAGAGACTTTCGCCAGGTTCTGGCCTATCTCACTGCAATGGCTCATACAATATTCTCGCCAAGCTCTTAGCCAATAGACACAAGCCTCTGTTAGGGAATCGAATCTCCGCTCTTCAGGGAAGTTTTGTCAAAGGGAGGCACCTCATAGATGATTTCATCCAAGTGCAAGAAGCCCTCCACTCTAGCCACATTGGGAAGGAAAAAGGCATTCTCATCAAGTTGGATATGTCAAATGCTTTTGAGCGGGTTATACTCTCATTCCTCTATAAAATCCTTCTCTCTTTTGGTTTTAGTGTTGAGTTTGTCAACTTGATAAAAGCCTACACATATAGACCTTGGATAGTGCCCCTGGTTAATGGCAGACCTGCTAATTTCTTCCAAGCTACAAGAGGGCTCCACCAAGGGTGCCCACTATCACCCTTTCTTTATATCCTGTTGGCAGATTCCCTAAGCAAAATGCTAATAGTTGAAAGGAAGTAGGCTCAATCCCAGGCATTAAGGTAGCAAGAGGTGTGGATCCTATAAATCATGACCTCTTTGTGGATGAATCTCTCCTCCTAGGAGGCACCTCGATTAAGATAGCAATTGATTTCAATGAAATTCTTCAAAACTTTTTCTTAATTACATTAGCCTTAATCAACAAAAGAAAAAGTGTTGTCTACAGTTGGAATGTAGATCATCCAACTATCCTTCGAATAGCTTGCTCCTTGGAATTCCATGGCTATGAAAAATGGGAAAAGATAAAATAGCTAGGCCTTCCCTTAACCTTGGGACCAAGCCCTCCCTCCCTCTGGATCAAAGTAATTAGAAAGATAAAAGAAAAAATAGCATATTGGGGAGGCCAATGCCTAACAAAGGCTAGGAAGTTTGTTTTGATAAAGGCAGTCCTCTTTGCCCTCCCCATCTTCTAGTCTTCCCTCCTACTAATGCCCAAGTCTATCATGGAATAGATCTCCAAGCTCCTTCAGGATTTTCTATGGAACAGGAGTAAGGGCAACCAGAGCAAGTTACATATCGTAAGATGGGATATCCTTAAAATACTACTCTAGGAAGGTAGGTTACAGATTCGAGATCCAGGCTTGGAAAATTTGGCTCTTGGTGGAAAAATCATATGGTAGCTGTAGGCAAACAAAAGACATCCTATTAGTAAGATTCTCTGGATGAAATACCTAAAGGGAGGCTCCTTGAGAAACCTCACAACAACATCTACTCCAACAGGAACAACAATCTGGAATTTAAGCAGAAGATACATTCATCACTTACAACAACATTTATACAGAATCCCAGGAAATGGTCTGAGAACCTTACTATGGGAGGACACTATTCAAAGGAATGCCCCTTTGGCCTCCCTAAATTCCTGCAATGAGATAAATATCTAGCTAGTGGACAAAGGTCTCCTCTGGCTTGTAGACATTTGCTCTTGGGACAAAAAAGGGAATTAGGCAGGATGGACTTTTCGAGGGGTCCCAAAACCTCTCCATGCTCAAAAAAACCTGTTGTATATAGATCTCTCTGGCCTCACCCCTGTACATAGCTCATCCAAGGAAAAATGGGGGTGGGGAAGAATAGGAATTTACATAGGAGCTCAAGGTTTGTCCTCTTTACAATCTACTCATTCCCCTTCACTGACATCGATGCTCTGGAAATTAGTTTGGTCCCCCTTTAGCCTAGCAAAGGTGAATTTCTTCACTGGGTTACTCATGAATAAAAAGGCACTAACATGTGAAAATCTAAACAAAAGAGGGTTCCACGGCCCCTTTAGATGCTGCTTACGCAACTTTGCTGCTGAAATCTCTGATCATTTAATGGTTGACTGTGATTTCACACAAGCAGTCTGGAAATTGGTCCTTCATGGTCTTAGTGCTCCCTCCCCCTCCCAGACATCTTTCATTTCTCTTTACATCTCCTGGATAGACAAAAATCCTGAGAAAAAAGCCAAAAACTTAGTCTTAAACAACATCTAGCAAACTATTCCAAAATTCCTCTGGTGGAAAGTGTGGTTGGTTAGAAACAACTGTATTTCAACAACAGGCTTTCGAATTCAGTGGTAGTGGGGGCCAAAGTGAAAGCCCTCTTGCTGGAAATTGCATGTAAATCAGCTACCTCCAACTCATTACCTTTAGAAGCTTCTGCGTGGATGGGATCCTGCTTGATAGGAGAGAGGAACGAACCAGTCAACAAACCGTTGAATGATCCTTCTTGGCGCCTGTGACTCATTGAAGGTGGCTTTCAAAAGTGGTGTAGGGGACCTCAAAAGCCACGATATTCTTTGATGGAGTGTCCAAGGGGAACCCAGGAACTATAAGTGCAGGGGGTTTGATTCTTTCCCCAAACGGATCACGTGAAACTGGCTTCAGTTGGCACCTAGGCACTAGCTTGAACATTCAAGCAGAGAGTTACAGTCTCTTAAAAGCCTGCCAGATTGTGAAGGAGCTAGTTTATAAGATAATTCAAATATTCAGATACTCGGTGCTTTTGATTAAACTTTTAAACTCTAAAGATCATTTTTGTAATCTTGCATTAACAAAACTCTGCAGCGAAAATGAAACACTTTGAAAGATTTTGACAAAGTTGACTCTTACCACATTCTACAGGATTTAAACAAGCAAGCAAACTCTCTGGCAAATAAATTTTGTCTGCTATCTCAACGAAACTTTAGTCTCGATGGAGGAACCTGCTCGCTTCATCCTCTGTCTTAGCCAAGCTACAATAGGCAGATATACTTTCATTGGCCTCAACACTCAGATTGAGCGATGTATTTAGAATTTTGAAATAAAACCCAGACACGGAGGAGATTTTCATTTAAGGGTTCTCTAGAGAGATGATCAAGTGAAGGCCTCAACTCGAAGAACCTCAACAAATTCATTTAGAGAAGGGCATACCCTTGCCCAGCTACAAGAATCCCCGCCTTCTCTAAATTCCGTCTCGTTTTCCCCAGCCATCTGCGCTGTGCAAATCTCCAGCCACCAACCTCTCTCCCCCTCTAGTGACCATTTTCGCCTCTTTACCTCCCCCCTCCAGCGCCCCTCTAGCGCCCCTCCTCCCTATTAGTCACACTCAAGAACGCCAAGTATCAAGCAGAAGGAACAACAACAAAAGGATCAATAGGTAGCCGCAACCAACAAAAGGAACAACAAGCAAAATGAGCAACACAACAACAGAAGGAATAACAAGCAAAAGGAACAGAACAACAACAGAGGGAAAAACAAACAGAAGGAAGAACAAGCATAAGGAGTAGCCACAACCAACATAAGGAACAACACAACAACAGAAGGAACAGCAAGCAAAAGGAACAAACCACGGAAAAATACCAGAGAAACAATGTTATGTAAATTTTCTTTACTAGAAGGACAACATGTTAGACAGTATTCAAGAATAGCTACAGAAATCTACAAATTTTTGAATATAAGCAGAGGAGAAGGGATTCTGTTCCCAACACATTCTCATGGTTTAGTATCCACTTATGCTACAGTTGACTATAATAGGAGCTTGCTCCATCAAAACTTTTGGTAATATAGCCACTATACGATCTTGTTAAAAAAAAATTCATTGACATATTTTATTCTGCTAAACTACATAACATGTTTTTATCAAAAAAGAAAATAGATAAACTCCCATATGTCAAATAACATTGCTCATCTTACTCACCAATTATCTAGGATAGCTACTCAAACAAACATCATATAAGAATAACATATAATTGATGTTTTTCACTGCACAAAATGTGGGTTGGTGCAGATGAATCCCACGATGCTACAATCTTCAATGAGAAGTAAAATGCACACAAGATCAAACGCCCCAACCCATTGGCCAAAAAAACCCTCACTACCATAAAATGAGTCGGGCTAAGCAACATCTTAAAGCGTAATTGGAGTGCAATGGTGGATAGAAACACTGATATGTGTATCCATTCACATATTGATCATATGATTTACAACAATAGACCAAACAAACCCCCGCTTTAGTGGCTAGAACTAATAATCCATGGAGGATGGTTGCTGTTAAATGCCCATTCCTAAGTATTTTAGGTCTTCTGTGTGTCAAAGATGTCAAGCAGCAAATCTACAAATTCATTGGAGAAATGAGTGTTGTCAACCAACCCTCATGATCTTCAGTAACACCGCCTTTCTCCCATTGCACTTTATGAGGTAAGCCTTCAATGGGCATGAGAAACATAATATAGTGATGGCTCCAGCTTGGAGATGGACTCTGATAGAAATCGGTGCCGAAATGCAATGGTTGTTATGACCTATTCTGATCTTTGATGAAGGAATTGTGCGAAGAAAATCAAAGGTTGTAAAAATATTAAATTTTAGCCTCTTCGAAATTATATGGTTGAGGTAAGATCATATTGTCCATCTATGTTACTAGAAACATGAAATGGGAAACAAACAAGAAATGAGAACGGTACGAGAAACGAAGTTTGGAGGTTTCATATATAAGAAACTAGGGGAAATAAAATAGAAAGTTAAAGGTAAACAATATAAAACAAAGAATTAATCATAAACATCCAATGTTTTCACTGGTAAGATTGTAAAGAAACATTTATAAATAATAATTTACTTTAAAAATATATATAATTTTGTAGATCCAAAAAATTTAGCTAATCACTTCTATAAACTTTCATAGAATCAATCTCATAGATCCTAGCACTTTAAAAATTTATTATATATGAGGTTGGAAGGTATGCATAGGGTGAAATATTTGACAAATTTTCTATGTTTTATGTTCTTCCATTTTCAAAAAATCATTTCATGTTTTTAAATAGCTCTCATATTTTCCAAGGCCTTGTATGCCAAGAGATTTAATGACAAGTATGTAAAGGTCATGAAAGAGAGGGAAATATTTCATTAAATCCCTTAGGCCTTCAGTATGTTAGTGTGTTTTATTAGATCGAAGAAGGGGACTTTGTTTGGCTTCCTTTTGCACACCGCTTCACGATTATTATCTTTGATGATTTATGCGCTACTACCATAGTTGGAACTTAAGACCCTACAATCATTAGGGTTTCGATATATCACCACTCTCAAATCCCAATTGATAAGATAAAGACTAAAATTAAATTTTCTTGTTCCATAATATATTTTGGTATCATACAATTCTTGTCATATAAAATTTAAACTTGACCTTCGAAAAGAAAAACAGAGGCTAGTAGTGGCCATAGTGCTAGACAATGCTCATGAACAAAGGAAATATGAAAAACAACAATTCCAAAATTCCATTTCCTGTAAGTTCTAGTTACTTGATGGATTCTCATAACATTATATCAAGAAATATAGAGGTGAAGGGCATATTAAACAATCCGCTGGAAATTTCTAGTTGATGAATAAATACATAAAATTTATGATGCAAGCATGAAAACATTAAGATATGTGGGCTTTCAAGCTGAAAAATAAAAAATGTAAACATCAGAGCTCAAGGATCGAATCACAGAAAGATAAAATATGACTGCACAAATTCGTTGAATGATGTACTTGAGATATATCTTCACAAGAAAATGATGGCAAAGAACCTAACTTGCTGGGGGCGTGAAGCTGCTCGGCTCGGTTCTGATCTGTTTTTTTGCTGCATCTGGTTTATGATAATTTGATCTCCTTTGTAGCCTAAATCCTTAATCCTTGATTAAACTTGAGAGCTGTCACAACCATTAGTTTATTTTGCATGCACAATTTTTTTCAACATAAAAAAATACCTTGCATGTGCAGTTGCAGTGCTTGAAAAACCAACTGGAGATTTAACTCCAGTTGGGAAAGGAAATCGAGAATGGAGAAATGATTTGCACTGTATGTTGTAGGATTCAACTCCAGTTAGGAAAGGAAATCGAGAATGAAGGAGAAACGATTTGCACTGTACGTTGTAGGAAACAACTCGGTTCATGACCTGTTTCGCAAGAAACTAGTTTTTGGCCAATGACAATGAGAACGTCATATAAGATGGTGTTTCTTGTGTCGTCTTGTTTCTAGAGCGGATTTTTCCAGAAACGTTTCCCCTTGTCCCGTTTCTGGTAAGATAGTTGTTCATACGTAGTATCACTACTATACCAAGAGCACTTTTAAGACATTTTTTTAAGACAAAAGAAATATTTTGTCTTAAAAGGTCACCTTTTTACTTTAGTTATTTTACATTAAAATTTAATATCAATTGAATTGTCTTAAATATAAACTTTAAGACAAAAACAGTTTGAGACAAAAACATTTTAAGACAAAAAAAAGTTTGAGACAAAATTATTTTAAGACAACACTTTATATTTAAGACGAAAGTAGTTTAAGACAAATATTTTGAGACAAAAGTAGTTTGATACAAAACATTTTAAGACAAAAATTTATATTTAAGACAAAAACAATTTAAGACAAAACTTTATATTTAAGAAAAAAACAATTTGAGACAAAAATATTTTAAGACAAAACTTTATATTTCAAAGAATGACCTCTTTAGATGAAACCTATTTAACACAATTAAAAATTTATACAAAAAAATATCAATTTAAGACAACATTATCTAACAACTGCAAAATTGACTTTGACAATATGCCCTAACTCTGCTAGCTTGCAGGTTACTACTGTCTTGCGCCTATACCAAGGTTGTTATTTCAATTACCATTCATGTTATCATATATAAAGAATGATTTGTTGGGCTCTTTGTTTTGTGGGGGTAGCCAACTAAGAATAATGCAACAACTTTTAATGACAATATTTCTCAGACATCAATTCCTCTTTTATCCCTTTCTTTTATTCCTGATATGATTAGAGACAATTTGTCTATCGTTGGCATTCGGAATTACTACATGGAGGGGT